>JAVSCE010013738.1:0-242036 GCA_032199065.1 Smutsia gigantea | reverse complement strand
CCAGCTCCTGCGGAGCCGATGTTCTGCGTGTGTGTCTGTGGGTGGCAACAGATAAAATAATAAATGTGTTGGGGATGATAAGTTACAGAAATATAACCAAGAAAATGAGGCTGGGGGTTAGAGTGAAGGGAGGCGGGTACACAGATGTGGGGTTCCACTGGGG
Source organism: Smutsia gigantea (assembly GCA_032199065.1). NCBI lineage: Eukaryota > Metazoa > Chordata > Mammalia > Pholidota > Manidae > Smutsia > Smutsia gigantea. The sequence continues at coordinate 241,873 of JAVSCE010013738.1, read as the reverse complement.
GCATCAGGGAAGAAGGGCCCTGCAGGGAGCCCAAGAGCAGCCTGTGGACCTCTGGGAAGGGGCTTCAGCAGAGGCACCAGCACACACAGGAGTTGCTCCCTGCCTTCAGGGAACAGCCAGGGCGCCAGCAAGGCTGTAACAGAGGGAACCAGGAACTACCTAAGTGCAGACAAGTGGCCAGAGCATGTCTGATCTTGTTGTGGGAATAAGGACCTGGTGCTGAGATGAGAACCCAGTGGAACAGTTATGGTAGTGGAGACAGGCTTTCATTCTTATGCAACATATATACATATTATATAAAATATATAATATAAATATGTATGTATATGTGACATCTAATGTACGTTACGAAGCATAAGAAAATGAACACCATAAACCCAATGTTATTCTTGTCTAGCTGAGTCCTTTCCCTGTTCCCACCTGCCACCCTCACATACAGCCCCAGCTGACTCCCGCGAGCGCTGTTTATCATCACCTTCCCAGTTAAAGACTGGTTTCAGTGCTTTGTAAGTGTCTTCACATCATGCTGCTTAGTTTTGCTTGTTTTAGAGCTGTATAAAAATGGCGACATCTACCTACTAGAAGGGAAAACACATGTCTGTGCCAAGACTTGCAAGCAAAGTGGGGTTATTCAAAGTAGCCAAAAAGTGGAAACACCCCAGATGTCCATCATCTGGTGAATGGATAAACAAAATGTGTCCAGCCGCACAATGGAATATTATTTGGCAATGAAAAGGAATAAAATTCTGACACGTGCTACAACATGGATGGACTCCAGAAACATTATGCTAAGTGAAAGAAACCAGACACAGAAGATCACATATTGTATGATTCCATTTCTGTGAAATGTCCAGAGAAGTCAAACCTAAAGAGACAGAATAGATCAGGGGTTGCCTGGGGCAAGTCTGACAATGGGTACAGGCTGATGGAAATGTACTGAGATTAGTGTGATAGATGCACAATTCTTTAAGTAATCTCATTATCATTGAACAGTATCATTGTACACTTAAAAGTGGGTGAATTATGCTATAACTTGGAAATGTAAATTATACTTCAATAAAGATTTTTTTTAAAGGCATCATGTTAGTCTTCTGAGGCTTATTTTTTTCTCTCACAATTATGTTTCTGAGACTACTGGTTTTGTTGCATAGAGTTGCAGTACATTTATTTTATTTACAATTTATGTAGTACATTTATTTTTTGTAGTACATAATCCACCATGTGATTACACCACCGTGTGATTTATTTCTCCAATTTCTAATCCTGTCACTGGACACGCTATTTCTTGATTTTCACTATTACAAAAGAACTTTCCCCCAACATTCTTTTTTTTATGATTCCGTTTTTTTATTAAGGTATTATTGATATACACTCTTATGAAGGTTTCACATGAAAAAACAATGTGGTTACTACATTTACCCATATTATCAAGTCCCCACCCATACCCCAATGCAGTCAGTGTCCTTGGGTGTAGTAAGATGCCACAGATTCACTATTTGCCTTCTCTGTGCTACACTGTTTTCCCTGTGATCCCCCACACTATGTGAACTAAACAAAATACCCCTCAATCCTCTTCTCCCACCATCCCCACCCCACCCTCCCACACCCCTCCCCTTTGGTAACCACTAGTTCCTTCTTGGAGTCTCTGAGTCTGCTGCTATTTTGTTCCTTCAGTTTTGCTGCGTTGTTATACTCCACAAATGAGAGAAATCATTTGGCACGTGTCTTTCTCTGCCTGGCTTATTTCACTGAGCATAATATCCTCCAGCTCCATCCATGTTTTTGCAAATGGTAGGATTTGTTTCTTTGTTATAGCTGAGTAGTATTCCATTGTGTATATGTACCACCTCTTCTTTATCCATTCATCTACTGATGAACACTTAGGTTGCTTCCATATCTTGGCTATTGTAAAAAGTGCTGCAATAAACATAGGGGTGCATATGTCTTTTTGAATCTGAGAAGTTGTATTCTTTGGGTAAATTCCAAGGAGTGGGATTCCTGGGTCAAAAGGCATTTCTATTTTTAGTTTTTTGAGGAACCTCCATGTTGCTTTCCACAATGGTTGAACTAGCTTACATACCCACCAGCAGTGTAGGAGGGTTACCCTTTCTCCGCATCCTTGCCAGCATTTGTTGTTCTTAGTCTTTTGGATGTTGGCCATCCTAACTGGTGTGAGGTGATATCTCATTGTGGTTTTAATTTGCATTTTCCTGATGATTAGTGATGTGGAGCATCTTTTCATATATCTGTTGGTCATCTGAATTTCTTCTTTGGAAAACTGTCTCTTCATATGCTCTGCCCATTTTTTAATCGGGTTATTTGATTTTTGGGTGTTGAGGCATGTAAATTCTTTATATATTTTGGATGTTAACCCCTTGTCGGATATGTCATTTACCAATATATTCTCCCATACTGTAGGATGCCTTTTTGTTCTGTTGATGGTGTCCTTTGCCGTACAGAAACTTTTTAGATTGATGTAGTCCCATGAGTTCATTTTTGCTTTTGTTTCCCTTGCTCGAGGAGATGCATTCAGGAAGAAGATGCTCATGCTTATATTCAGGAGATTTTTGCCTATGTTGTCTTCTAAGAGTTTTATGGTTTCATGACTTACATTCAGGTCCTTGATCCATTTCGAGTTTACTTTTGTGTATGGGGTTAAACAATAATCATTTCATTCTCTTGCATGTAGCTGTCCAGTTTTGCCAACACCAGCTGTTGAAGAAGCTGTCATTTCCCCATTGTATATCCATGGCTCCTTTATCATATATTAATTGACCATATATGGTTGGGTTTATATCAGGGCTCTTTAGTCTGTTCCATTGGTCTATGGGTCTGTTCTTGTACCAGTACCAAACTGTCTTGAGTACTGTGGCTTTATAGTAGAGCTTGAAGTTGGGGAGCATTATCCCCTCAGCTTTATTCTTCCTTCTCAGGATTGCTTTGGCTCTTCGAGGTCTTTTGTGGTTCCATATGAATTTTAGAACGATTTTCTCTAGTTTGTTGAAGAATGATGTTGGTATTTTGATAGGAATTGCATTGAATCTGTAGATTGCTTCAGGCAGGATTGCCATTTTGACAATATTAATTCTTCCTATCCATGAACACGGGATGTGTTTCCATTTATTGGTATCTTCTTTAATTTCTCTCATGAGTGTCTTGTAGTTTTCAGAGTATAGTTCTTTCACTTCCTTGGTTAGGTTTATTCCTAGGTATTTTATTCTTTTTAATACAACTGTGAATGGAATTGTTTTCCTGATTTCTCTCTCTGCTAGCTCATTGTTAGTGTATAGGAATGCCACAGATTTCTGCATATTAATTTTGTATCCCACAACTTTGCTGAATTCAGATATTAGATCTAGTAGTTTTGGAGTGGATTCTTTAGGGTTTTTTATGTATCCCCCAACATTCTTGAACATGTCTTGTATATACTTGGTATACGTAAGTAACTTTATGTCTGTTGAATCTAATAATGAAATATCAGGGCTTATGCATTATATGTCCTTTTTAAACTTTGTTTTTTTGGAATTCATCTTATTGTATTTTACAGAAGTCTTATTCCCCCAACACATTGAAAATTAAAAACAAAACTGGTCCTCATTGAGAAATATTGCTCTAAGGAATGTATTGGAAGTAAAATTGCTGGGTCAAGCGTATGTAGATGTTCAAAGATATGCAAAAATTCAAAGATGTCTGAATGTCAAACTGCTTTCTAAAATAGTTGTCATGATTTGCACTCCTGCCAACAGCAGACAAGATTCCCACATTCTTCAACGCTTAGTAGTGTCCAACTGTAAAATCTGTGCCAATTTTGTGGGTATGATTTATTTTCCTTTCTTGTTACTGAAGAGGTTGAACATTTTCATATGTTCATGGGCCATTTGTGCTTCCTCTTCTCTGTGATTCCTGTTTCCTTTGCCCATTTAAAAAAATATATTTTTAATAGATTCATACAGTTCTTCATATATTCTGGACATGAGTCCTTTGTTATGTAAATGCCATTGCAGATATCATTCCCAGTTTGCATTTCCTTGGGGTGTCTTTTGATAACAGAAGGGCTTACTTTTAAAGTAGTTGGATTTTATCTATTTTGTCGTTTGTTGGCTAGCTCCTCTTCACTCCTTGAAGGTCACTCCGGGTTCCTGGTCAAGCCCCTGCATGGTCCCTGTTGAACTGACAAGCTCCGGAGCAGAGCCTAGACAGCCCTTTTGAATCTGCCACTTGCTCTCAGTTCATCTCAGCGCCACTTTATACTTAGTGTTTATTCCGGAGCTTGTGTTTCCACCTGCATCTTTCCCTGCTGCAAAGGCCTCCCTCTGCACACAGAACCTCACCAGGTCACTCCTCAAATCCCAGCTCCAGCACAGCCACTTTTTTTTTTTTTTTACAGTCCAGTGGTCTTCATTTTTACCCTTAATAGGCCACAAATTCATAGGGAATTCATAGGCTTCCTGCAGCCCAGGCTCCTTTTGACTGATTCTCATAGTGCACTTCTCCGGGTGGAGCAGGCTGGCACTTCAGCGGACCCGACTACCTTTCTCTTTGGTGTCCTTCCTTTTCTGGTCATTTTCCTTCCCATGTTTCAGGAAGCTATCTCGGCTCCTGGAGCGCTTAATATGCTCAGTACATACATTAATTCCCTTGGCAAGAAGCTTGCCCTGACTTGTTTACAACAATGCGAACAGCATGCTGGGTAGCACTGTAGGCTCTTCCAATTTTGCCGTGGAAACATTTGTGGGGCATTCCTCTTTTTTTTTTTTCATGTAGCTTCTGCCCATATGATTTTTTAAAATTTTGGTATCATTAATATACAATCACATGAGCAACATTGTGGTTACTAGATTCCCCCCATTATCAAGTCCCCTCCACATACCCCATTACAGTCACTGTCCCTCAGTGTAGCAAGACGCTTTAGAGTCACTACTTGTCTTCTCTGTGCTATACTGCCTTCCCCGTGCCTCCTCACGTTACGTGTGCTAATCGTAATGCCCCTTATTCCCCTTATCCCTCTCCTCCCACCCACCCTCCCCAGTCCCTTTCCCTTTGGTAACTGTTAGTCCGTTCTTGGGTTCTGTGAGTCTGCTGCTGTTTTGTTCCTTCAGTTTTTGCTATGTTCTTATGCTCCACAGATGAGTGAAATCATTTGATACTTGTCTTTCTCTGCCTGGCTTATTTCACTGAGCATAATACCCTCTAGCTCCATCCATGTTGTTGCAAATGGTAGGATTTGTTTTCTTCTTATGGCTGAGTAATATTCCATTGTGTATATGTACCACATCTTCTTTACCCATTTATCTACTGGGACACTTAGGTTGCTTCCATTTCTTGGCTATTGTAAATAGTGCTGTGATAAACATAGGGGTGCATATGTCTTTTTGAAACTGGGCTCCTGCATTCTTAGGGTAAATTCCTAGGAGTAGAATTCCTGGGTCAAATGGTGTTTCTATTTTGAGTTTTTTGAGGAACCTCCATACTGCTTTCCACAATGGTTCAACTAATTTACATTCCCACCAGCAGTGTAGGAGGGTTCCCCTTTCTCTGCATCCTTGCCAGCATTTGTTGTTCTTAGTCTTTTCTATGTTGGCCATCCTCACTGGTGTGAGGTGATATCTCATTGTGGTTTTAATTTGCATTTCCCTGATGATTAGCGATGTAGAGCATCTTTTCATGTGCCTGTTGGCCGTCTGAATTTCTTCTTTGGAGAAGTATCTGTTCATATTCTCCGCCCATATTTTAATAGGGTTATTTGCTTTTTGGGTGTTGAGGCATGTGAGTTCTTTATATATTTTCGATGTTAACCCCTTGTCGGATATGTCATTTACAAATATATTCTCCCATAGTGTAGGATGCCTTTTTGTTCTGCTGATGGTGTCCTTTGCTGTACAGAAGCACTTTAGCATGATGTAGTCCCATTTTTTCATTTTTGCTTTTGTCTCCCTGGCCCGGGGGCGGGGCATTCCTTTTTAAACAGTGGGCATTCCCTTGGTGTCAACAGTATCACCTTTTTTGTAGATTCGCATATATGTGGCCAAAGGAACAGCTCCATGTTTTCTAAAAGGCCAAGAGGGATAGAGTGGGTGCCTCTGCTCTTTCCCTTGTGTTGGTCATTATGGCAAGTGACTGGAGGATGGTGGGTTCTTAGAGGCATCTGCAGACCCCCACTGCATCACTTCTTCTCTATTCAGTGGGCCCCAAGCCTGGCTAAGTGCCAGATGATGGCAGTATACAGGTTTTTTACTTTTAAAATGGGATAATTTTTACTGTAAGTATAGTTTATTAAATAAATACATTATTTCAAAACATGGGATTCCTTAATGATGGGATGTTTGAAAGGGGAGAAAGGTTGGGAACTGCTGCTCCCTTGCCAGTGACGTCTAAGAGCACCTGACGCCCTGCTCCGTCCAAGCACGCCCAGGAAAGGAAGCTCCCCACCTCAGCGAGTGGACCTCTCTGGCTGCTGGAAACTGCTTTCTTATGCTGTGTCTCCTACCTCATCATTTAGACTTATTATTCTTCACTATGCTCTCTAGAGAAACACTTAGTGAGTCCTTTTTTGACACAACCGTCCTGCAGCCTGAGAGGGGGCATTGTGTCTATCCATGTCTCCTTTTCTCCAGGAGAAACACATCACCGTCATTGATTCCTGGGAAGAGACGGTTTCCATATTCTTCTGCACCTGATCTTCCTCTCGTGAGTGGATTGCAGATTTTCCATATCCCTTGTACGCCACATGTCCTTGGTTGAGGAATGCTGCAGGCTGGTCTGAGCTGCACAGAAGGGGCCCTGATGCAGTCAATGTGAGTCTATTTATTGGTGCAGCTGAAGAGGGTTGCGCCTGTTCCAGCAGCCTTGTCAGCCCTGTGGCTCATACTGAATCCAGGAACTGATGAAAACCTGCAGATCTTATTCCTGTGAGAAATCACAGGTTTGTACAGGTGCGTCAGACTTCCCCTCTAAACACAGACTATCTGTCGAAGGTGATCTTGCCACTTTGACTCGGTGCCTCTACCTTTTGACTAAGTTGTCTTCGTTCACGTGTCCTAAGGTCTCCCCCCACTTCCCATTAAGCCCAAAGTTAATCAACAAGTATTGTTTTTTCAAAATGTTGACATTCCAAGGACAATGTCCTGTGGTAACCAGGCATCCTTGGCCCTCTCTCGATTACACTCTGCCTTTGGGGTGTCAGGCCCTCGATTCCCAGGAATCAGGGCCTGGGAGAAGATGCATGTCTTCTCTCGGGGCCCAGGGCGAAGGCCAGCTTTGCCATGGCTGTGGACAGTGACAATCCTTCTCCGCCTCCCAGGCCAGGAACATCTTAGTAATCTTTGACTCATATCTGTCCTGTCTCCTATTGCCTAGTCTTGTCTGGCCTTCATTAAAAATGTCTCCCTCCTTTCCATTTTCTCACTCGTTCCTCTGCCCATTTCTCTTGTGCCCAAGATGGTCTTGGCAGAACAGCTCCCTGGATGTTAAACAAGCAGTTCCCAAAGAAGTGAGGGGCCCTAAGTCCTGGACAGGGGAGTCCCTTGGCCTGAGCCTGAAAGGAGGGGTAGGAGTTGATCAGGACGATGCTTGGGAGACTCACATTTCAAGCAGAGGAATCAAATTTCCATCCGTCAGTGCTGGGATGTGCGCAGAGGCTGGAAAAGCCGAGGTGGGAAATCAGACTTCCTCCTAAGGATGGTTTTAGGTTGGGCCGTGTCCTGAACACGTTTGTATTACAGTGCCCTTGGTGAAGATAGGTAACCAGCAAGCTCAGAGGTTGCAGGAGAAGACAGTGGTGCTCAGCCCCCAGAGATGGAGGGAAGTGTCGTCAGGAGTGGGGCTGAAAGGAGGCAACAGCTGACTGGAGGGAGGGGGACAGAGAGGGAGGAGTTGGGGGGTGATGATGCCTCGAAAGGCATGTTCCCAGGAAGGGAATATTCTAGAAGCAGGTCTGGGTGGCGGGAGGACAAGGAGATGAGGGCTTGGTTTTGGGGGATACTGGTCCCTTGATGTGAGTAGGTGGGGGGCAGAGGAGCCAGCTCTTCTCACTCCCGCATCGCCGGGGGGCCTCTGGTCTGCCCGCTCCTGGAGACCCTCTGCCCTTTCCTCTGCCTGCCTCCTGGACCACACATGCGCCCCAGAGAGACTTCAGGGGCTGCTGAGTTCCCCCGCTCCTCACACCCAGAGGATTCAGTCACCCACTTTCCACCTCTGTTACCGCTGGGTGAGTGTGGGAGGGGTGGGCGGAGCTGCCCACGAGGACCCCGGAGCCTTCAAAACACTGCCCAAGACCTGAGAAGGCGGGCCCTGAGCCTGGTTCTTCCCGGAGCCAGGCCTGGAATTTTCTCAACTGTGGCTGCTTCCTCCATTCCACCAACCCTGATGGTCCCTCAACACTCTGGGCACTGCGTAGGCGCTGGGGTGCAACGCCCTCAGGCTATGTCTAGAGCCAGGAATCTAAGGCTTCGCATAATCATTGCGCGCCTCCTAGCAACCCTGAGTCACGTACTACTGGATCTCCATTTTACAGATGAGGAAACTGAGACACAGAGGTCAGTAAGCTAAGGTCGCACGAGAGATGGAGCCCAAATGCAGAGCTGGACGAGTGGCCCAGGGGAGCCACCCTACTGTCTGCTCCTTCCCCACCTCCAGCACGCTCACTGCCTCGGTCTACTCCCCCTCACATGGCAGGTGTCATATTCTTTAGAGTCAGGATATTCTTATTTTTAATCCCAAATGCCCTTCTCTGGGTTTTGCCCCTAGTGAGGTGACCCCTACTGGGGCCACTGTGTGGACGTGGACATGCAGGAGCCCTTGCTCCTCCCGGCCCTGCGGGGCTCCTGCCCTTCCCCAGACCCCTTGCCACGGCCCTCCGCATTTCTCCTTGGGCCCCTCCTCTGCTCCCCTCCAGTCCAGTCTCACCTGTCCTACAGAGCAAGCCCCGTTACAGCGTCAAACCCTTCCTGACTGCTCGCGGGCTAGGGGCGAGTCCACAGTCCTCAGGGGGAAGTCCAGAGTCCTCCCTGCAGGGCCCCTATCAGGGCTTCCCGGAGGCCAGGCCACTGGTGGGTCTGACCCTCGATAAAGTGTTCAACAGTCAGCAATAAAGCGAGCAGAACAAGCAGAGTGAGACCCATAAAATTAATCAGCATGTTTCAACCACACTGCAGCTGTCCGTTCTCTGTGACAATACTTTTTTTTTCTTTATTTTTGTGACAATACTTTTAATCCAAAATATCCTTTCTATTATTTTTGCAATTAAAATATTATTTCTTTCAGGAAATGGTGGTGAGAGAAATGATGTATTTTTTTAATGTCCCTACTTGGCAAACTAAAAAATGTTCACAAGGCTAGTCAGATCCCATTTTTCCCGACAATTCCGTGGTCTATGGAAGCTGGCCCCGCCAGCGTGTCAAACAGACTCTGATCTCTCAGGCCCCAGGGTCTTTCCTGCCTTTCAATCCCTCTGCCTGGAATGTCAGCCCCCACCCCTACCCCCCGCCATGCTTGGTCATCACCCATGTCCCTCCTGGCCTGACCTGGCCTGACCTTTCTTCTCCAGAAGCATGTCCTTGGCATTCCGCACAGCCTTCAGCAGGTGGGCCTGCAGCCATCCGCACGGGGGAAGCTGGGCATCCTCATGTTCGCATTTCCAAAGCCTGGAGCAGCCTCAGCTGAGAGCCTGACAAGAACAAATGAATTCAGGCCTCCTGGGCAGCAGGTCTGATTGTGGTGGTGGTGAGGGGTGCAGGGGGTGTCCACACCTCCGCCGGCCTTGGCTGTCAGGCTGCATGCTTCCCTGGGCCTCAGGACCACCATCTCAGAGCCAGCAACCCCTCCCCAACCCCCCTAGGGCCCAGCCTGGAGCTCAGGGGCTTGGAAGCTCAGGCGTCTCACTGGCTCTGAGGCAATGCCCCGCATGTGTGTGTCTGTCTGTACTGTGGCTGTACCTTATACGTTGTTCCCAGAGAGGGGCCAGGAAACTGAACAAAACTGCCCACACTCTGAAGGGCCAGAGATTATCATCTGCCTCCCGGAGGCCCAGGGAACCTCAGGTCAGACAGGGAGGCAGAGATGGAGAGAAAGGAGAGAGAAACGGAGACAGGGAGAAATAAAACCAGGCCTGAGGTGGTAACAGAAACAGAAATATGGGGACCCACAGAGAAGGGAGTATGGGAGGGAAGCTGCCATCAGAGTGGGGGTAGTAGCCTGGAGCTGGGGGTCTGGCCCACCTCCCCCTGGGCAGGAGAAGAGGCCCTGTGCTGGCAGGAGTCCCCACGGCGGGGCCCAGAGCGCGGAGGCGAATTCACCTTTGAGTCCACCTCTTACCTCTAGATGTCTGGGACCCTCAGACCCCAAGGCCCTCTGAACGCCCAGGACCAGCCGCAGCAGCATCCTGCCCCTGCCTGGCCTCCCCCGCTTCCCGGAGGGCATCAAAGGAGGGTGAGAGGAGGAGTTCCCAGGGAAGAAAAGGACGTTTTGTTCTTAGTTACCTTGGAGTTTTAGGAAGCACCTCCTGAGGGCTTTTTATGCTGATGTCAGGCAGAAAGTCCCATGTTGAGGGGCAGGCAGCCGTGGACTTCCGAGGCTAGGCAGAGGCCACTTCATGTCACTCCCCCATGAGAGCACAGGAGGAGAAAGGAATCTGAGATGAGACCCTTCTATCTCAGCAGACCTTCTCGGCTGGCCACCTGGCAAGAAAGACGCCAGGGCTTCTGGGGTGAAAATTCTCCATGGGGAGCCTGGATAGGGTGGGGCTGGGCCCCACAGTGGGCCCAGTCTTCCAGGGGAGAGCTGGCGCTGACTTAGCTGCCTGAGTACTGGGGGGCCACCCGGGGTAGCACATGACCACAGGGCCGCTTCAGAGGCAGGAGCTGGGCTTGCTGGCACAAGGCCAGCACATTTGCTCCGTGCAGCTGCCCAGGCAAGGGGTACAGCTGGGTCCCGACTCCACGGTAAAGCCAGGACTGAGCCCTGGGCCAAAATAACCCCTGGTGGGCAGGTGTGTGTGTGTGTGTGTGTGCTTGGATTTATCAGATGAAGACAGACGCACCAAAGGGGAGAGAAACTAAGGATAGATGAGAGTACACAAAGCCCCGTATTTGGACCTATCATTTCCCGCCAAGCTGTGAAGGGCATCTCACTTCACAATGGATAATGGGATGTTGGGATGGATGATGACTTATCAAAGCCCCCACATAGTATCCTTGTCTCCAGCAGCTTTAGGACCTGAAGCCTCAGAACTGGCTCTTGGGGAACATTTTTGGGACCTGGAGCTTAGGGGTGAGGTCCTAGCCCAAACCTACCCAGAAGACCTGAGTTCCCCATTGTGGTTAAGAGCAGGGGCCCAAACATCCAAAACACAAACAACAACAAATGTTGGCGACAATGTGGAGAAAAGGGAACCCTCCTACACTGCTGGTGGGACTGCAAATTAGTTCAACCATTGTGGAAAGCAGTATGGAGGTTCCTCAAAAAACTCAAAATAGAAATACCATTTGACCCAGGAATTCCACTCCTAGGAATTTACCCTAAGAATGCAGCAGCCCAGTTTGAAAAAGACAGATGCACCCCTATGTTTATCGCAGCACTATTTACAATAGCCAAGAAATGGAAGCAACCTAAGTGTCCATCAGTAGATGAATGGATAAAGAAGATGTGGTACATATACACAATGGAATATTATTCAGCCATAAGAAGAAAACAAATCCTACCATTTGCAACAACATGGATGGAGCTAGAGGGTATTATGCTCAGTGAAATAAGCCAAGCCGAAAAAGACAAGTATCAAATGATTTCACTCATATGTGGAGTATAAGAACAAAGAAAAAAACTGAAGGAACAAAACAGCAGCAGACTCACAGAACCCAAGAACGGACTAATAGTTACCAAAGGGAAAGGGACTGGGGAAAATGGGCGGGAAGGGAGGGATAAGAGGGAAAAAGGGGCATTACGATTAGCAGATGTAATGTTGGGGGGGCACGGGGAGGGCAGTACAACTCAGAGAAGACAAGTAGTGATTCTATAGCATCTCACTACGCTGATGGACAGTGACTGTAATGGGGTTGGTGGGGGGGACCTGATGAAGGGGTAGTTCAATAACCATAATATTATACATGTAATTGTAGATTAATGATAATAAAATTAATTACATTAAAAAAAATCAGCAAAAAAAAAAAAAAGAGCAGGGGCCCAGCTCTGGCCCTGCCCTGGGAACCGGCCCCTTGGATGTCTGCAAGAGCAGAGGCATGACTGCCTACAGTGAGTGGTGAGGCAAGAAACGAAGGATCAACTCAAATTTGAGGGGTTGAGGGGTGTAATTCTCCCTGGTACCGGCCCACTCCTTTGGGCCTCCCACTGGCTGTGTGGGAGGTTCTTGGGTGAGAAGGTTCTGAGCTAAGGTCAAAGTGCCTTCAAATCTAATCTGCTCTCAGGGAGGACCAGCTGGCCTGATAGGAGTACTTGAGCAGGAGATAATGGCCAAGGTCAAGAGAAGTATAAAGGACGGAGGTAGGGAGGGGCAGAACAGTGCACAGTGAACCTATGAGTCAGGACAGGTGCGCTGCTGACTGGCTAGGCCCTCGGAAGGGCCTCCAACCTTGGTGCACTCTCTGGAGATGGTGCCTCACATCACTGCCCTTGTCTCTTTGCTCTTCTGGGTCGGCTGAGGTCCTACTCTGCGAAAGGACAGGGGAGCGCTGCCCCTGCCTTCGCTATTGCCTGCTTGGGGCGTCCTCCAGGGTGTAGCTTGGTCACCCCGCAATTCTGGCTCAGAGTGGTCACTACCACCTTGCTGCACCCCTGTCCAGAGGAGCTTGGCCCAGAACCAGGGGGTGAGGACCCAGAGTTAGAACAGCTTTGGGAGCTAAGGTGAGAACTCAGAGCTGCCACAGGCTTGAGCGAAGTGTAGGAATTCTAGGCCTGCGGCTTATGACTGCTCCGCCAAAGTGATGAGATGCTGCCATTGTCAGCAGCACCTCCCCTCCCTCTCCATGCCTGGACCAACACCACCCAGGGTTCTGGCCACCCCCCACCCCAGGTCCCACATTCTTGCTCCCCTGGGTCTTGCTTTCCACAGTTCTCCTAACACTCACAGAGCAGCTCCACGATGCTTGTGACTGACCAACTGACCACACCAGGGAGCAGAGCAGGGACGTGGGGATTGAGGACAAGCCCGGGGCACAGTCCTCCTCACCATTTCCTTCTGGAGGGAGAGCTGGCCCAGGGGCATGTGATGCTGAGCCTGGGCTCCAGTGTCTCTTGCTCAGGCAGTACACCAGCCACAGGGTAGATCTTTTCAGCTCAACGAGGAGAGCCTGGCTGTGCCCTACAGACTGTGACCAGGTGTCCAGACTCTCCAGTGTGTGGTAGATGTGATCAGTGGACAGACACAACTCCAACTACAGGCCTACAGATGCTTCTTAGATGCTCCAGGGATCACTCATGGGGTCCCTGCTACAACTTTACATCTTCAACCTCTGCCCTCTCTCAAGGGCTGACTTGCTTTCCTGCCTTCCTGTCTGCACACTCAGCTAATGTCTCCTCTGCTGGGGGAAGAGGAGTGTTGGAAGGTAGGGTGAGGTGGAGATGATCATGCACGTTCCTGCCTCAGGGCCTCTGACCTGCCCTCCTCTTCCCTCAGCTGGAATCACCTTCCTGGAGATCTCCATGTGGCCTGCATTCCCTTCCTCTCTTCTCAGAGAGCCCGCCCCTGCCCTCAACAGCAGCCCTCCGTCCTGTGACATTCCACCCCTCCCCCAATTTCTTTTCTTCATAACACTCGTTGCTACGTGCAATTAGGTTTCTGTGAGTGTGCATATGCATGTGTATGTGTACATGTGTCCATATGCTATTTTGTTTACTCTGTAATTATCCATCTTCCCCACTTCACAGAAGTTACATAAAAGCAGGGACCTTGTCTATCCTATCCATTACTGTCTATCCAGGGCCTAGGACAGTGCCTGACACAAATAGGTTCCCAGTAAACGTTTGTTGGAAGGAAGGAAGGGAGAAGGAAGGGGAAGAGAAAACCAGCTTCCTCCTGATGGCCCCCTGGCCGAGGAGTGCATAGAAATGCACTGAAAGGTGGGAAAGCCCGCCTGCCTGTTCCCTCCCACCACCAGTGAGGTCATGCCCCTTTCTGCACCAGGCTGGTCCCCACCACTGCCCTGTCATCCCATGCCTGTTCCCTTGGGGCCTGAAGACATAAAAGTTGGCCTGGCTGTCATACTCATGGCCTCTCCATCCATCCTGCAGTGTTATCTTGGCTTGTGGGCAGGTTACTCTTCCGTGGCTAAGTCTTGTTTACCCAAACTGGATCGGCCTTGGGGTCAGCCCGGGACCCACAGCCTGGGACGTCCCTCAGTGGATCCCCTCACATTCTGGAAGGCCCGGGTGACTCACTGTCTTCGTGGGCAGCTCTGGAAGACAGTGGTCGGTTGCCTGCCTTGCTACCACTCCCACCACCCCACTGCTGCCCTGCCGGACACTCTGGCTGCTCCGGCTGGGGCTGCTGCTTTGCTGGCCACTGCTGCTGCCCCCGAAGCTAGAGGTCCTCCTCCTTGAGTGATTATAGTGCCATTTTAAGCTCATCAAAGTAGCCATGTACTTTCAAATCCAGACTCCTTTTCTTCCCAGGGCAGTTGGAGCAAGTTCTCCAACTTGGAGGGAGTAGGCCTGTGACACAATCCCAAGCTGAAGGCTGCTCTCACTCTGTGTACTGCTCAGGACAGGTGTCTTTTAATTATTATGTGCCATCCCAGCAAGGCCCCCCTCCCAGAGCTGGTCCAGGCGTGTTGATTCCCATAGTGGCTCGGGCCCCAAGGTGTACCAGCTAGGCCTCCCCTGCCTTCCAGCACCCCTCCTTCAGTCGGAACACTCCTGCCCTCTCCCTGCTGTCCTTGGGCCACGTTCACCAGGTATGTGTGTCATCAGCACACATCCCAGAGCTCTGATTCTGTGTTCCTCCCCACCTGGAGACACCCCTCACCCCACATCTGGGTTAAGCTCCCTTTCTATGTGCTGACTGTTACGGCCTGAGAGTACAGGGATGTGCCTGTTACCCAGCGTGGCCCAGTACCTGGTGCACTGAAGGGACTTGACCAGAACTCTTGTAATGAGTAAATGAAATCTGTGTGCTTGCATCTCACAGTGCCTTTGGACTGGGGAACCCAATCTCCTAGGCCTTTTGTTCTCTGCAGCTTGAGGTTAAGGTGTGTGCCTGAGACATGTGCTAAACAGGAGCTAACTGGGTGTTTCAGCCTGTCGGGGTGGGGAAGCTTTGCTGAGAGGGGCCAGTGGCTAGGAGTCTGCTCTCCTGTCCTTCCCATGCAGGAGCAGGAGGAGGATTGATAAAATATAGGACACCCAGTTAGATTTGAATTTCAGATAAACAACAAATACATTTTAGTATATTACTTGTAATTTGTGGGACACACGCCAAAAACATTAAATTCCAATTTAACTGGGCATCCTGTTTTTTTCCTTCTTTCTAAATCTGGTAACCTTGGAAGGGCAGACGTGATCAGCCAGGTGCTCAGGGGATCTGAGGTCCTGTTTACAAGGTACATTCTGCTCACTGTATTGGTTCTTCCTGCTCTTTAAATGCTTTTGGCCAAAGAACAGGGTGAACATGAGGTGTGGTTTCCCAGAACTGTGGCTAGTATACTTCATCCAGAGCATCGCCCCACAGCTCAACCTCCAACCCCAGCTGCTGGGCTGGATGTCCAGGGAGGCCTTTCTGAGGATTGGATGTCTGAGCTGAGGTTTGAATGAAGAGCAAGGTAATGATCGGGAAGAACATTTGAAAGGAGGGGTGAGCGTGAACATGGTGAGTGTGAGGAACACGCAGGCTTGTGTAGCTTTGTGAGTGCAGGAAGGGAAGGATTCGCATGGGTCACATCCTCTGTCCCCAAGAAGGGGCCTTAAAAAGCTGGTCTCCTTGCCTGGCCTGGCCCCAGCTGTAGGCTGGGTGCGTCTCTGGCTTCTCAGGCAGAAGCCTCAGCAGCAGGGAGAGGGGAGGAAGGGAGTGTGAGTGTCTGCCATCCTGGGTTGGGGATTCTGGCAGCATTTTGGTACAGTTTGGTGGGATCACTTGCCCCTTAAAAAGGTTGAGTGGAGCATTGAGCCCTTAAGAGCTAAGTGCCCATGAGGCTGGTCCACGGAAACACCCTACCTCAGAGTGCCACCTCTGTCCCCTCCCCACTTTAAGCAGACTCCTGAGAGCCTGGTGGCAGGGTGTGTTCACCCTCCTGAGAGGAAAATGCTGCCGCCCAGAGCTGCAGGGCCATAGGTGGGGGGACCCAAAGGGCCCCAGCATGCTTCAGCAAGAGCCTCTCTCCTGGCTTTGGAAGGGGCTGAAGGCCCTAGAGTGGGAAGCCCAGCGCTCAAGTCGGGTCCCAGAGAGGCTCTGCTCCTCTGGGCTGCCTGCCCACCCCAGTCCTCCCCAGAGGCCCAATACACATGCCCAAATAATAGGAAATGGCTCAGTTCCACATTCAACTCACAAAGCGTTTGTTGCCTGCTGCTTGCCTGTTGGCAAGCTAATGAGGCTGTTTTTTAATTAAAATGTCCATTAGCTCCCTCCAGCTACCTCAGTGAAATTTATGTTCTTGGAGGATTTAACCTGGTCACTCTGAGGGGGTGGGCCCGATGACATCTGCCCCGTTGGAAGGTGTGCCCAGGGCAGTGGGCACCCTTGGGGGTCTTGCCAGGTACATGAGAGAATGTTCTCTCTGTCCGGGGCTATAGGATCCCCAAGGCCCACCTTGGCCAGGGCCCTCCAAGAACCTCTAGCCTAAGGATAAATACCAGTTCTTAGCAGCCAGTGTCCACGGGAAGCCCACCGTGCTGGGGGGCAGGGGGAGGGATGTCCCTTTGTTGAGGCTCATTTATGTCCCCAGGGGAGGAAACCCCATTTCCGCCCTACCCCCAGGCCTTCGGTGAGTCTTGCCAGTTATCCACAGGAAAGAACCTTTTGTTCTGAGCTCGTAGGAAGTCTGCGCTGGACTTGTTATCTACCCACAGCATTTCCTGGATATGGGGCTGTGGTAGAGGCTGGTCCTGAGCCTTGGCCTTGGTACCTTCCTCTGTTAGTGGGGCAGGGGAGGCGGTTGAGTCTAGGCCTTCTGAGAGGCTGGTGAGAACTGTATATATCCTTAGGCTGGTTTGCCTGAGGGCAGGTAGTATTAGGAAAGACCTCTGGCTTGGGAAAAGGGGGCAACAAGTGACCGTGCGTGTGTGTGTGTGTGTCCGCGCGCGTGTGTGTAACCAGGGAAGGTACCAGCCTCCTGTAGAGTGCCATCTCCTCCCTAGGGGCTGGGAGACAGAAGGCGTGTCCCCCAGGCGGTAGGAGCTGCCGCGTGGGCCCAAGCCCGAGCCGTGTCTGACACCTAGTGGCCACCTGAGGCCGGTGGGGCGACGGGAGTGGAGGGAAGAAGGGCTGGAGGGAGGGCTCAGGGAGCGCGGGGTCCAGGCCTGGGCAGGGCGGCAGTGCAGGCCGGGCGTCCCCTCACCTCCCGGTGGCCCAGCCCCCAGCCGCGAGAACTCCTTGACGCGCCCCCGGGCTCGCAGACCCCCACGCGCCCCCGAACGCCAGGGTCTCGGGAAGCCAGGTCGCGGGGCCCGGACCTGGAAGGGTACCCGAGCTCGGGTCCAGAAGTCCAAGGTCACGGTGGCCGCGGTTCTCGCCCGTCAGGGGCGTGCGCCGGAGCCCCTGCCACGCGGGCGTCAGGGCTTGGGCTTGGGCTCGGGCTCTGACGGGGGCCCGGCCCCGAGTGCCGGGACGCGCGGGGACACCGGCGGCCCCACCGCCCCGCCCGTCGCGTGACCCTCGCCGCCTGCCTCGCGGCCAACCCGCCCCCGCCGCCCGGTCACCATGGCGACGCCGTAGAGCCAGGGCGGGCGCGGCTGGCAGAACCGGCCCAGCTGCCGGGCGCGGCGGCGCGGGAGCTTCGGGGCGGGCAGGCGGCGCGGCGCTGGGACGAACGGGCTCCGGGCCCCGCGCCCGGCCAGGTAGGCGGCCGGGGCCGGTGGGGGCGCGCGGGCCCCGGCGCGGAGTCGGGGAAGGGGCCGGCTGTGCGGGGACTGGGGGCCCGGCCGCGCCCGCACCCCAGGCCGGGCTCCCCGCGCCGCAGCGAGTGTTTCCCTGTCGCCACACCTGCCCCGCTCCTCACCTGCCTCCCCGGGCCGGGGGCGCCTCTGTGCTGGGCCTCTGCGGAAGGGAGAATGCACTGGCAGGTGACCCCACGCTGATCATGGCGCCTCGGCACTTTAGAAGCAGGGTAGGGGCGAAGTGGCTCAACCAACATCTGCCACGACTGTTTGAAACCTGAAACCCAGTCGGCCAGGACTGCTTGCTGGCGGCTGGGCCTCCCTTGGCCTCGCCTTTTCCCTCTTGGGGTGAAATGTCTAGCTGGTAGGTCCCTTCCTGGTTCTCCCGGAACATCCCTGGCTGTGAGGAGGAGTTTCTCATCTGAGAATCCTTGTTGAGTTGGCCTTGGTGGGCCCTGAACTGTGGGTACAGGGGTGCAGAACTGGGCTGAGGAAGGGATCCCCTGCTGCCTTTGGCACCGGTGTGAAAGCAGGACCACCTTGCCTCTCTGCTGGCCCTTTTCCGTGGGCCACCGCAGGGAGGAGGGTCCTTGGGGACCCTGGAGCACCAGACAGGTCTGCAGAGGCTGGGCCCCCTCCCAAGTCCTCCCACGGGTTGCCCCTCTCCTCTCATGCCCTCTGCCTTAGCAGTCTTGAGGATTTTGAGACCCGTTAAACAAAGCTCAGTTGTTGGACGCCTGGATTCTGTTCCTTTGTTTCACAGCAAATGGAAAAAACAAAGCTTTGCCACTTTCTCAGAGATACCTTGTATTTGTCTTGTGAAAGTGGATTGAGACAGAAAATACAGGAAACTTGTGAATGCCTGGGTGAGACTCATTGGGGAAGGGCTTCTGCAGCCCCACCCACCAGCCCGCCCCTCCAGGCAGGAGGAGCCTCCTGGACAGCGAGGTGGAACCAGCCTGCGGACCGCTCTGGCCACCACCTCTTGGCAGGCAGGGCTTGCCGTCTGCTAATATGGAGTGGGTCAGCAGCGCTACAAGGTGTTGGTGGAGGAACCAGCCCCTGACCCAGGGGTTTCTGCCATGTGAGGGGACTGATGGTAGGCAGAAGGGCAATGTGGATTTACTAGAGGGGTCCGCGCTCTCTGTGGCCTCAAACCTCTTGTGTCAACAGTTCTGACGTGTGACTCTTCCCAGATTTAATTTTTGTTAGACTGCTATTTGGTTGAACGACTGTTGTGTGGGAGGCACTGTGCTAGGCACAGGTACATATTTATCCCACCAAATCTTTGCTATAGGCCAGTAAAGTGGCTCTCAAGATCCCCTACCTTGGGGGTGAGGAAGCAGGTTCAGAGGGCCTTAACAGTCATGAACAGGGGGGCTGGCACTGAAATCACATCAGTGACCAGGGCTACATTGTAACTTTCATGGGCCCTAGGCACCTTTGCCTTGGTGGGTCCCTTCTTCCATATAAAAACTAAATAAAAGGTATATTTTACAACTACTTGGGTATTAAGACAAAAATAATCCAGGCTGGATTAAAAATTAAAACATTTCTTCAAGCCTAAAAGCATTTTCTCTTGATTATAGCATAAATTATAGCCCACATGTGTGGGTCCCTGTTAAGTATTGGGAACCCTGGCACTGTGCTTCCTGTATGGAGACCTGGCTCAGTGTCTAACATTCAGCGCTGCTTTCTTCCTGCAGGCTACCTTGGTGCCCTGCCTAACAGCTCAGCCTTCATTTGCCTACTCTGCCATCACATTCTAGGATAACTGAGCCATTTTACCCCTCACTCATCAAGAAAAGATCTAGCCTCCACCCCCAGTACAATATTCTCTAACCCAATTAAAACCGTGCTGTGGATGAGGAGGGCTGTGGCCAGGCCATGTTCCCTGTTTCCAGGCTGGAGGGCATGTGCAGTGTCTGGTTCCCATAATGAGATTAGGCCTGGTGGCCTTCTGATGACACAGAGTGGGCATGGGGAGGGAGAGTGATTCTTGGCACATTCCAGCCCTGGGGGTAGCTCCTGTCCCCGTTTGATTGCATTAAGTGGAGTCTGACTGCAAGTGTGTATGGGAGGGGAGAAGTGAATGTCTCAGCCCAAGGTTCCAGAAGCTGCCAGAGCTACTGTCACCCCAGTCACGTGGCACAGAAAGAAGGGTGGCCATGTGAAGGGCGACATGGGCTTCCTCTGCTTCCAAGACTATGGTCTGCTGGGCAGAGGCAACCTCTGTGTAGAGAGTGGCTGCTTCCAGGCCCTTGACACTGCTGCCCACACTTCTGCTCTGGGAACCCAGGAGGCCCAAGGCATTCTGGGGGCCAAGCCAGTGAGGAGGGAAGGGTGAGAGAGTGTTCTCACAGGCTGGGAAATGAGGGAGCATGACTCAAAGGCTTCTGCTTACTAGGGGGTGAATCTCAACTGATTTCAAGGCTCGTGGATGCAGTCGTGTGGGTGGGTGGGTGGGTGAGACTGCAGCCAGAGTCACTGAAATGCGTTTTCTCTTCAGCCTGGGAAGAAGACCCTCAGAGCAAAGACAGGTTGTCAGTTATGTAGCACTGAATAAGCAAAGGAGGATTTCTGTTGCTAAAGGAGTCTTTCAGTTCATCTTCTGCAAAGCACAGAACTCACCACTTTGGTTTTTTGTAAATCTGGATTTTTCACACTTGGATCTTACGGCTTGTGAAGTCACCAGGATGGTCTTGCTTGGTGGGAGTTTTCCTGTCACCCTTCGTACTTGGACTCAGAATTACCTTCAAATTGGAAAGGGACATGGGGAAGACAGCTTGGGCCTTCATAATTCCAACAGTCATTCTTCTGGAGCCACTGACATGAAGATCTCGTCACTGCTTCTCTCCGAACCACCATTCCCACCCTGTGGCCTTTTCCCCAGGGAACCCGCCGGGGACACCAGTGCCGATGCTGGGATGGGTTTAAACTGCTTGGGACCATGATTCTCTGAGGGGTGAGGAGGATGCAGAGGGACTGGCACGGGGCAGGGGAGGCCACCTTGGGGCCCTGCTGCAAAGCACCTTCCTTGGCAGGCACCCATTCAGGTCCTTGAGTGGCTCCAGTACTCGGGAAGCATGACAGCTCTGCCCGTTACTGGGCAAAGCCACCCCAGCGACAGACTGCCGGCTGCTCAGCACATGCTCTTTGGAGGCCTGAGTTTATCTCATGGCTCAAATTCTTACTCTCCCATTTACTTGAAAATCTGCATCTTCTCTGCAACTTGTCTGCAAGCCCCTGAAGGCAGGGACCAAGTCTTATCTGTACAGCTCCAGCATCCAGCCCTGTATGGCCGGCATATAACAGGTGCTCAATGAACAACTGAGGTGGGCAACTATTTGCTGCTGATGATTTGGGGCATGTCATTTATCCTCTTTGAGTCCCAGTTCTCTCATCTGTCAAATGGGGATAGTACTCCTGGTCTCACAGTGTTTTCTTGGAGGTTAGATGAGAGAATGCGGGGATGTGGAGTGAGAGTAGGGGCCTCCTAGCCAAGGTTCCTTGTCCTCCCAACGCACACAAGCACAATCTCTACTCTACCAGCATGTGTGCAAACAGCATTAGGGCTCCGACTTCCAAGGGGATTCGGGCTATCAATCTGCAGTGTGGAATGGTAAAGCCGCCCCTTTAATCATTGAGCTATTCCAACGTGTGTTTTCTTTTCAGCATCAAGTGCTTCACCAGGTCTCAGCGAACACTGACTGGGTGTGCTACAGTTAACTCAGTCCTGACACTGTCGACCTGGAGATCCCTCAGGTTAAGGGCTCAGTCCCACAAGACTGTCTCCCTTCAGACACCAGTCACAAACCTAGGTTGTCACCTATGCTGCTGACCGAGCAGCTACAGGTAAAAGAGGGTCCCACCACCTCCTTCTCAGGTTCAGTTAATTTGCTAGAGTGCTTCACAGAACTCAGAGAATCACTTAACTTACTAGGTTACTGTTTTATCATAAAAGGATGTAACTCAGTGACAGGCTGATGGAACAGGTACATACAGTGAGGTCTGGAAGGGTCTCAAGCTCAGGGAACTGGGGTGTGCCACCCTCCCCCAGAAGCTCTCTGAACACCATCCTTTTGGGCTTTATGGAGGCTCCGCTACAGAGACATGGTTGACGAAATTGTTGGCCGTGGGTGACAGGGCTCAGTGTCCGGCCCCTCTCCCTACCAGGGGTCGAGGAGTGGGACTGAAGGTTCCAGCCCTCCAATCACTTGGTTCCTCTGGCACCACCAGCCCCCATCCTTGGGTTCTCCAGGGAGGTGGGACTCCATTAATTTAATGAAGACACCTTTATTGCTTTCTTCACTTGGCAAATTCCAAGGGGTTTAGGAGTTCCATCCATGTACTTCCCACATACAAGGGGTTGTAAACCACAGTATCACAGCCATGCAGAGAATCTCACTCGGATTGCTGCCTGTTTCATTAAGAGGTTGTTGGGGAGGGAAAGCTAGCCCTGCTTAACCCCCACCGAGTAGCTCCAAGATCCAGGGCGCAACAGCTCTGCTGCCCTGAGCCCCACCTCTGTCCTCGGCATTCTGCCTGAAAGAGAGGAGCTGTGGTAGGTCGCCTAGCAGCAGGGCTGTTCCTTCCGTTCCTCCCAGTCGGAGCTAATCAGATCCTGACTGTGCCTCAGGCTCTCCAGGGATGAATCTAATAAGAGAGCAGGACAGAACAGCATTTCTCTTTTCAGTGAATTTTCCTGTTAGAGTCCGGGCAAGGAAGACGCAGTCCCTGCTGTCAGCGAGCCCCCAGGGCCACAGCGCAGAGAGGCACACGTGGGCGGACAGTTGAGGCGGAGCAGCAAAGGTGAGGAAGCTGCCGGCCAGCCTTGGCCTGCAGAGGAGGGGCAGCGTGAGGTAGAGGGACAGTGGCAGCTTGTGCTAAGAGCCAGGTTCCAGCGGGTCTCCTTGGAGGGTACTTGGTAAGAAGACAGTGGGGACGCTGATGAAGCTGAGGTGAGAGCTTATGACAGGCCTGGCACTTCCCTGGAGGCAGTGGGTGGCCCTTTGTGCTGGGCGGGGCAATGACTTGGGGAGTGGGCTTTGTCCCTGTCCCCGGTGGGTCAGGCAGATGGGAGAGGGTAGAGACGGGGCAGAAGCTCCATGCCCTGGCTGGGAGCAGTGAAGATGGCTAGGCCGGAAGTGGTGGTGGGAACCCTGGAGCTGAACCCCTAGGATTTGGTGGCTAGTCTGCCGTGGTGTCAGAGCTGGGACCGGCAGATGGGCAGCCGCACCAGGGGAGGATGTAGTTATGACAGGGAGAAGAGTTTGATGTGGCCATGAATGCCCAGGTGGACATGGACCAAGACAGTCAGAAATAGGGTTTGTATTTGGGGGAGAGGACAGCAGTGGCACTAGATTTCAGAGTTGCTATTGTAGAGGTGACAGATAAGGAAAGAGGCAGGAGTTCCAGAACAAGGGGTCACTGACAGGGCTTCTGGAAGCAGGTGTTCCCACCTGCCATGGGAGTGTTTCTCGAAGATGATTTGACAGAATATATCAAAAACCTAAAAAAAAGAACAGAGCCCTGGCTGCAGGATTGCATTTCTCGATTTAGGAATTAATTAGATAAGTGTGCAAAGATGACCACATAATGTTGTTTTAAAAATAAAAGCTAGCTAAATGTTTAACAATAGGGGATTAGAGGATTGGTTAAGACATGGATAATACTGTGAACTTATTAAAATGATGACATAGATGTATATTCACTGACATGAAAAGATGCATGATCTATTAAGTAAAAAAAAGCAGGCTAGAAATTGGTATAATCCTATTTCTACAAAAGAATGCTTATGTTTCTAGGAAAAAATGATGTTAAGATATAAATGAAAATTTTGATTACCTGTAATTTTTTTTTTGTTAATCTGCATTTTAGTGTAGGGTGTGTGTATTATTAACACCACCCATGCCCCAGCTTTTCTAAATGGTGGAATTCCCAACAGCTGTGAGATGTGGCGGAGAGAGCAGTCTGACTGCCAGGAGGGGAGGCTGGGCCCACTGGAAACCAATTCTGGAGCACCGGTGGGGAGCCTGTGCTCTGCAGGCAGGGCCAGTCCAGTCTGTCAGCTGTCTGCTCAGCTGTCTCTCTGTATGGGGGAAGCAGGACAGTTCCCTGGTGGGGACAGTGGGGACAGTGAGGGCACGGGAAGAGGCGAGTGGGCAGCTACCTGGGGAGGGAAACGAGGGCTCCGCCCTCTGCAAACTGCAGCAGCACCTTTCTGTGGGCGCAGGCCACTGCCAGCACCGAGGCAGAGGGATGGACGCCGGCTTGTGGGCTCGGGCCGGCCTGCGGTCAGGAGGACCAGCAGGTTAGGGTGAGGAGCGGGCATGAAGGCGGCCCTCCTAAGCTGGGGCGAGGCTGTGGAGGCACCCGGGGCACTGGGCAGAGGAGCCAAGGAATGTGCTCGCCTCGCAGGCCCTAGCCAGGCTTCCCCAGCCCCTGTAGACCCGGAACAGAACATACCTCTTCACAGACCTCATGCAGGGTCCGCGTGAGTTAAGTGATGTCTAGGAAACATCCTTGAAGTCTGCGTGGTGAGGAGTCATTCCCTGTAGGCCTTGTTTCTGGACCTGAGGGAGGAGCACCGATCCCACCTGCCCTGCCAGGAGGGGAAAGAAGGGGCTGTGGCCCAGGCCGTGGGTGGGCAGGCTTCCCTTCCATGTCCAGCTGCAGCTTAGATACTGGGCATGGGGAGGTGGGCTCACTCCTCAGCCCAGCTGTCCTTTGTGAGCCATCTGGAGGGAAAACCATGAGTAACCCGGTACCTTCAAGGAACTTGCTCACTTCTCTGTAATTCCCCGTGAGCCGCCCCTGAGCAGGCCCAGGGGCCCCGGAAGCAGAGCAGCACACAGGCGCTGGGCCTCCTTTCTCACCGGGTGTGGAGAGCCTTCCCTCGCACTCTCTCTGCACCTCATGTGGGCCTGTCCCGGGGAAGGCCGGTCCTCCCACCGAGGCTTGAATGGTGGGCCTTGGGGGCCTCCAGAGGGAATGGTGAGCACAGGGCATGGGAGGGGGGGTGGCTGGGCGGGATGCAGCTCTTGGAGGTGGGGGCTGCTCCTCAGCTCGGCCCTCTTTCCTTTCCTGCAGCAGCTGCGTTCAGCATGGAGAGCGGAGCCGGCACGGCCCCCACCCCCTGCCCCGCGGCGCTCCCTTACTACGTGGCTTTCTCCCAGCTGCTGGGCCTGACTGTGGTGGCCATGACTGGTGCTTGGCTGGGTCTGTACCGAGGTGGCATCGCCTGGGAGAGTGCCCTGCAGTTTAATGTGCATCCCCTCTGCATGGTCATTGGCCTGATCTTCCTGCAGGGGGACGGTGAGTTGGCCCAGTACTCTCTGGGAGCCAGCCCTCTTGAGAGCCTTGGCAGGGACACTATTACTGAGAGGTCTCGGGCAGTTAGACAAATCTAAGAGTCTACGGAAGACAGGAGGGAAGCTGGCTTAGAACCTGAGGACACTGGGAATCCAAATCAGGGGCCCTGAGGTTGGGAGGGGCAACTCCTTGTCAACTTGTCTCAGGTGTTCGGCCACCTGTTCCAACAAGGGTCGTCCGAGAGACTGTGCTTCACGGAGCAGAAAGCAGGGACTAGGCTATGCTTGGAGGCCATCTTCTGCAGGGTGGTTTGAAATTGGGGGAAAGAAAGTGTGTGTGTGTAGCAGGGGTGAGGGGGTGACATAACTTGGCGGAGCTAGCACTCCTCTCTGGGGTAGGGACAAAGCCGTGCTTGGCCTCACCCTGCCTCCAGGCCAGGGACCATCTTCTGCTTCTGGTAACTAGAAAGCTGGATCTCTGTCTGCTTGACCCGTTCTTCCTAGAGGTGGTGCTGGTGACAGCCACTCCCTCAGCGGTGGAGAGCCATGCTGCAGGCCAGCGGCCCTGTCCACCTGAGCCCCACCAGGGGGATTAGCTTGGGACCACATGGCTCTGCCTTGGGAACAGCGGTTTCCCAGTTAGGAAGCCTGTTCACTAAAGCAGTGAATATCTGGTCAGGCTTCAATATTGGACTATTTGAGGACCATCATAGCCAAAAGGTGACCTCAGAAGCTTGGTGACACCTTAGTGTGATTGCATGAATCTAAACACAGGACAGTGACTACAAAGTGCGGGGTGGGGGGGGAGGTGCAGAGCACAGGTAGCCCGAGGGACCCTGCCTGCCGTGGAGCCTTGCTTCCTCTTCCATTTCCTGCGGCTGAGGTACCTTGACAAATCCTTAGCTCAGAACACCTCTCCAGCGCAGGTATGTCTCCCTGCTCCCCGCGGCAGGGGGCCTCAAGCTCTGGCCGCGCGCCGACATTCCCTCTCCCGCCTCCCATTAGCCCTGCTGGTTTACCGGGTCTTCAGGAACGAGGCCAAACGCACAACCAAAGCCCTGCACGGGCTGCTCCATGTCTTTGCGTTCATCATCGCCCTGGTGGGTGAGTTCTGGGCAAGGCCTTCCCTTTTCCTGCCTGTGCTTTCCACGTCCCATCTCCATTCTGGTTCTGTCATGGTCCCTCCCTCTCTTCCTCCCCCTCAGGCAGCCTGGCGGGAGGGGACCCTGGGGTCACCGCCCAGCTCCCTTCCCTGTGAGCCCATCCTCACACGCCCTCGCCTGTGGCCCAGGCCTGGTGGCGGTGTTCGACTACCACAGGGAGAAGGGCTATGCTGACCTGTACAGCCTGCACAGCTGGTGCGGCATCCTCGTCTCTGTTCTCTACTTTGTGCAGGTGAGTCCTCGGCCCCGCAGCCAGGGGGAGGCGGCGGTGGGGGAAGCAGGCCTCAAACAGTGTGCGTGTCGCAGAGGGGCCTCTCCGGGAGGCGACCAAAGGGAGAGAGATGCGTTAGTGCAGCCAGATGCTGCCTGCAGGTTCTGAAGAGGTTACGAAGCCAGGGTTTTACGGGTGAGGGTGCCTCGGACCTGGTGCCCACCCAGCTGGCGCGGCCCATGTGTCTGGCCACAGGCCCGGCCTTCCAGCTGTACAGGTGTGATGGACTGAGGCCAGGCCCCTCCGCACCTGTGCTCAGTGCCTCCCCGGCCCCTACCGCTCTGATGAGGGAGGAAAGCAAGTGGGTGGAAGGAGGGGCGCACAGCCCTCACCTGCCTGGCAGGCGCTGGGGTTGATCAGGCCGATGGCAGCTCAGGCCCCGGCACCTTACCTTTCCTTCCAGTGGCTCATGGGCTTCAGCTTCTTCCTTTTCCCTGGAGCTCTGTTTTCCCTGCGGAGCCGCTACCGCCCGCAGCACGTCTTCTTCGGTGCCGCCATCTTCCTCCTCTCTGTGGGCACAGCCCTGCTGGGGCTAAAGGAGGCACTGCTGTTTAAGCTTGGGTGAGTGTCCTGTGCTCCCATGGCCTGGAGACGGAGCCCTGTCTTCTGCCTCCCTGGATGCCTGCCTGAGTCAGCCAGCCATGCAGGGGGCTGGGCTGGAACACCCCCCCTCCTTCTGGCCCAGGTGCGAATGGTACTGGGCCTCGTGGTGACGCCTTGGGTGGCTTTTCCCTCCACCCTCACCCTGCAGGACCAAGTACAGCATGTCTGAGCCTGAGGGAGTCCTGGCGAACGTGCTGGGCTTGCTGCTGGTTGGCTTCGGTGTGGTTGTGCTCTACATCTTGACTCGCGCTGACTGGAGGCGGCCACCCCATGCAGAAGAACAAGCTCTCTCCATGGACTTCAAGACGCTGACAGAAGGCGACAGCCTCAGCCCCCAGTAACTCCTGCTCTTGTTCTCCAGAAAAGGGCCTGCCTGCCGCCAGCCTCCCCCATTCTGGGGATCCCACACCCAGAGGCTGTTTTCAGGATTAGCGGCTCCCGGGAGGGTCCCAGACGAGTGGGTGGGAGCACGGGGGCAGCATGCCCTTTTGAGCGCTGATTTCTGGGGTTTAGGGCTTGGCCTCCTCTGCTTTCCCCTTTGCTGCTGCCTTAAGAGTCCTGCTAGGAATGCACAGGCCCCTGATCCTGCTGTCCCTGTTGCCCCTCAAATGGAGAAGCTTGGGTTGGACTCTGGGTGGTTACTCTGGTCGGGGAAGCACATATTCCCTGAAGGATGGGAGCAGCCCCCCCTCGGGGCAGCTGATACTGGGCCACTTCCAGGGGCCGCTGAGAGCACAGGCTGTGGGAGAAACCGTGGGCTTTGCGACAGGCCTGGCAAAGACGCCAAGATTTGCTTTGTGTAACACTGAATTCAAACCTGGCGTCTCGCTAGCCTGAACAGCACGTGATAGGAATGCGCCCAGTCTTTGGCAGTGCAGGAATGACACGACATGTAAAATATGCTGGTGTTCAGAGCAAGGTTCCCCATGTGGGGCAGGACAGGCCCTGGGAAGCTCTGGAGCCTCGCCCTCCTTCGGCCCTCAGTGGGCCCCGGGCGGTGGGCAGAGGGGAAGGAGGTGGCCCCCTGCTCACTCCTGCAGGGCCCCATGACTGGCCCACCAAGGCTATGCTCTGACAGCTGAGGACATGTGTCTTTTTAAAGTGAAAAACTACCGCTGTTGTCCTCTTTCCCTTTCCATGAGGAGGGCGGGGACTGCCTGCTTCTGTTCAGGAGGAACGCCTTATGCTCGCTTATCTGGGCCCATTTTGGGGGGAAGTTGGGACCGAGTCAGAATCAGATTAACTTCCCTCCATCCCCGTGCGTGATGCTGTGAGCTGAAGGTTTGGCTTTAGTATAGAAATAACGGGATTAGAGCACTGATCTTGTGCTTAACTTGGCAGCTGCTCTCTTGTTTTCCTCATTTTTTTGGGCTTTGAGGAACATGACACAGTTTAAGACAGACACAGTTTACTTAAATGAAGAAATAAAATCTCCCAATCTGACTATATTCTCTTAACAGCTGCCTTCTGCACATGTAAATGCTGCCTTAGGGAAAGGGGCTAGTCTCTGTAAGGCCCATTGCTAATCCTTGCCAGCGCCCGGGTCCTGCCTCAGCCGGTGCCCCTGCTTGGGGTGGCGGCTCTGGTCCAGCACCCTCCCCACCCCCCAGCAGGACGGCCGGGGCTCCCGGCCAGCCTCTCCCCATCTCCGCTTCAGCTGGCTGGGGTGAGGGTGTGCATCCCCTTGAGAGTGTGCTCTGCAAGGGCAGGGCTGCCATCAATTCTCTCATCACCAGGCACACACTCATAGAGCCAAATATTTACACGTGGGAAAACACCACCTTAGATAAACTACCAAAGTACAGTTGTGAATCTCCCTTGCCTGATGCCACAAAGAGAAATGGAACCTTATTTGCAAAGAAGTCTGTAGACTGGTCTGCTTGCCAAAGTGTATGTGGGATGACCAAGGAGCCTAAAAGCCCTCCACCCCCACCAAAGCTCATGGGGTGGTTTATTTTTTTTTGCCTGTGGCCAGTCTTCTGTGAAGAGCAATGTAGTGTTGGTACAACAAATGATTCAATAAATGTCTCCAGCAGATCCCGTGCCTGCTATCTTCATTTACTGTGGCAATAAAAGGAGCCAGTGCTTTTTGGCTGCATCGGATACATGAAATTCTACTAGGGTTGAGAGAAATCAAATATCCCCAGGCTGGGCACAGAAGGTAAAGTGATTAATGATATTTATCACAGCACAGGCTCTGGCCCAGTGGCTGTGCATCCTATGGCCTCAGAGGGGGAGGCTCTTCCATGTGGTTAGAGGAACCCTTTGTCACCCCAGAGGGTGACCTGGGGCAGGGGAGCTGTGTGAGCCCGGTAAAAGCCTTGGCAGGTTTCCCACAGTATTCAGTTAACCTTTTTCCTTTTAAGAATATCTCTCTCTATTCCTTAAGAGGAGCAAAGCTTTGAGAACAAACTGAGATTCCACCTGAGATTATTTCCTAAGGCTTAGGCAAGAGATGTGTTGTGGAGCAGCTGGGTGGATCTCATGGGTACACTGCGTGCTCCTGGAAAGCAGTTACTTCAAACCGCCTCAGAATTGGGTGAGGAGGCTCTCTTTGTAAAGAGATGCCGCAGCAAGTCCTCTGATAAGGTAAGTAATCATCTGGCGACATGAGTTCTCACTAACGTTTATTTTCTGTATTGTATCTGGTTTCTAATGTGTATGAGCCAGGGCTTGAGAGGTCTTTGCTTTATGTTTCTGTAGTCTCTTGAATCAAGGCTTTTATGTGGACCTGCATTTGCTTAAAAGCATGCAAAGCACATGGCTTGATCCCTGTCACAGGCTGGCTCAGTGCGAGGGCAGGGGCACCTTAACCCTGTGGGCGCACTGCCTCACTCCCGCCCCAGGGCTAGCCTCTGAACCCTGGGTGGCTGTGTGAATACTCAAATGATTCCAGAATGAGGATGGTGCCTCTCCCTCCAGAGGGTTACCCCTTTACCCCCCAGGGGATCCTCACCTTCTTACCGGGTTTGGAACCCCACAAGTTGCTCCTCATGACCTTGGCAGAGCTGTTTCTCCAGAGGAGTGCAAAGTCGCATCTCCAGGCTGCCTTCTTGACCCACCTGTGCTTCCTCTGGCGCTGTTCAGATGGCCTGCTGTTCTCAGACTGGTACTTCTGAGGAAGGGCTGCAGGCTCAAGGGGAAAGCTATCTGGGTAGCTCTGATTCAGAGTCCCATGTCTACCTCCACGACCTTGCCCAATTTACACTCCCAGGATCTGCTTCCTCATGTGTGCTTTGGAATGTGCCAAATGTCATGTGTCAGGTTGTGAGAGGAACAAATCAGACCACGTGTAGGGTCCCTGTCACGTGTCTGGGACACACTGGGCATCTCAAGAGAGTGGCCCATTACAGCAGACTCTGAGCACAGCTTCTTCCATGGGGGACCCCAGGGCCTTGCAGACATGATACCCTTATTACAGCACCCTATCCTTACTCCCAGGAATGAAAGACTCAGTTTCCAAGTTTCTCCAAGCAACTCCAGCTCCAGTTTTTAAAATGCTACTATGTTCCCCAACTCTGCCTATCCATCCAGCCTGTGGAAGGGGTGTCAGGCTTACCACATGCATGTGTGCCTATGGAGCACCGAGGTGGGAAGGGCTGCTAATGGCACCAGCTAGGGAATAAAAATAACAAGGGAGACAGTCTGATCTGGGATCTAAAAACCTGCACTTGCTGAGTTCGCTGTTTGCTGCTACTCTGAGTGGCTTTTTGTGGAGGTTCAGGGCAAATTCAAGAATTAGCTTTTTAGTAATCACTACCCTTCACCTTTCTTCTGATGTCCCAGGCATCCTTAAAAAGCTGGGGCTTTTGCCAATCACTTACTCATATTTTCTTTGTAACAAAAGAACTGGGGCAGCCCAGGGATGGTTTTCAGGCTGAGCAGGCAGTTCCTCCCAGAGCCCTGTCCTCTCCTCTCTGAGGGTGAGTCTGGCTTCCAGGCTGGGGTGATGATGGTGCTGCATGCCTGGGGTTTCCAGCTTTGGTTGTTTTGGGGAAATGAATGTAGTTGCAGAACAGGGATGTTTGTTCAGCACAATCTGGCATCTAGAGGAACTGGCCTCCTTCCTTGTTTGTTCCTGAGGTTAGACAGAGGTAGCAGGGGGAGGCTGCAGGACTCAGTGCCGTCCACTTATAAAAAGGTGTTGAGCTTCCAGCCAGTTTCAGAAAATTTGCAAACTCTCCATTCACAACGCATCTGCCTAGCTCTCCATCTGGGGAGGACTGGAAATTCTGGCCAGATTTCTAAAGAAAAAACGCCACTGGAAACAGTGGGCTTGCAGCTTCGAGCAAGTTACCCTCAGGAACTACAGCTAGGGCGGCCCCCACCTTGAGCATGCAGCCTCTAACCTTAACAGCTCAAACTGGCAGCCCACCTCCACCTTGGCTTTGGGTACAGTAGGTGGACTGCAGTACAGCTTCAATTGTGAAAAGGAAATAAAAAGAGCTCAGAGCTCCTTAGTGTGGCTGGAGAAAACCTCTTCCACTGAAGAAAAAGCCCCCCTTTTTAATGAATGTTGTAAGCCTTTGCTGACAGGCCTTTAGAACCGTCTTTTCTTGTCCACAGTTCTCGAGCGCCTACCGGACACACAGTGTCTGGCTCCAAGGAGGTGCTCAATAACTTCACTTAGTGAACAAAAGCCCGAAGGGATGACTCTGAATGTCCCACAAGAGACCAAGTCATCAGGAACTTGGCCTTCTCTTTAGCCTGCCAGAGTTGTCCTTAGGGCAGGCCTCCTCAGCACTGCAGGCCTCAGTGAGGGGGGGCTCGGCAGCCAGCTCCCTGCACGGGTATTATAGTGGAGAAAGCACAACACCATGTTTTTCCAAGTGTTACCCATTTATAAATAAGTACATTTGCTTTCATACATACAGTTCATTGTACAGATGGCGATCTGTATACATGGGCAGGAAAATGCATTCCTTTAACTTTTCACATCTATCTCACACAGCTCACATGTACAGACGAGAAAACTGCTCAAGCAAGTACAGCAGAGGAAACTGTCTTTCCTTATACACAGGGGGCTAGATGCCTCTGTTGGGTGTGGGACATCCCCACTGCACGAGTTCACAACTGTGTGGTGTTCAATATATCAGGATAGAGAATGAACATGCATTGGGTAATATACTGTACAGAGAAGTCCTTTACATTTGAGTTATAGAAAACCTAAAGGAAAACTAAGTGCATTAAAGCTTTTTCCAGCAAGTGTCTTGAAAGGACAGCAAAGAGGAGGAAGAATCAAAATCATATTAGTACAAATCACTCTTTAGTTGTAGACTGTACATGTCTGTACTAATTAAAATCATCTTGGATTTGGAGGAGACAGAACAGAGACAAAGATGCTGTGCTAGATGGAAAGGAGGCCATGCCTGAGAATGGCACCTGCCGTGAGCCCGGAGAAGAGCTGGCCCCACGCAGCAGGAATCAGCCAAAGGGGGAAAAAAAAAACCCCAAACCCAAACCAGAACAGGAAGTGTAACTTACAGGATTTCCAAAATAACCTGTGAATGAAGGAGAAGTCTGGAGCCGGCATTTCTAACTCTTTTTCCCAGTAAGTTGGTACACAATAAGGCAGGTATATTCAAGTACTGAATTTTCCAGAATTAACTCTGGTCCTGGGGACCAAAAGCATTGAATCCCCCTAATCAGATGTTCTGGTAAGTAGTCAGGCAAAAGAAAAATCCAGCCAGCAAATGTTGTAAAAACAAAGCAGCTAGGCTCCTTCCTTTCCAGAGTAATCTGAAAAAACGAGAGTGATGCCGGCCTGCGTCTATATGCATTCAGCCAACACCTGACAGGTTAGCCTAGTGGAGATACCAGAGTCGGCAAGAAGAAATGAGATGATATGGGTGAGGAAACATGGAAGTAACACTTGATTTTTGGTGTCCAATTATGCATTCATTTGGTACTGACTTTCAAAGCTCTGACTGTGGCCAGCATGTGGCCACAAGCATTTCAGGGGGGTTCAGCTGCTGTGAGGCATTGGACACCGAAATGCAGGTTACCCACACTTCAGCCCTTGAGTGGTCTGTTATAAAAGGAGTTGACGAAGACCCAGTGATTATTCAAGTAGCTCTGCACAGTGGCTCCACCAGCCCCATTGTGCTTGTGTCCAGGCCCCCTGCCAGCCACCTGTTCTTGGGAGCAGCCAGAGCTGAGTTCAAGGCATTGCATGGTGAAGGTTTCCATGACACGTCTTTGCAGGTAGCTCTTACCCCTAAGCCCTTTGTTCATTGTTGTTATCATGGTAGATGGTCAGTCTGGAATTCCTAGAGGAAAAGGAGAAAAGGCCACACCTCCCAATGCGCATGCAACAGGGCAGCACAGGCCTGTGCGGCAGTGGCAGGCTGCCTTTGTGGGTTGGCTTCTTCAGAAGCGGCAGCCCGAGGACAGGCAGAGTGGGCGAGGCTGGGACAGGGGTGGGTGATCCTGCCCCCCTGGGGGAGCCTGTTCCATTTTGTGGCAAAGATTCAGTGAGCAACTGGTTTTGTCCAAGGCATTTCTGCAGTAGAAAAATAACTATCTTTCAGTCAAACCACCAACTGTGACACCTCTGGAGTTACAGAAGTTGGAGGCCGAGAGGGACTGAGAGGGGTGCCCACAGGGCAGAAAGGAGTCTTCCATGTACCCATCCATCCACCAGAGCAAGGGCATTCTAGGCAGCCTCTCCCTGGCTGAGGGCTCAAAGCAGGTAGTGTTCAAAGAGCTTATCTTGCTACAGCTGGCAGAGAGGCCTGGAGACGCCTTTCCAGGCCTTTCTTCCCTCCTTCCTGGACGCTCTGAGCCTACGGGCCGCCTGCTGACCAGGAGGCGCCTCCTCCAGAGGAGATGCTGCCCTTCTTTGCCACCAGACAAGCTTGGTGCAGAGCCACAGTGACACCTAGTGGTAAAGTATGGTGAAGCAAGGTGACATCCACATAACGCACTGTATATGACTAAAATCTAAGGAAAATACTTATGGATATTAAATTAGATACTGATTAATTTTTCTATTGGGTACATCTCTGGAATATAAAAATACCAATATTTAGAGAGGGGTTCTTAAACTACTATACAATATAAGGACCGAGAATACCTTTCTCTATGCTGTTCTGTTTACAATAATTTAGGAAAAGTGTTATAATCCAGGTTAACTAAATTAGTAAACTTGTATCTCTGGACAATGACCTGGTGTATTGTACATGATTCAAATTAGTGGAATTTTCCTGAGCCTTCGAGTGTAAGTTAAACACATCTAAAAAGAGGGGTACATGGGAGAGGAACAAGAAGGGTTTGTGCTCTATTAACTTGGGACTTTAATAGTGCACGTCGGCAACCCGGACAAGGAACAACAGCAGATACAAAATGGCCTCCATTTTGTCCATGCCAAATTCTCATGTTACACAGGTTTTCCCTTTACTTTGTAAATAAACATTACTTTTTAATTGTTAATTGTGTGCCTTACTGATCCAGTAAATAAAGAAACCATGTCTCAGGAGTCCCTAAGAAAATTGCTGGAAAAGCACTTTAAAATCACTGCAAATATTTTTTTGTATTGAAAAATTCTTAGTCTTTTTGATGCTTATATACAACAGTTATTTCTTGTGCTATAAATGTGATCCACTGCTAGATTTCTTTCTTTTTTTCTTGAAAAATACACTAAAAGACAAGAGTGGTTTTGCTATTTTCTAATGAAGACATTACTCACACTTAAATATCCAGTATTTATCAGAGTTACAAAGTCAAACAGTAAAGCGCACCCATTTAGAGACATGATGTGATGGAAACCCATTAGTGCAAGAATTCTGGACAAACAGAACACACAACTTGGTAAGAAACCTGTCAGTTGAAGTTTGTCACCACTGCTTCCATCTCAGGGTGATGTGAACTGAATGAGTGGAACTTCGCAGTTTCATTTGAAAAGTTTCCCCCCACCTGAAGCCAGACATTGATTCAGCAAGTGTGCTGGGGAGGGGCATCTCTAAGATACAGTACTAAGATCATCCCATGGCAGTGAAGTAGCAAAACAGGGCACAGGCAATCTGCTTACAAGGAAACTCTGTCTCCTGCCCCAGGAAGGTCCAGTTGGCATTTTCTAGTCTACAACAACTGGCGCCCGGTAGTGATATTCACTCCCTCTTACAGTGGCTAAAAAAAAGAATTGCATTTTGACTGCTGACATTTTAGGTGTTTTGCCCAATAAGGCATAGGCCCTACATCTCCTCTTTGTCCAGGAAAACCAAAAGAGAGACCCTGGGGAGAAATGGCATCAGTGGTATATTTGTAGAGTACAGAACTTGCTCATCCACCTGGACAGGTGAGTGCAGGTGGTAGGTATATGTGATGTTCCAAATAAGCAGGGGCACTTTTCTAATAGATACTGAGAAATTTCCAGAATGTAGCAGCAGCTCCTCAGTGAGAGGTGGTTAGAAAGGGATGGGATGCAAAAAGCCCCATAGGGCTGAGACCTGGACAAAGAGGGAGCTGAGAGGCTGCTGGGGTCCTGATGCTATAGCTGTACATATCATCTTCTTGATGAGGGGGTGGAGAGGAGAGGAGACACAGATGTCTGCAGCTGAGCAGGAGACAGTCCTTAAGCCTCAGAGAGTGAAAAAGTCTGGGGCTTGAGTTAGCCCAACTGTCTGCTCCTAGTACAGAGACCTGCTGTTTCAGGCCTGGGGGCAGAGGAGTCCATCTATTTGGCAGAACCTAGGTTAGTAAAGAAATGCTTCTGATCTCAGCTTCATGCTTCCCATGTCTTGGCAATACTTTCTGAGGACACTTAACAGGTTTGGTCACATCTGTATTTTTATTCAGGAAACTGCTCTTCCTGTAGCCCTTTACTAACAAAAGCAGAATGATTTCTAATAACAGACAACTAATTCTCTTTTGTGTAGGTTCTTAAATTTTAAGAACTGACGTGCAGTCTGTACCAGGCCTGTGCTAAGGCTTTGGTTTCCATGTTCTTGCCGTCCATCTCATGCCAGCCCCAGTCACTGAAAGGACAGGTTCGCAGAGGACTGGACCATAAGACACAGAAGATGTGTGTGGGGTGGCTGGATCAGAAGACTTGCTGCCTCATGTGCTCTCCCCAGTGCGCAAAGTGATCTTTGTCAGCCTGAAATACTTTGCTGTGTCTGGTTTTCAAATATCGCTCCCCAAACACTCCTATCTAGAACAAGAAGAGAAACAATTCCTAGAACGGTAATGAAACTATAGACCTCAAAGTGGAATTAGACAACATGGAATGCAAGGGCCCTGGCTGTAAACTCCAGGAATAAGTCTTACAGTCTCAAGAGAATTCAGTTTGCTTCTCAAAGAACCACATTCTTCACTATATTATCTGGGTGTAAAAAAAAAAAAGAGGGCCAGGAGAAAAAAATATGGCTCTAAGCAAAGACCCAACTAATAGGATTATGGCAGCAATCTTCAGAAAGTTTGTTTTTTTGTGGAATATGATGCTCAGTGGTGTATCAGGACCTAAAAAGTATATTTCTCAAAGACAAAGATTTCTACAGCCTGTCACTGAGAATCCAGAAGAGTCTCTTTTTCTATCTACTTATTTATTCCCTCCTCCACTCATGGAAAATCTAGCTTTTAATGGTTAATTGTTGGCTAAAAACCTAAAGAGTAACTTTCAGTGAATTATTTAAAAATATCCGTAATTCTCATCCAATTCCCTTGGCTGACTGAAATATGTGAAGGGCTAGTTTCTAAATGTTCCTAAAATGCCTCTTGGAAAGTCAAAGTAGTGACATTTCAAATGATTACATTGTTTTTTTCCTTTTGAGTTAACAGACTTGTTTCTTCTCTTTCTCCTGGACCCTTTTGCTCCTACAGGAAGACCAGCAACAATCTAAAGGAACATTCTAGACCTGATGACTGCAGGGAGCTGGCCCTCAGGGGAGGAGACCACGGCAGAAGGATGCACTGGGGCCGGCTGTTTGGATAACACTGGATAAGAGTGCAAAGGCAAAGGGGCATCACACTCTTTCTAAAGTTCCTAGAAGAAAACGAACAAGAACATCTTACTTCTGTAAAAAAGGAGAAAGACATTTTACACAACAAGAACATCAGTGAACGCGATTGTCTCCTGGAAAACGCTGACCGGCGTGTCTGATCTCCCTGGGTTAAAGCACACAACACAATCTCCTCGTTGGCATTGGAAGAGAGGGAGAGAGCATGTGGCTGGGGCAGAGATGAGAGAAACTCAAGTCCTGGCTCAGTGGCGGCCAGCTTCCCAGTCAGCTGCATGCAAAGGATTTCAGCACGTGGGCTGCCACCTCTGAACACCACACAGAAACTACATGGGAAATTAAGCCAGAGAACTACCTCAAATGTGGAAACCAAGCCTGAAAATGTGCAGTGAAAATATACGGGTCTCACTCCAACACATGTCTTTTAAACATTAGACTCCACAAATGGTCTCTTTGGTTTGATAGGGGATGTCTGCCCTTGTCGAGAGTCCCGGGACAACTGCCTGTACAGGTTGTCCTGGTATGCCTGAGCCACAGGGAGGGTCCGAGCCACCTTCACATCAGGGTATGAGGCGGCCTGGCTGACTCTCTCCAAGAGGTCTCCGCGGGACCCATTAGCCAGCATCCCATGTGGGCTGTAATAATCGTCCTCCAGCAAGTGGCCGTTCTGTGCATTGTTGGTTTTGTTATAAAAGGCAATGTTGCTGATGGATGACGGAGGACTGAAGGACTCAGGCTGAGGCAGGTTGCCTGGAGACGTGGGGCTGAGAACGGTGTCCACTGAAGACACTGCCCAGGTCCGATTCTGCTGGTGAAGATGGGGGTACTGCTGAGTCCGGGCTGTCTTGTCTATGATCCCCATGAATGGTGTGGTCCTGGATCGGGTGGGCTCACTGGGGTAACCTCCCTGAGTGGGAGACACTGGCGACAGCTCATCACATGACCTGTCATATGCAGGTTTCAGTGGGATCTCCATTTGCTGAATTGAGGAGGACGGCCGGAAGGTAGGAGTTAGGTTGGAGGCAGATGAGATACTATTGCTGGATGGAGAGAAGCGGAGGCCTACACTTTGGGAGTGCAGCAGTGGCCTGGGGGTCGGTGGGTGGGGCTTGATTTCATTAGGGTTGACACTAATAGGTCTTCGGATTAAATGTGACACGTCAGGGGAACCTAACTGGCTGGAGGAACGCTCCAGATCTAGTTTTGAGTGACAGACTGGGTAATAGGATGCGGACTGGCTACGCCCAATCTGTGGTGTCTGGCTGTATCTCATGCCACCTCGATATGCTGAGGAAGGTCGTTGTGGAAGGTCTTCTTTGGTCAACCCTCCATGCTGACAGATGGCCCCTGCACTCAGGCTGGCCTGCACATGCTGCACAGGTCTGCCATCCCCTACAATCCCCCCAATCGACCCCTGATAAACCAACCGGCTCTGACTCACTCCTATGTCTCCTTGTGAAGACTGGTATTTACTAGCCATCGAATGGGCTACTTGGCCATAGGCCCCTGTGGATATGACGGTGCTTGAATGAACTGCCGAACTGGGCTGGTTGCTTCTCACGATCTGGGCCTTGGCAGGCTGCAGCCTGAGCCCTTGCTGGGGAACTGCCACAGGAAGCTGAGGCATCTGATAGGGCCGCTGTGCCATTTTGGATAGTGGAGATTTTGGTCTGCCGGGAAGCTGACCAACATTTGTTTCTTGCTGATAGCGCACGGGTGAGCCGGACTGGGACCTGTAGATGCTCATGCTCTCAGCCGGAGGGCTGGCCCTGTACTGAGGGCCTCTACGGAGAGGGGACGGGGGAGGGCTCGGGTACTCCTTGCCCGGCCCTCCCACAGGAGGAGGGCTAAAGCGGTAAGATCCCCCCTGATGAGCTGGGGACGTAGGTGGTGGGCCAGGCCTGTAATGAGAGTTCTGGTGAGTTGGAGAAAGGGCGGGGGAGGTGGCCTGGTAGCCCTGTCTAGTGGGAGAGCCTACAGAACTGCCGGGCCGGAAGTCAAAGGCCTGGTGAGAGCCACGGGGTGAGCTGGAGACACAGGGCGTGTCCCGGTGGGCTGGGGAGCAGGGCGGGCTCTGGATTACAGGGAGACCCTGGCTGGGCCGAGCCTCCGTCTGGAGGCCAATGGAAACATTTTCCACGTCCTGTTCCAGGTACTCCTCTTCAAATATGTCCTGTACAGAGTACACATCCTCATGCTGTGGCTCAGGCTCTGCCTCTTCTGGTAGCTGCTGCTGTGGCGGCTGCGGCGGCAGCTGCACCTGTCTGCACTCCTCCTCCACTCGCATCAGAAGTCTCTGGATCTCACGGTTGTTTGGACACAGCTTGATGGCCTCGTTCAGGTCCTCTAAGGCTGCTGCAAACTGTCTGCTTGACAAAATGTAAACACAGGGATGGGAGTTATTCTGAATCAACAGGAATCCCCTAGAGCTGAGAGCGTGGCTATTATCTCAGAGGCACGTGGTGGTGCCTGGGAGTGGGGAGGTGGTTTGGTTTGATTCGTAAAGAAGGGAACAGGCAGGCTGTCATTCTAGAAGAGTCCAGAATGATTCCCTAGCCTGTTCAGCCTCCATCCTCCTTCTGGCCTTTTTGCGATTAGTGGGGAAATGCCCCCTTTTGTCAGTCAAGCCAGGCCCTTCCAGAAGGTTCGTAGTGTTCAAATGCACACCCAGGCAGTGTAAGGGTTGGGTGGGGTTGTCATTTACAGGGTCACTGTCAATTAGCTTAGGAATAAAAATCAGTAACTACAATATTTAAAAATCTTGCTGATCCAGCAGAATTTTTTCTTTATATTCTTGATCTTTTGGCTCTAAATTTCAGGCCTGTTCCATCCTAGGCAAGAACCCTGTCCTCTGCCCTTTCTACCCCTTGCCCCACAGCACTGTCATGCCTCCGTTCCACTGCCTCAAAGCTGAGTGGGCAGTAGGCTTGCTTACTCTAATTTACAAATGAGGACACAAACTCACTAAGAGATATTCCCGTTTTTCCCTTTTAGTATTGCCCAGAAAAGGGGAAACTGGCCTTGTGGGGAAGGAATTATCCAGAGGGAAAGAGAATCTGATAGTAAGCTTCTGTAAGAACTTTGTTACTCCAGCTAGTTAAGCCTAATATTATTGCCACTGTTATCACTGGACTTAACCTGGGGATTGATTTCTCAGGGCCATATTCGTGGCAGTGGGCCTGAAGCAATTCTTTTCCAGGCCAAGTTTGGGAGAAGGGCAGGGTGCCAGGCAGGAGGCATCTAGGACAGCGAGAGGTTAGCCAAAGATCACGGATGGCAGGTTATATGCCTTCTTGGAGACTTTCCTGCCCTTTGGCCAAACCACTGCAGGTGGGCAGGGGAGATGGAGTTTCTCCTGGGCCCTCTCAGTCCTGGTGGCAAGGACCCCCTGTCCCCGTGAGTGTGTGGTGTAGTCCGGTGAGGAGGGGAGGTTTGATGCCACCAGATTTGAGGAGAGCCCCAGAGGATGCTAGACAAGCCAGGGACTCCCCACATGCCTACACAAAAAGGAAGAGGACCCTGTGGTGTAAGTCACCCCTTCTACTTGTCCCTCTAAAAGGGTTGGGAGGATATCTGGCTTAAGTGACCTCTTCTTGAGTCACTGGTATCCCTTTACACTACCTGCTTTGGGGGTTTAAACTTGGTAGAGATGCCATAAAGGCTTCTCGGAAGAAGGTGCCATTCTCCAACAATGGAAAGGCATTTTTCTCCCACAGTAAAATGTTCTAGCTCTGCGTAGCCCTGAAGAGTTGCCAGTCTGAAGCTGAGTCTTTGCTGTGGGAGCCATCCCCAAAGCTTGGCCCTCAGAGTCCTCAGGGATAGACACATTTGGGTGCATATGCCCCAGGAGGGTCAGATTTCCAGAAAGGAGACTCTTGCTTTTCACCCTCTCTCTCTCTCCTCACCTGCTGCTGCGTTTTGCCCTTGCTCTTGCATAGTAAGCTTCATAAGATTTCGGTTTCAGCTCCAGGGCCTTAGTAGCAAATTCCTCCGCCATTCCAAAATCCTGTCATTACAATAGGTGTGCAAATGAGTCATTGAAGAAATATGAGAAGTAGACAACTTGGGAATAAAACAGATTATATGTACATTTCTTTAACATTTACGGATGGAACACCTGGGATTCTCGACATGCGCGGCATGGCTTAGCCACGTGGCCCAGACCTGAAGTTCCTTCTGCCTCTGCCCTGGGTGGGCCTGCAGCTGCTCACCAGAATTTATCTGCCCAGAAGTATTAAATGTTTTTGATCTGACCTCTTTCTGCCTTTCTAATGAAGTTCTTTCTAGCCTGGAAGCCTAACGTCCACCCAACGAAGCTCCTGAGGCTGGAAACTATTAAACTCTTGTTACACACACATGTGTGAGGCAAACACATGTATGTCCACCTCCTGGGGACCCTCGTCCTATGCCCACTCTCCCACACACCCCTGTACTCTGGCTAAGGGATGAATGAAACCCAGGATGTGGGCTGTGTAAGGGGGGACTGCACTGACTTGGACGCTAGGTGGAAGAGGGACGTTGGACAGACTTGGGTTCAATTCTGGCTTGGCTTTGTGACCCCTCACAGCATGTTGTGTGTTCCCTCACCTGTATCTACTTTGCAGGCAGGAGTAAGAGCAATGGAGCATCTGAGAGCCCTGTACACAGTTCCCGGCACAGATGATGCTCAGGAGTCTCCTTTCTGCCTTTTCCTTCTTTTAACTGGTTCCTGACTTAGGAGGCGTTTAAAACAACAACAAAAACAAAAACGAGAGAGGACTCTGGCTGTGAATGGGGTCTGTGCTGTCACCTCATCTCTTGGTCACTGAGGCTCCCTCGAGGGACATGGTCTCATCTATCCTCATTCTGAGAACTCTGGGATTAGGGAGCAGGCGAACAAAGCCATGGTTTTAGAGATGTCTTACACACTATGCTAACAGGGAAGTTCTTTCTCTTCTTAATGTCAAAGCCAGAGTAGCTCATGGGAGCCTCTGGTTACACTGGTGATTCCTAAGGCAGAAAACAAGGTCTTTGGCAGAACAAAGGCCCTGGGGCATAGGTAAAAGTTAAAGAAAAAAAATTAATGGCCAATTTTTAAAAAGGAGACAGATATCAGGCACTTAGCATAGTGTTGGTCACAGGAAGTGGTTATTAGTGGTTCCTGAAAAAACGTGGAGCCACAAAGTATTCTATCTTACTGGGGCCATCTTCTATCCCTACTCTGTTTCCAATCTTAGCCTTTAACTTTTTCATTTGGGACACATTTCAGGGAAGATTGGAATGTTTTTAAGAAATAGATTGTTTGTGAGGCAGAATAGAAGCCAGCGGGGTGGTTTGCCCCATTCTCACTAGCTGCACCTCAAGAGACCCTGGGTGCTGTCCCTTCTGTTCCATGGAAGAACAGTGGATGACATGCCAAAGCCATATTAGAGCTCTTTCCCTTGTCAGATTTCAGGGGGTGATAGGAAGGTCATACACACAAATGACCTTTCTGTAACTAACAGCAGATTTCTTTGCCACTGAGGCCAAAATCTCACTTCTGCATAGCTGAGTTCTTTACTAATCAACATTCCTGCTTGGCTTGGATTACTTTTATCTTCTGAGGAACTGTGGAACCTCAGGCTGGTAGGTGTCAGGAGATTCCTGACACAACTTTGGCTATTCCCAGCATCTGAGAGGGGGTTCTTGGCCTTGAAGTGTTGGCATGTCATGGGAGCAATGGCTGAGGGCACGACAGACTGTTATCTGCAAGGCAGGCAGGAAGGACCACGGACTACTTGGTAGGTAATGGAAGACCAGAAAGAGCTTTAACATTAGACTCTAGGGACAGGGCTTTCTGGAATAAGAAGATGAGGAAAGAAGTGAAGAAGTTCAAGATTAGTCCTAGAAATTAAACTGTAAAGTGCACAGTTCTGAGCCCTCTTTCCAGCCCTTCTTAAATGACTAGGGTTCTGCTAGAAAGGAAGGGGATGACTAAAATTCATATCTAATTGCGGTTGGAATTCT
This sequence comes from Smutsia gigantea, assembly GCA_032199065.1. NCBI lineage: Eukaryota > Metazoa > Chordata > Mammalia > Pholidota > Manidae > Smutsia > Smutsia gigantea. The sequence goes on along the minus strand of JAVSCE010013738.1, from coordinate 198,549 downwards.
AGTGACCACGGCTCTCACATGTTCCCAAAGACCAGAAAATTGACTTGGGGTCGGGGAGGATGGTGATGGTATCCAATCACTCTCAGTAGGAATTACGAAAAATTCAGATAGCAACAAGTGACCACAGCATTTGCTTTTTTACAGTTTAAGGTACGGATTGTACTTAGACTCGATTTCTTTCAAATTGCAAATGTCAGTGCTCTGTGAAGGACAACCAAGTTCCAAATGGGGCAGAGAACGATTTCAGGGGCCTGGTAAAAGCTGGTGAGTGACATGGACGATCAACTTCCAGGACTGCAGAAAGGAGTTGGGATGAGAGGGACTTACGTTCATTTTCCTGCGACACCGTGAGAGGTTGAGGAGGAGAGACACCTTTAGCTCCCGGAAGGTTTTCAAGTCCTCACCAAACCCTTCTCTAGGGAATTTCTTCAGAGCATACTGGTAGCGCTGGGCAGCCTCCTTCACTTTACCTTTCTAATGGAAGTACAAGATGGTAAAATACACAGTTGGTCTGCTGCGCAGCTGAGGAAGTTTGGTCCCACTGCCTTCCTCCTCTCAGCAGTTATTACTAAGAGGTAACCCTCCCAACAGCAGCTCAGGGCAGAAGTCTGGCCCTGATGCTGGAAGCAGAAGGGTCCAGTCTTTTCTTCAGGAAACTCACCCAGCAGAAAAGAGAAAGGACCCCAGCTTCCCAGCTGGATTACTAAGGGACTGACTTTGCTCATTTCAAAGCTTTTTCCAGGCCTCATCTTCTTGGGAGGCAAATCACTTCCTTGTCCCAACCACCCAAGAGTCATCACTACTTCTTTACTCTTGGGTTGCCTGGAACACTCTTCTTGTCTGATGTCCCACTGTGTTGGTCCTCTACAAAAGGTCACCATCTTCCTCACAAAGGACGTGGGAGCTAAAACAGTCTAGCTGTTGCTTCCTTGGTATCACGGCATAAAATAATATCAATCAGTTTTCCCATTGCTGGAAAAGGCATGGTGTAGGGTGGTAGTAGAGAAGTGAGGTATAGATTTGTGATTCTATCTGTGTAGGAGGGATTTTCCAAGATGAAGCATATCTACAACCAACTTAGGGACCTGGTCACAGGGGCCTTGAACTTTTCTTACATTTTGTATCTGAAAATCTGTAAGCTGAGCCCAGAACAATGCAGGAGGCATCTCCTGTTCCTTCAGCTGACCTCAAGTCACTCCATTCCTTCTGTAGAGCTGCAACGCCACCAAGAATCCTGATCTTTTCTTTTCTCTTTAGCATTTTCACTAAGGAGGGATCAGGAGTCTACCAAGGTAGAATTAAGGACAGGAGCAGTGGTAGCTCTGCCTGTTCTCATTAGGAAGTGGGACTCCTTGTCTTAGAACATCAGAAGTTATGCTATAACCAGGGCTTACATTCTTGAGAGCAATGCTATTCTCAAGTCCAGAAATAGGACACCTAGAGGAATGAGACCCTTCTTTGAAGACATGTGAAATCATGGTTCCCCAAAGCCTGAGAGTCCCTAGATCATCCTGTCTCTCACTTGAAGGGTCCTCAGGAAACACAACTGCTCCTGGGAATGCTGTACACATTACTGTGCTTCACAATCACTTCCTCAACTTTGGGTCTGGGGATATCTCAGAGGTACCCACGCCGCAGAGATGCATGAGAGCTGTATTTGGCTTGAGGATAAGACTTAGCTAATCCTAACTCAGTGAGATGACTCTGATGTGGACTGTTCTTAAGGGACTTCCTACCGGCATGGGAGTTGGTTGGTGTCAGGGTATGGAGACTTCAGCTTGAACTGTGAGAACAAAAAGACTCCCTACTCTTGCTGTCATTTAGTGGGTGATGTCATGCAAACCGTGGCAGCAATTGAGCAAAACTGCCACCTTGGGCTCCTCACCTTTCTCAGGGGTGCTGATGGGCTGTGTTACTACAGACTTTTAAATCTACAGACATATTAAATATGAAAGCTAAGATCAGTGCCTCTTTCCCACAGACTGGAATATCTGTACTGCGTTATTTTACTTTGTGTCTCGGGTGTTTCCAGGTCCCACTTACAGATTCCATGTAACTGCCCTGTAGTGACCAGATGAAACTAGGTCTTTAGGTTCATCAGCTGCAGGCAGGTCTACACTATTCTTGCTTTCCTGTTGGGAAGTTAAAAACCCAGGGTCCTCAACTTATGAGGCCATCAGTGAGGGGTGCCTCTGGAACCAAGGATGAGAACCATTAAGACTTTGGGAGATTCTATGTGTAGAACATAGTGTGTGCAGGTTCAGTGGCTGTTTGGGGGAAACTTTGTTCCTCCCTCCCCTCACCTTATAAAACATGTCCCCCTCTTCCATCAGCTTGCTCAGAAGGATGATCATGATGTCTGGTTTGGAGGTGGCCATCGCCCATGTGGCTGGACCTGTAGTGTACAGGATGCATGATGGGTAAAAAACTCATACAATGTAAGGGTGGTAGGAGCTAGGTGAAAAAACACCCTGGGGGGATTTCTGCTGAGAGAACAACTTGCTCCACAACAATTTCCTCATTGTTTAGTCCTGGGAGTATCTTAGCCACTCCCACCGCCAAGAAGCTGTGTTTGTTGGGTTTGTGTTCACCTTAAAATAAGAGTATATGAGCTGCCTGAGCTCACACCACAGGAGGGCAGCAAAGCCTGCACATTCATGTATTTGGGCAGGCAATGGCTCAGCCTGGAGGTATTTTAAATAAGGAAATCGGGAGAAAGGGTTTACGCTAAATAGCACCACAAGATTAAAAAATCTAAGAAAGGTAATTTAGTTTAGATTTTGAGACTCAAAAATCCCAGCTGTTTAGTCTCTTAATTTTTACATATGTACTCTGCTGAAGGGAAACCATTAGAGACTCTAAAGGCTCCCTTAATTTTTAAATATCAAATAGGACTCCCTGGGATTCTTTGAACCAGGAGCACAATTTGAACGTCAAACAGTCATGAAACAAGGCAATAGTACTGAGGACTACTTCACCCGCATAGAGGAAGAAAAGGTTAAATTGATTAGTTTACAGATGCCTGAATTATTGACCAACTAAGCTTTCAGGGTTAGTTATCAAAAGTTCAAGTTATTCTCTACAACAGTCATTAAAAAAAAATCTTCTTTTAAGGTGAAGTAAATTAAAAGATTAGAGGTGTAGGGAACTCATGCAGGCTGAATCAAAGGGGAGAAGGCAAAGCTGACCAAGCCATCAGACTGCGCCTGATGCTGACAGCGGTGGGATATACCTCGTGGGCGACTCGGTAACGTCTGACAACCTTCAAAGAAAGGAGAAAACAAAAAGTTGTAGGAGAGGAAAAAAAAAATGGATGAAGGTGAGAAAAAAAAAAAGAAGGAAAAAGCAGCAGTGAGAGGCAGGCAGCAAAAAAGCCAGCATATCAGCCAACCCTGCCTATGGGTCCGGGGGACGGGGCAGCAGATGGGACAGCAGAGCAGGGGCTGGAGGGTCTGAAGCACATACAGAGCAGGGAAAGCAAAGGCTCACGGCAGTGCAGGGGTCCAGGGTGCTCATGGCAGGGCTGGTACAGAGGCCTTAGCACTAAGCTGTGCTTACGATTAGAGGAGCCTTCTCCTAGCTGAGGCTACTAGGGGCATGGCAGATAACCATGTGATTTGGGCACAGGGTAGCATAGACCATGGCTCAGAGGTGCTTTCTCTGGGCCAAGGGCCTTTTGGTTCACTTGGACGATAACGGTTGGGGCAGGGGGAAACTATATACACTCACACCAAACACCCAGGGCAGCCAGACCACTGGACCAGTCTGGCCTCTGGGCACAGATGGCCAGCACCTCCTTCCTTTCTCCTACCTATTTTGGCTCCTTTCTTCAAAAGAGTGACAACAACAGAAGTGTTCCGGCACCCCACTGCCCTATCCAGAGGGCGCATTCCACTGTAGTCGACATGCTCGATCATGGCCCCGTGATCCACGAGGAACTGGACCTAGGACATATGGATCAAGCAGTTAACATAAGTGCAATGGCTCAGTACTGCTCCACTGAGGGCTCTGGCTGCTGCTTGGCCTTTATTCAGCTGCTGGTCTGTACCGGGCTAGGTGGCCAATGTACTTCAGGCCATACCTATATTCTTGGTCTTCAATGGTGTTTTGAATATTGCTGCCCTCTAGATCCAAGGACTTTCCATCAGGAATTGTCAACATGTTACTCTACTCCCAATCATGCATAACATAACGGATGGAGACTCTCCCCTGTCCCTACTACTGAGATGTGTTTAAAGGCACTCACCACTTCAGCATCACCATAGAAAGCTGCCAGATCCAGTGGGGTGCGGCCATTCTTGTCAGCATGGTCTGTGGCAGCCCCATTATCCACCAGAGAACGCACTACTGAGAGATGACCCTTCAAACAAGCCCAGCTGAGGGCTGTCAATCCTTCTTTGTCCATCAGAGCAATGGAGGCACCTGTGAGAGCAAATAGAACATAGCATGAAAATTCACAGCATGAGGGAAAGCTGGTCCTTAAGGTGTACACTCTGCCAAAGCACAGCTTTTGTTCTGGTATGTGAGCTGTCTTTCAGAAAAGCTGTTAAAAAAAAAACCTCATCTAGCAAGCTGTCAGTAGAGGAGAGTCTAGTTGTTTTACAGGGTATTCCATGTCCTCCATGATCTATCCCCAAGCTTACTCTCCTTGGGTTTCATTACTCCCCTGTGAGAATCCTTTCCTTTTGCCAAATGGATGTGCTCACTGCCTCCAGAGTTTCCCAGAAATGTTCCTGTATCCTCTCTTTAGGTTATGTTGCTCCCATGTGTCAAACACCTTTTCTTTCCCCACAACCTGCCTCACTTCTACCCATTCTCTAGGAACCATCTCAAATCCCCCCGCCTCCAAGAAGCTTCTCCTGGTTCACTGCTACCTCATCTTGAACCTGCTTAACATGTCACCTTATTCTGTCATTAATCTTTTTATGTATGTAATAAATTCTCAATGAATGTTCTCTAAACTCAGAGAAAGTCTTCCATTTATAACAGTATACACTCCTTGAGAGATTCTCATAAAACAGGAGCTCAGTATGTTTCTCACTGATGAAGGTACCAGGCCCCTTCTCTCCCTCCCTAGAATGCGGGGCAAATGGACTTATGGGAGGAAATTGAGCCCAGGCCACAAAGTAAATGTGGAGCTTAATTAAACTAGTCAGCCTTCAATAACCCCATCCCCATTCTCCAACCCCTTTTATATTCTGTACCTGCTTCTCTCTAACACTTCTATTTTTATCTGTAAGCATCAATCATACCTGACACTTGATTTGTGAGACTAATTCAATATACATTTGGTTCTTAGCCTAGATGGTAACCACTTGGATGGCAAAGAGCCCATCCTTGCTAGTTCAGGAGAGAACCTGAGAGAGTTCTTTCACAGTTGGAATGTCATACTTACTAGCTAAACTGGAGATCAACTTACTGCACACACCATTTCCCAGGCTGCCTCTTCAGCTGGACAGGATTCAGATGTGAGATCAAGCTTAGGACCTGCCACAGCCAGGCTCAAGGCCTACTCAGCAGTTATCTGGCCTATCACCTTTTTATCTCTAGAAGTCAGATAACCAGACCTTGTGGCTTCTCACAGCAGGATGAGGCGCTGGGAGTACCACACCTCTAATCCTGGTGAGAGGCATTTATGTGCTGTGTTACCTTTTCATAATGGGATGGCATGCAAGTAAAACATTGACTCTGACATGGAATTTGAAAACGGGACACAATCCAAGGAATTTTCTCAGATGCAACATCTATAAAATCCCTGAACAGAACCTCCAGCAGAGGAAAAAGCAGGGTAAGAAGGCTCTGGATGCTTATTAAAGATAAGTTGATTTTCCAAAGACAAGGAAAGCTGTAATTTAAGAAATTACAAGGAGATACACAGGAAATTAACCCATATGATATGTTCAATTTACTTCCAAAATTCGATTTGTAATCATCTTTTCTCTTCCCCTCCCTCCCTTGCAGTTAATGTAACCACAGTTCTCCCAAACACCCACCTTAAAACTTTGGAGTTATCTTCAACTTTCCTATCCAAAGTAACAATCTTTATATCCAAAATCATATTTGCACTTGGCCCTTCTGTTCTAGTCTAACGACTGCTGCACCTGTATTAAGGCCTCATTACCTCTCATCTACCCTGTCACAAGGGCTTCTTAATTGACCCAACTGGTCCACTATAATTCCTTCATCAAATCTACTATTCTCACTACTGTCAAAGTGATTTTTTTTTTAAAAGCACAACTCTGGCATCAATTCTTTCAAAAAAAAATCTTGAATGGCTCCCCACTGCCTTCAGAATTAAGTCTAAATTCTCTTAATCTGCTCCTTTTCAAGTTCTTTCCACGTACGTTTCCAATTTTATTTCCCAACAGTCCTCACGTACTTCCCTGGACAACTCGTACATTTCTCTGAACTGCTGTGCTGCTGCTCTTCCTCGACCTCTCATTTACTTTCCCCTCCCTAAATACAGAGCACTTTTTCTATTCAAATTTCAGTCTGTCCTTTTCTAACTCAAATGCCTTTATCGGAGCACTTAAGATTTTTCATTTCAGTAGTTATTTATCTTTGTTTCATCCCTTTCTTGTCAGATTATAGACCTTTTGAGGGCACAGCTTATAGTGTATTAATTAAAAAAAACCCCACCTCACAGTTCCTAGCATAGTGTTCTGCAAATAATGTAGGCTAAATAAAGTCTGTGAAATTTGTTGACTTAGTGAGAGTCCCTGATTTAAGTGTGAAATAATGAAATACTGACAGTCCCCGACTTAGGATGGTTTGACTTAAGGTTTTGGATTTTATGACAGTGCAAACATGATATGCATTCAGTAGAAACCATACTAGAATTCTGAATCTTGATCTTTCCCCAGGCTAGTGATATGCCTTATGATATTCTCTCATGATGCTGGGCAGCAGTACCAAGCTGCAGCTTCCAGTCAGCCACATGATCATTAGGCAAACTGCAGATACATTTCCAACCACCTGAACTCATACAACCATTCCGTTTTCCACTTCGTTACTATTCAATAAATGACATGAGACAGCCAACACTGAATTGTAAAACAGGCTTTGTGTTAGATGATTTGTCCAAACTCCAGGCTAATATAAGTGTTCTGAGCATGTTTAAGTTAGGCTAGGCTAAGTTATGATGTACATATATGTTAGGTGTATTAAACGCATTTTTGCCTTTTGATATTTTCAACTTCCAATAGGTTTACTGGGATGTGACCCCACTGTAAGTCAAGGAAGACCTATATTGCAAAGAGCAGAATGTCTGCAGTGGTATGGCAGACTCCATCTCTGGGTTCAGTGCCCGATGACATGTGTTGGTGTGCAGCGGACAATGCAGCTATCTAAAGGTTATCAGTAGCCGAAGAGGTCCTGAGTTTTCCATTACACTTGGGTTGTCCTGGGACATTTACTCCTGCCACATCTTAGCCTGAGAACCTAGGTACATCTTCCTTCCCCTCCCAGCACCCCCTTAGCAGAAGTGAGGATATCATGAAACCAGATTTGTTTGGCGGGGAAGCAAGAACCACTTTTTGCACTGAAGAGCAGTTCTCTGATTCTGACCAGACTTGTGAGTCTGAGGCTGTAGGAACAAATCTCTGGAGGATACAGCTAAAGATTCTGAGTCTCTGCATTGTAGTCTGAAATCTGAGAAACCTCATCTTCTTCCTAACTCAACTACCCTCAGCTGCTCTGGCCTGGACATGATTCTTCAGGAGGCTGGTTTCCTTGAAGTGTCTGTGCTTGTCAATATAATTATAGATGAATTGTCCAGTTTACTAATAGGGGAGGCTAACTGGAATGGAATCATTAAGGCTGATCACAATCACACTACCTTCTGCTTGTGTAAATGCTCAAGCTCCAGTACATGGTACTGTAGGGTCACCAGTGGCTCAAGCTTTTCTACTACAAAGGCCCACCGTCACTCACCAGTTTTGCATCGGTGACTGAGGTCATAGCAGTCACAGGAAGGTTGAGTGCTTTGGATGGTGGTGTGACCACAGTACCCTTTAACTTTTTTGTCATTCATCTGGAATATGTGAATGTTGATAAATGTCAAAAGAAATTTTTTACCACAGGAGGATAATAATATTCTGATTCCTCAAATAGGGCCCCACTGTCAGGAACTGTCTTAACCTCTGTTTGCCTCCTGTGGATACAAGAAGATATTAGTAGTGCTGGTTTACAGAGGAATTGATAAAGTCAAAATATAATCCTGGGAAGATGAACATTTGTTGAGTGTATATTGAAAGATAAAAGTTTGGAGATTACATATTTGAATTAAAGATTTTAGGATATGTTCATTTGATTCAACTATGAAAAATCTCTCAAGCCATAAGGAAATGGAGTTAGAAGAGTTAGAAGAGTCCCACTGTATGTAAAAGGAGAGGAGGTGCATTTTCATTTTCTAACCACCTGGATTAATAATATCTATTCTTAACATCTTTTGGAATCCATCACTGGAAATGATGAGTTCCTTGGGTTAGGATGGCAACGATCATCCAGAGTTGGCATCTCAGGACTGACCTTGTGCAAGTAGGAAGTCCACGGTTCCCAGATGGCCTTCAGAAGCAGCCATCATCAGGGGAGTCCGGCCCTGCTTGTCTGCCATGTTGACATCAGCCCCATGGGTGAGTAAAAGATCAACAATCTGCAAGCACAGGGAGCAGGGACCATGAGCCAGGAGAAGCCACCGAGCAGACAGGCATGCTGTCCCTGCACTGCGGGAGCTCCCGCCACTGTCATCTCCACGGGTGACTCTCCACTGCAAGTAGCTCCCTGGCTCCTGCAGTCCTGGGACCACGTGATTTGATCTCTGACTCTCAGGGACAGCCAAATGAGAAGAGTTCAACTCTGAATGTTTGATCAGCCACCAAGGAAAAAAGAACTTAGGAAAAAAGGCCAAGATGTAGACAAACAATGCCCAAATGGGAGCTCCAGTGAGAGCCACTACCCATGCCACTGACATTTTGTTGACCTTTAGGGGTTGCAAACCTGCTTGCAGTGAATATTTATGACCAAACTAAATACAATCAAGTGTCTCTGATAACTCTTTAACACTGCTTGGCTTCTAGAGCTTTTTGTCTACTCAAATACTTCCAAAGATTATTGCCAATATGCTTTCTTTTCCATCCTAAGTTATAAATCAGCACTTATCTAGAATCCAAATATCTGGAAAGACTGTGTAACTAGAATTTACATCACTACATTTTCTTTTAGTAAGTCTGACATACTTGCAAGCAAGTTAGCAGGGATCTGCTGGGAAAAGAACCTTCCAGAGAACCTGTGGATACTGTGAAATGTGAGAAGGAGGTCATTCCATGACCAGGCCAAAAGTAGCCAGTCCTTCTGTACAATGTAAAGCATGATGATTCTGAAGGTTAACTTTGTGACATATTCTCAATTAACAAGGATATTAATAACAAAGTCCCAAGTCCTCAAACCTGATGACTGCAGGGTAACCCAAAGTTAGTGATTTTTTTGCTCTTTGCTTCAGAAGTTCCCACCTTGAACTCACCTCTGCTGAAGGGACTGGAAGTAGCTGCTCTGCTTACCTGCCAGTGGCCCTGGCGAACGGTACTGAATAGGGGCACTGCCCCTCTGCGGTTTGGCTGGGCCACTGCTGCCCCTTGTTCTAACAGCAGACGACACACTTCCAGTTTGCCCCTTCCGGCTGCAGCTGTCAGGGCTAAGAGCAGAGAACAAAGACTGAGAACAGGTGGTCCTTCCCCTCTCCAGCCCTCTGTGTTAGGCATAACAGTATGTCAGTGTTTGTTTGATTAACGTAACTGTACTTTACCTCCAAGAATAATGATTTTAGCTACTTTTGCCATGAAGGAAAATTCTAAAGAAAAATAATGAATAAGATCACATTTACGTGAGCTTCCAATATATGGAGACAATGAAAATAATAAATATATTGAAAAACTACCTTTGATCACAATTACTTGGTTTCATTTTTCCTACCAAGGCTGTCTTCTCTGCTTTTGACTTACTGCTTTTTTATACCTCTTCCAAGCTACAAACCTTTCACTGGGCTATGTGTGGGTGGAATATAGAGAGAAGGGCCTTTACAGAGTCTTCTTTAAATTAGCTAGGAACCACCCCTGGCCAACTTCTACTCCTTGGCTCCTTAAACCCAGAGAACTAAAGCCAGGAATTGCAGTCTAAGGGTCTTGGGCCAGTTTTCCTCTTTTTCTTCATCAGCTGAGATAGAAGCTTCTAAACATTTGCAACCATTTTCCCATGAGGGTCAAAATTGTTCAAGGTAATAGTCTTAAAGATGAGAGAAGAGGTGGTATGACAAAGGCTCTTATGAATATAAAATAATGGAGTCATATAAAAAATAGGTATAGTGAATATTAGGGACACAGCAGGATGAGGCTTAAACTTTTTTTTTGTGCTAGTGTCCACTGTTTATGATCTTTGATACAGTGGAGAGTCTATGAGGGCCTATTTCATCTTCTGCATACTATTTTGAAAGCAGCAAGAGGAATTTGGAGATATGCTTTCTACAAAGTCCATATTTGAACAAATATATTTTTGTCTTATTTAACCAGGGGATCTCAAAGGCACTGGTTTAATATGTGAGAGAATGGATGAGGGTAGGGAAAATGGTAAACATTGCTAGAAGATGTCAGGAATTGTGCTTTTCAAGAAAGAAGACAGGTAACTCTTTCAAAATTGACTTGGAAAACTGATGTGGTAGTCAGCAGTCCTTCCTTCATTATGGCCGCCTACTCCAATGACAAATCAGGAAAAGACAGTATTTGGCAGGTGCAGATATTTCAGTTTGCAAATGTAGGTATTTAATCAGGCAAGCAATTGAAATTCCAATCAAATAGTCACTTGTGAATTTTTTCATTTAAGTGAAAATCATGGCATTTTGTCTTTCGGCTTGGCCAAATTTATCCACAATTGACTGACTCATATGCAAAACCAAAACTACCTGTAGTTTCTACTAAGATAAACCTCCAAACAATCTTCTCCTTCCTCAAGGATAAGAAGGGCTTATAAAGGAAAATGTGACAACTTTAGAAGATACATTCACTCTTAGGCTAGATATACATATGCCTTGTCTTATGTATATTTTCAGTTTTATTTTGGAACGCTTAGCATTGGCATTTCTGTCCTGTTCCTTACAGGAGGGCAGAGGCTTGGTCTTATCTGAGGTGTGGGTCATTTCCAAGCCCTGAATGGATGTGTACAAGTATTGATGGGTGTCAGTATTAAATTGACAAAGAAGTTTTGCCTCTTGTTTTCTAAATGAAAGTGATCCTCCTTCTTTCCAAAGTTCATATTTCTAATAGTTCATAAAAAAAACAAACAGAAAACTTAAGTTCTTGGGTCAGAACACAATAGTAGCTTAAGGACTTGACTGGAAATCATCAGGTGTATACCTTAAACTTAATACAATAATATGCTCAATTGTATCTAGTAAAGCTGGGGAAAAAAGAAAAAAAAGTAAAGCTGGGGAATCATTGGTATTTTGTTGGTACATAAAACAAATGATTTGGAAAACTACTAACTCACACGTTCTGATCCCATTTAAAGTAGCTACTAGGTGACTGGGCTGCAGCAAACCTCTCTTTTAATGTCGTGTATGTGTGTGTGGGTGCTATTCTTTTTCACAAAAGAATTTACAGTGCCATGGAGAAAATATTTCAGAATCAAGCGTTTCACCAATGATGCCAGTTCACAGAACACAGTTGAAAAATCACTCTAGTGCCCATCCTGAAAGCAAAACTTACACTGTCTACTCTAACTTAAGGGTTATATTGCTCTGGCTGGCCCACTTCAACCCGCTGGATAACACATTTATATGAGAGGCAATGTTCCATTTGGCCTCTTTCTTTGTTGTATCATCTTTGTTGCTTCGGTTATGATGTAATTTGGCAGGAATCTCCAGTTGATAGCTGGACATGGTCATTAACACAGCTGGTCAATTTCATCTCAGAATAACACAACTAAGTAAAATGGGATCTGTACTTTTCAAGATCGAAGAGCAAGGAGTTGCTTTGGCTGGATTTTATATAAGTCTTATCAAAAACTCTTAAAACTTTCTGAAAGAAAGAAGATTAAGGTAAAGCCAGTTCTGTAAAATAACAAACTGATTCTTAGAGCAAACACAACAGTTTGGAGCTAAATCTCTTCCTAAGAGACCAGTAACAGAATTTGTTCCCTAGCTTGTCAGCATCTGATGAGATTATCTGACATAAATGGTTCTTTTCCAAAGGGAAACATCTAAGGAACTGGAAGAGGCAGACAGGATGCAGCTCAGAGCTGGGGAAATAGCCAAAGCCTGCTTGGATGGGATGTTGACACTACAAGGAATGTGGCAAAGCAAATGGTTCTTTTGTTTCTTTGTTTTCAACCTTGAGATATTACAGCACAGACAGGTCATGTAAGACCAATGGGAGAGAGATGGCTGGGGAGGCACAAACTGAGCACTGCTATCCAAAACAACATTAATTAAACAGTTATTAAGCTACTGGTTAGACACTGTCTCTGCTCTAAAGGAATTCATTGCTGAATCAGGATAATAAATAAACCAATGCATTACTATACACTGTGATAAACACAACAGAGGTTGAGTCCATGAGTTGTATGGAGGTGGCAAAGTGTCTGAGAAGGACTTCAGGAAGAGATGGAAATCTCAGCTAGATGATGAAAGAGAAATAGGAGACTTACAGGCATGCAAGGACAAGGGGGAGGCATACTAGGTGCAGGGAGAGCACGTATAAAGGCACTGAGATGGGAAACAGCGTATCTATTGTTATTGGAGTTACTGGGGAAGAGAAGCAGCAGATGAGACTGGAGAACATGACTGGTCTTTTAACGCTACATTTAATAACTAATGCTACAGGTGGTCAATGAAGGGTTGTAAGCAGGAAAGTGACATGAACAGATTGTGGTTCAGAAAGATCACTTTGGCTGATGTCTGGGAGATGAATCACAAAAGGGCGGGGCTAGGGATAAGAGGATCAGCTAGGAGGTAGTTGTAATATAATAATCTAGGCAAAAGATGAGGAGGACTGAATTAAGGGAATCCTGTTTATTTTGTGAACTTGTGCTTCTTTTGGGCCATGGGATGGCTCAGGCTCCAGAGTTGCTAGAACTTTGAATGCTGGTCCTGGTCTGTGCCCACAAGAGAAGAAGAGGGAGTGGAGTACACTCTCGTCACCTTAATTGCTTTTCTTCTGTGCTGTTCTATGAAAAGTCTGTGAAAACTCTGTGGGGTGGGAAGGGGTCATGTCAGCTAGATGGTGAAATCTGGGGTAGGAAGAACTATCAGGAAGGATAAAGAGGCTGCAAAAGAAAGACAAAGGCAACCAGGATATTCTAATGACCTGCTTTTAGAAAACCTAATTATGTAAACATCACATCTCAAATTTCACTATATGCTAAGATGTATCTCACTGATTCTAAGATGTACTTTTTTCCCTTCACATTTTAACTTCTGTGAAATTGGGATACTTCTTACAGTTGATGTGATAATAAACTATGCAGTTTAATAGGTAGAGGTGGGTTTTGTTTTGTTTTTGGTAGTGGCATATAAAACAGTTTCTTATAATTAGTGATGTCTTAGTTTCGATAGAGAAGTGATACATTTGTTGGAAACATGACCATTGTATTTTCCTCAGGTGAAAATTATGTTAAGCCAGGGTTGCAGTTATGAGACCCAACCAGTGGGCTGTAGGTCAGAGACCTACATTCATTATATGATGAAAACATATATAAGATTCTGCCACTGGAGAAAACATTACAGTTCAATGGGTCATTATAAATTTTAAATGACTATGTGCTTAAGTTAGAAAGGAACATGTGTACTTAGTAAATCCATCACTATAGATAGAAAAGCAACTCACAGTGTATTCTGTACTAGTGATGAGTTGAAGGGACATTTTTACATAGCAAAGATATTTCTGAAATTTTTCTGAAGTAAAATAACTTGATAGATCTATACATTGTATTATAAATGCATTTTATTCTAACTCATTTAAATAGCATTTTATGTTTATAATGCTGAAATTATTTTATACAAATATCAAGTTAAACACAATACAGTTCTGATTATAAGCAAACTGACACAAACCTTTGATTTTTATAATCTTGAGATATGGTACCTGTGTAAGCAAATTACTGTTAACAAATTTTATTGCACACTTTAAAGCATGATATTTAAAAAGTCCTGAGGCTGTGAAGTTTTATTTTAATATGAAATTCATATCACTAAAAATAAGTCTTCCACTTAGTTCACAGCCTTCTTGGACATTTTTAAGAATTCTTTCCAGTACAGCACTAGAATATGTTTGATATTTATCCCTATGATTGTTAGTCTTGTAATTTCCATCCCTTATCACTACTGGGCCATTACACTTTTGCCTTTCCCAGTGATTACATGTGCATGGCAACAGGGGTCTGTTGGGCAGTATGACAGCATTGTGCTGGGGAAGGCTGTGCTGATGGGACAGTAAGCTGACACGGCCCTTCTGTAGCTCTAGGCCACAGTATGTATACTCCAGAACTGCAGGGGTCCTGGCCAGGCCCTTCCCCTCAGCCTGTCCTCTGGATTCCCTCTGGGTGGGGGCCTAGGGACAGCAGCTGTTTCCAGCTGCACATTTTCCTTTAATCTGTCACGGGCTCTTAAGCTGCAGCTGCCTGGCATCTGCTCCCTTTGGCTCCTACAGAGCAAGGGATTGTTTGAGAAGCAAGTCCTGAGCTTTGGCCCTTTCTACATAATGTGAAAGACACCATGAAACATATATAAGATTTTTGCCATAGGCAGAAACATCACAGTTCAATAGCTCATTAGAAATTTTAAATTAATTCAAGTGTGTTCTCTAATTTCTAATAACACACTGACCCTAACCAAAACACACACCCTTCATATTTAGTAAGATATTTTCCCTAAATTGGCCATCTCAATACTGGTCTTCTCCTGGCAAATATGGCACATATCTGTGGTGACTCTATAGTTTTCATTGCTTTGGTTTCATAAAAATGCATAAATTGTTACTGTTTCTCCAGATGTTCCAGTTTAGATTTGGGGGAAAGGCAACAATCATTTCTTGCAAAGGCCACAAGGAAGATGAGCCTGTAGAAGTAATAGAAATCACTTTGCTACCAATCAGGAGGGATTGCATGGGGCTGTTCTTTACTGGGTGGTACCTTCATTTTGTATCCAGATAGCAACTTCACTCATAACGTATCAGCTTAACAGCTTCAGATACTACTCTGCCATGATAACGCTTGATTAAGCCAGAGGGGTGAACAAAAACTTAACCACCTGATTCATAACCACACGTGGAAAGAGTTATTTGATGGTATAAATATTTATTCCTGCTACAAGGATCAGATTAAAAAAAAAAAGAAGAAAAGAAAGGCAAAGCCACAACTATTTTCTGCTCTGGTTTGGCACATTGTGAGGGAACTTTCAGTCTTTTAAAAATATTTGGAAACGAGTATGGGAAAATTTTGTTTGAAAGAAGACTCCAGTGCTAATGGTATGGAGAATCCAAAGGAAAAGATGATTGAAATAAGGAAATTGTTTGACTTTTTACTTTGGCTAAATTGGTCTCCAATACAAAAGCCCTCAGACAGAGACGACCAAATAAGACAGAGTATGCAGAGAAATGAGGGGGTGAGATGCAGAGAGTATCTCTACACAGACACAACACATTCATGAGAAGAGAGAAGTGTCCATGAGAAGTACCTGTCTCTCCCCAGAGACTGTCAAAGCTGTTGATCTGTGCTCGCTCCACTTCCTCTTCATCTTTTTCTGGAAGATCAAGTAGGTAGGAGACAATCTGAAACAAGAAGTTGTGTCAGCTCAAACTTCAGGTGGAAAATCATGCTACTGATGCTAGCCTGTGAGGTTTAGAAAATACTTGGATGACCCAAGTGTCACGAAATCTCTTGCCCACAAAGGAATCAGAACTGATTGTCCTTGCAAAGAAACCCAAAGCTGCCATGGTGGGTATCTGTTCTAGTAGGTGCAGTTTGCATGTTTCTCTTGAAAACAATTTACTTGCATAACATGTGATTTAAAAAAAATTACATATTCCTCATATTTCAGTTAAGGAAGCAATCCCTTATCCTCCCAATACCAATACAGAAACAGAAAAAAACAATTGGTAAACAAAAAACAAAGTAAATATGGAGAAAACAGGGTATTTCTTTGGAGCAAAGAGATTATCCCCTTTTTCCCCCTCAGAAGTACAAGGACTATTTAGAGGATAATACAGGGAGAATGGCTGCTAACAACAAAAGGAAAGTGACAGCTCTGTTTCCAGGAATTTGACTGTAGAGAGGGTTAAAAACCTCCCATAGATAATAAAAATTCCAGTTTTATTTAATATTCCTTATGACATATCAGGTCAGTTGATAGGAGAGCTGTGTGAAGCATCCTGTGCAGTGCTGAGCCAACTGGTATGGGCCCATGAAAGCTGATTGTTAAACTTTCAGAATTTTGCAAGCTGGCTGTTTAAACAAAGATGTTTATTAACATCTTTAAATATAATTAAAAAAATCTTTAAACAATTAAATTATATTAAAAACAAAAGGTTAAAAATATAAAATCTCATAACTTCCTAATTATCTAAGTACATTTTAGTATTAATATATCTATGCTCTTAAGGTTATTTATATTTGTGGTGTCTGTGGTTTCTGTATGGGGAAATATTACACAATGGTGTGTTATGGTGTATCTCTCTGCAACTTTGTGTTCTGTGATGTCACATTAGTAGACTGAAATCAGCCATGGTGGGAATACTTGATTTTATTGCAAATCAGGATTTGATTTAGTGCTAAAGTGGAAAAGAAGTTCAAGTTTAACGGATATAATTTGTATGAGGGTAAGAAGTAGTTTAACAGTAGATCACGTATCAGATTTAATTATAATAAAATTATTGGGAAAAGAGTTAGCAAATTGGGGTGCAACTCCATTTATCAAATCATGGTTTGAGTTGCAACCATAGACTGGCTACAGATATAAATTTAGCAAAAATCAACAAAAGCATCCAATTAATAGTATTGTACATTTCTTTGTTATTTGTAAACTGTGTGTTACATGTTCTTTTTATTAGTAAAGTTGATAATAAATTTAAGTATGTATGTACACACTCACACACACAATCCCATTTCACTGCACTCCCCTCCCAGAGCTGGTTGTTAAACATTTCCTAGAACACTACCAATTCCATACATTTTGCGACTGTATTATTTCTATCATTAATAAGTAAATTAGCAAAAATACTGTTTGTATAGTGTTTAACAGTTTACAAACCACCTTTCACATCAGCCTTGTAAAAAAAGAATTTATTAGACTCACTTATTAGACTCACTTTGATGGGAAACTAAGGTTCTCGGAGATTAGGTAAATTGCCCAAGGCTCAGAGCTAATTAGAGCAGCAAAGATGGGACTCAGATCTGGTCCTTCTCAGATTCCAAATGTGTGCCCTTCCCATCCCACACTGTTCACCCATGGGAACACAGTTAAACAAATAATCCCTCTGGGCTTAGTGTCACTGTGTGTTAAACAGAGTGGAAAGATTGGATCAGATAATTTCTAAGGTACTTTTGAAGTCCTGTGCCCACACTTCTAGGCACCTTGGCACTGGAGACTTCTGGTGCTTCATGGAGTCTTGTCTCCTATTCCTCAGAGCAGTGAGCAAAAGGTAGTTCACATAAATTAGGCTGGCAATGCAACCTTTTCTCCTGGTTTCCTAGGTCCCTCAATATGTATAGCTGGAAACAAAACAAAACAACGAAATACCTTATCACCTGCTTTCTTACCTCGGTGTAACCCATGCTAGCTGCAGCAATGAGGGCCTGCTGGATGGCGTGGCTCTTCTTAAATACTCCTTGCTGCTGGCCGGCCATTGTCCAGTCGCACTGAATCAAGAACTTGACAACCTCCAGGTGACCTCGGAGGGCAGCGTGGACCAGAGCGCATTGCCCATTCTTGTCCAGGTGGTCCACCTGAGGGGAGAAGACAGAGAAATCTGTGTGAACAAAGACTTGCGGCTGCACTCCCAACCAGTCACATCAGCTCTGCCCATGTCTGGATTATTAAGATTCATTTTTTCCCATTCCCCGAGCCAATCTCTGAGAAAATTTAGAAAATTTCCTACTCAGGTTAGGTCGTCACTGAGTTACAACTCTCTGGTAGATGTCCCTCTGGGCAGAACCTGTTTTCTAAGGTCAGGCTTTTGTTTTAACACACACACAAAATCCTCCCAAAACTCAAAAAACAAAGCCCCCAGCTCCAGCTTTGTTTTCCTGAGGCACATTCTCCTTTGTCTTCCAATAGTTCTTTTCAGACTCAGTTTTGAAAGACTCGTGGCTCTGATGGCACAAAAAACTGTCTTTGAAATCTTGAAAGGGAAGAAAAACATTTTGAAGCTCAAATTTTCTGATGTTCCAAAGAGGCAAAATATCTTATATCATGAATCATACATTTGACCACAAAGCTTTGGCAAAGGCCACTTTTCTCTTCTAATTGGAAGGCAGAATCTCAAAGATCCAGCCAAAATGGCTAGAGGTACTTGGAGTTGAACGTTCACTAAGTTCCAACAGCAGTTTTTACAACTGCAGTGTTGGCTACAAGTTTAGGCTGAAAGATGAGCCTGATTAAGATCAATCTACAAGAAGGTAGCCACATGTTTGCATAGATGAGTAGCCTTTTCTAGTGGGTAGGCAGGTTATCTTTAAGTGGTAGTTCGAGCACTTGAAACAGAAGTTCTGTGTCTGGGTCTCCCTAGCCTTAGTTCCACCCAGCCATCTATTTAACAAATGTTTACTGAATGCCTACTACATGCAAGATACCACATAGAATAAAAAGGTGAGTAAGAGTAAAATATAGATTCCACTCTCAAAGACTTTCTATCTGGAGATACAACCCATGTGACAGAAGCCTATCTCTCCAACAAAGTGTATATAATAAATGTATAAGGAAAGTAAAAGTGTAATAAAAGTTTAGAGAATTTCCAGATAGAATCAGTAATGGGTTTAGAAGGAAGGATGTTATGGTCTAAGAGTTTGTGTCCCCCTCAATTACATGTTGGCATTCTAATTCCCAAGGTAGTGGCATTACTTACTTCTTAATCACTAAGGGAAAAACAGTAACTTCAGAGTTGAGAAGTCTAGAAGACACCTTAACCAACTGACAGAAGTTAACATCCACTGTGATAAGACAGCAACACTGTGGACCCCTTGACATGCTACATTAATAAGGGTACAGGTATTCTTGCCCAAAATATATAAAACTCAATCTAATGGTGAGAAACGGTAAGACAAACTAAAATCGAAGAATATTCTGTAAAATAACTCATTAGTATTCATCAGTATTTTAATGGTGAAGCTGGGGGATCGAGTATGAGGATGGACAAGACCACCAGAGAACAATATCTTAGTGAACAGTTGTATTGAAAGTAGGAAGAGAGAAGAGCAACCGGAGAGGGAGGAGGAGAGCTAGGGTATTACACTGTCTTGAAAAGTATTGTGGTCAATCTTGCCAATATTATGGAGAGGTTTAGAAGGGGAGATAGGAGAAAAAGTTCCTTAATTTGGTAATTGGCAGCTGTTAGTGACTTTTGAGACAGTAGCTTCGGTTGAATGCCAAGAGGTTGGGGTTTTAGAGAACTTTTTATTATTTATTTAAAAAAATTTTATTTTGGTATCATTAATCTACAACTACATGTGCAATATTATGGTTATTAAACTACCCCCTTCATCAGGTCCCCCCCACCAACCCCATTACAGTCACTGTCCATCAGCATAGTGAGATGCTATAGAATCACTACTTGTCTTCTCGAGAACTTTTTATTTTTTAAAGAATATTATTTATTAGGCACTGCAAGAGATAGCTGTACAGCAGCGAAGACCCAGCTGAGATTAGAATATGAATCTACAGTTATAGTAATGAGGCCCAGTTATTATTTTAGAGGTGTTCAGTCAATGAAGAGGACATTACAGATGGACCATCACTGTGTCACAGTAAATTTCACTGAGAGTCCCAGGTCCCAGCTCCCAAAGGAGTCTGCAGAGCTCCACTTTCTTCCATGGCAAAAACACTGGGGCTCCTCAGAATGAGGTCATACATATTACTTATATTTCATTGCAAAACCACCAAAATCCTGTTTGTTTTCAGGACTGAAACAAAATACTGTAAGGCTATAATTTTCCCCAGAGGCCTATGTTTTTGAGACCAGCATTTTCCTTTTCACCAATATTTTGAAACTGAGTTCTTTTACATCAGTGGCTCTTGAGGTACTATAAAGCAAACACATTTTTTAGAAATGTTTTCAGAGGATTAAAGTATACTAACAGAAGCACTTCTGAATGCTTCTGATGAGTTGGAGTATAAATAGGATCATCTTTTCCCCTACATGTACTACAGGGGTGGTCTTCAAGGTAGAATAGGGAGTCTGGTCTCTGATCTTAACTCCATGGCTAATTTCTTCTCTACACATTAAAGCTTAGAGTGTGCAGGCACTGTTCAGTTCAGACTTCCCACTGCAGTCTCCTTGCTATACCACTTCTCCTTCCTTACTCTGGGCTCAGTAGAGAATTTCTTGGTTGTTAGGTAGGGACTTTTCGTGGCTGCTGATAAATGCAGTTTCCTAAGTACCTCCCAAAAGCTTCAGAACTGTGCCCAGAGGCAGCATGAAGTGGCAACGGCAGCGGGCCAACACTGGGATGTGGGCACAGCCAGCACTCCCTGTGACCTGCCCTCAGGAGGGTTGGATGGACTACCTAGACACATGTGGTGACGCAGGAGATAAGGAAGACTACAGCAGGAAGGAAGGAAAAGGGGAGAAGGGACAAGCAGCAGAGTCACACAGCTGTTACCTTGGCCCGTTTCTTGCATAGCAACACAACGATGCTCAGGAAGCCTGCTGCTGCGGCGTAGCCCAGAGGAGTCAGGCCGCTTTCAGAAGAGGCATCCACGTTGGCCCCGAACTCCAACAGCAGGGCCACCATTTCTGTGTAACCAAGATGAGACTGGACACAGAGAACTGGAGCATTATTTAAAACCTCTGTCCGGTAATTAATATTGGCACCTCCCAAAATCAGCAGTCGGCTGACCTAGAAAGAAGTAAATAAATAGAAGTGATACTCAGACAAGTATCAGTCACATCCTTTTAGTCATCTTTTATTAAGTCATCTGGGACCGCACAACAGTGCCCAGTTGCATTTAGTAACTGCTTTATTTTACAATCTTCATTTGTTCCTTTTTTAGTATCTTGCTTTTAGAAAGGGAAGTAAAATGTCTCCTTTACATAACTCAGTAAATAGTGCAAAGTCCACCAATACTGTAGTAATGAACATAGTCTATTAATTAAGTGAATCGTTGGTCAGAAAAGCTTCTACTAAAACAAAGGCTACTGGAGACTGATTTACTCCCTAGAAGGAGCAGGAAGTGCCTTGTATAAAAGTGCCTTGCTCATGAACACATTTTTGCTGTTCACTCTGAAAGGGAGCCTTTCCCCAGTTTGCAGCTGAATAAACCAAAAGCTTTTACATGCTAAAAAAAAAAAATTGCTCATTACTATTAATAGGAGACAGTCCAAGGCAAGTCAAAGATCAATTAAAAAGACACTTGAATGTCCTTCTAATTTTATTTTTTCATAGTTACTTTTTTAATGTCTGTAATTTATAAGCACTTACCTTTATATTTGGAGTGTAGAGATTTCGTAAAGATGCCAGTGCCATAGAAAGACCTTCTGTGCTATAGGAGATCCAGAGACCTTGGAGGATGGAGGATGATACACCAACTTTTTTACTCAAACCCTGAAAAAAGAAATACAGAGATATATTAGAAGTCCAGCTAAAAAGTACAATCTTTGAGGTACATAGTGGCCTCTAGGTTTGTGGTACTAATAAATGAAAGTAGATTCTCACCCTAACAACATGTCCATGCTCAGCAAAGCCAATCCACTGATGAGGACAAGAACTAGTCCTGTAGGAACAAGCCAACTTGTCTCTATGCTAAGTAGTCTGGCAACAACCTATTGAATACCTCCCTTTTCTGCTGTACCTGCATGTAATTCTTTCCCCATACTATTTCTATTAGCTTTCTTGAGACAATCTCTTAAATTCAAGTTAGTAAAATACACAATGGGACAGAGATAATGAAGTGTGATGGTTGACCTCCATCTCATTTTCTTGGGCTTCTGGGAAAGCTATAATCTCAACCTCCTTTACAGTTAGGTGACCCATATGACTGAATTCGGGCTAGGAAAGTATGGACAGAATTAGTATGTCAGGTTGAGGCTTGGCCCCAAACCTGTGTATTTCTCCACACTTTCTACTGTCCCTCTTGACTGCAGGCCAGAGTATCCAGTGGAGGATTCTGAGGCCCTAGGCAACTTCATAACTACTACAGGGCAGGAGTCTGACTGGACTGCAATGTTAGTAAGAAATAAACCTTTGTTAAGCCACTGAGATTTTAAAGGTTTGTTACAGCAGCTAGCATTCTTCACCCTAATATAACCTAAAAAGATCACATCTATTTATCCTTAGGAAAACAACAATATAGGTTTGACTGCCTTAAGCAACAAATTTTCTCTAGCATGACTGGTATAGGTCCCATCCCACTGCATGTATAATGCTTGCCCTTTTCCATAAAAAGTTAGACAATTCATTTAATATATATCTGGATAGTCAGACACTCTCTGGCAGTCATCTTACTATTCTGCCAGTACCTGGGTCAAGTGAGTTAAAGCAGGAAATCCTGAGGGTAGTAAGATATTAACAATGAAGTTTGGGACCTAGTAAGTGGATCAGGGGGGTATTCTTTTTAAAAGCTTAAGCTACTTCTACTTGCCTTGTGTTCCCTGAAATGCAGGTTGTTCTTGCCTTGAATACTTGCTTATACTCCTGTCCAGACTCCCCTATCCCCATGACTAGATTATTTTGAAGCAAATCCCAGACATCTTATCAGTTAATATTTATTTCAATAAGTGCCTCTAAGAGATAAGGACTCTTTTTTAAACATAGCCCAACAGCACTATCATACTTGAAATTAAGAAGGATTCTATAATATCAAATATCCAGGCAGTGTTAAAATTTCCTTAACTATTTCAAAAAAATTTTGTTTTGTTTCAACTGGGATCCATAAAAGGTCCATATACTATAACTGGTCTAAAAACACTTCATAAATGTAAAGAAAAAATTAGGATCCTTCCATTAACTTTTTTTTTTAACATCGAATATATTTAATAGATCTCAAGTTAAAATGCACAGTACAGGTGGAAAGACTGTAAATATTACATGTCATGACACAGACTGCCGCACCTCTTGCTCTGCCTACTTGCTTACACTCCAACACCTGCCACCCATTATTTTATTTATTTTCCCAGGTTTTATACTCGGTTACATGAAGGGTGTTGGTCCAACATAATTCCAAAACTGCCAGAATGGACAGAACTTATTATTGCTTAATGTCTACCTTAGAATTTATAGAAGTTTGTTTCATTTTATTTTGGTTTTTCTAGGCAACTCATTCCAATATATGCTACTCTATCATGGGAAAATTAAAATACATTATTACTAACATCTGTAGATGCTGTGGTTGTGTTTACTTTTCTATTCCTGATAATGGTTTCTAGGGTGTTTTATTTTTCTTCATTGCTCTGAGTAGAGGCTTGTTATTTTTATTCTTCTTAAAGGTCCAGCCTTTGGATTTTTTAAAATATATTGTCTGTTACTTTAATTTCTCGCCTGTTGTACACTATTTTCTTAAAATGTTTATTTTAGTGGTACTACCTTTCTTACTTATTCACTTTAAATTTCTTGTTAAACAGACCAGTTGATGCTACAAATTTCCCTTTTGTATATTCTTGCTTCACTACAGTTTGTCTCTTTTTTTTTAGTTTATTTTGATATCATTAATCTACAATTAAATGAGTAATATTATGGTGATTACACTATCCCCTTCATCAGGTTCCCCCCACCCAACCCCATTGCAGTCACTGTCCATCAGCTTAGTGAGATGCCATAGAGTCACTACTTGTCCTCTCTGGGTTGTACAGCCCTCCCCCATTAACTTTTTAAACAAAATATCATAGACATAGTCCATACCTCTACACATAGTTTTGCCTCATTCTATGTCAAGAGAGACATAGTAGTTCATTATACGTATATATCACAATCATAATTTTTTTAATTCAGGTCCCTAGAGATGGATATTTAGGTACTTCTGTTTTTTGTTTCTTACTATTACCACTATGTTTCAATAGTCATCCTTGTACATATATCTTTATATACTTGTGCAAGTCTATCTGTAGGATATGTTTCTAGAAGTAGATGCTTTTATACTGTGTGCTATTTTGACATGGCTTTGTCAACGTGTCTGTGTTTAAACATTCCCAACATGAAATCCACAACTTGACAAAATGAGGAAGGATGAAGCCAATGACTTCTACTCTTCATCTCGTTCCATTCTGTCCTACTTATAAATGATGGACCAGAGGGTGAGCCAAAAGGGCTGGGGCAAATCCTGGCACAGCAGACCTTTGTGAGCGCAAACACACAATCTCATGCTGGGAGGCTGAGACAGAATCTAGTTATAACCCCCTACACCTCAAAGAGATGATTCCTACTTTTATATCCTTCTCCATTATTTGAAAACAGCTGCTAAACTTCTACATTATCCATATACTCTCTGTCCTAGAGAGGGGAGCTTTGTTGTGAATCTCTCTACCAGAGTGTCCATCTAGGCATCAAGAGCTGGGTGCACTGTGAGTAATGAAGACTGACACCACATCTTCTGATTGCTCATTATTACTTCAGGATTTCTTTCATTTGTACTAATAACATGGACATTAATCACAAACTCTCTAATTTGGCTAATCAGTTCATATGCAAACAAGTATCAAAAAATGAAGGACACCCATCACTAAGTGTTTATGATTATTTATTTTGACATATGAGATTGAGTATTTCCCGTTCTTTTTGGAAGAATTCCAAGTGCTACTCAAGGCTGGGGTCCAGGCAACTTAGGTTATAAAGCTCGCCTCTATGGTAGATCCCGGAAAACCAGGAAACTTAGCTCCAAATCCCCATTTGGGCCTTAGTCTCCACTTAGAATATGTGTGGGATTCAAAAAGGTCTTTTGAGGAGCAAGAAACTCTATTCATCAATTAGACAGAAAAGTAATTAGAAAGAAACTAAGATCCACAATTCAACAGAGGAAACTTAGCAATGGAAGACATGCTTTATATATATGGTTGAAGGATAAAACAGAAAGGAATATAACATTTATTCAGTACCTACTACATAGCTAGGTTCTGTGCTAAAGCCTTTCATATGTTAGCTCCTTTAGTTTAATCTAATTTCTATGACAGTCCTATGAAGTAGAATTTATCACCATTTTTATCCGAGAGGAAACAAGCTAGAGAGGGTTAAGTAATTTGCCCAAAGTCACACCACTACTTAAAAAAATGGGGCAGGAATTAGAAGCCAAGTCCTTTTTACTCTAAAGTTCATATTCCTTCCACTATACCAAATTGAAGAAAGTAGATGTACTCAAGTCAGGACTTCAATTCTAAATTTCTAGCTGGAAAAGCAGCAAGTAGAATAGACCAAACAGCTGACTACTGGCTTCTCCTTTTGCCTTTAATTCCAAACCATTCTCTATCCTTGAGTCTCTTCAAAATTGTTCTTTTTAATCCAGACAATCTGACCAGCTACTATGGCTTTACTCTTATGATTTCAGCTAAGCATTATTGACTTCTTTTCCAACTTTGAACTTTAAAGTAAAACTATGACTATGACCTGTACTAGTCAACTTTCTCTTTAACATTGATTTAAGTGGGATCCCTTAGACAGGTTCACTTAATCCATAGAATATTATGAATATTATCTTACAGAAGAATAATGCTAGACCAGTGTTTATTAAAGTCACATAGCAATTCTCTTTTTGCTCAAGATCTCTGGCATCAGCTGGAGTTCAGAAAATGTTATATTTAGCTTCTCTGGAAGATGTAGCAATTCACTCCTCTGCTCAGGATCTAGACATTTGGATTTAGTTTTCTTGAATGTAAATTGCCTCTCTTTTCTGTGTGATCCTCAGCATAGTCTCAGTCATTTAGGGATACCAAAGGCATTTTAAATGAGAAAGCCTGAGATGTTTAGAGAAAAGCTGGATGTTCCCAGAATTCAGTCATTAATTTTTGCTCAAGGAGACTTGGATGGACTTCCACTTCTGGTAATGATGGATCTAAGTGATGTGGACAAACATTTCTGCTAAATGCAAATAGGAAAAGCTGCACAAAATTTAAGAAGCATCCTCCTTAAAGACATGAGAGGACTAACAAGTTGCAGAAGAATTACTGGGCCAAGATCTAGGATAGATAGAGTTTAGGGGAGTAGTTTATGGCTGCTTTCCCCAGAGGTGTGTTTGCCAATTCTGCAGAATTAGCTAGGTGTACTTATGATAGCTTTGGGATTTTTAGGACAGTGAAAACTACTCTCTGTGATACTGTAAGGTTAGGTCATGATATTATGGCAAAATCCATAAAACTGTACAACATGAACAGTAAACACTGATGTAAACTATGGACTTCAGTTATATATATCACAATAATATATCAATATAGGTTCATCAATTATAATAAATGTAGCATACCAGTACATATGTTAATAATAGGGGTAACTATGGTGGGGCGATTGAGTATGTGGGAACTCTGTATTTTCTGTTAACCTAAAATTGCTGTAAGAAATAAGTCTTTTAAAAAAAAATTCTGGGTTTAAAAAAAGTTCTGAATTCTACTCCAGAACAATGAATAATGATCTTTAGGAGTAAGGCTCAGAAATGTATGTGTGTTTAAAGCTCCCCAGGAGAATTTACTGTATAGCCAAAGTTGAAACCCACTGATCTAGATCTATAGATATATCTTAAATATACAAAGATGAGTGAAAAATACTTAGAGCATTATATAAAGAGCATATTATTTATATCAAGTTTAAAAAACATGAAGTAATTCTGCATATTGTTTATGAATACATATTTATGTTTGAAAAGTACAAATTATGGTTGAGAAGAACACATGCTCAGAGTAGAAATTATCTCTGAAAAGGGAGAGAAATAGGGTAAGAGGAGGACAAAGGAGGCTTCTACTGCAAGTGTTACATTTTTCATTTCTTAAAAATATAAAGATTTGAAGCAAACATGGAAAAATCTTAACATTTGTTAAATCTTGTAGAAAGCATTTGATTATTCAATTACCTGTTCGTTCCTATTTGTATGAAATACTTCATAATAAGATTAAAAAAAGGAATAGGGACATCTCTTCCTCTAAGACAAGAAAAAGGGAAGTAAGAATTGATGACACAGATTGATTTATTGGTGAGAGAGTAGTTAAGGAAGTCACACTTAATGGCTTTGATTTTTTCAGGGACTCAGAAGTCAGGCTGTTTGTTGATTTAGTTGACTTGGTTAATAAGAGCTAGAGAAGAAAGGAATGGGAAAAGAAGCTGAGGAAGAATAAAACTTGGTAAATGAACTTCAATTAAATGGGCCAGTAGATGGACCAGAAAGCAGCACTGAGAATCCCAGTGAGGTTGGAATAAATATAAAAGAAATAAGCCTGAAATATACAGATGGACTCCAGGACTTGGGTATGAGCTTCACTTGTACCATGGACTTGCTCTACTGATTTCTTCGGCTTGGTGGGGTTGATCCTTTGCTTCTATGAGGTCTGGGAGGAAAGTTTCAGTTTAGTTAAATTCAACCTGACAAAGGCGGCAGGCAAGATCCTATTATCAGGCACAATGTAACCAAAAATAACCCATAATTAAATTCTGAGCTAATGGATTCTTAAAGAGAACTTTAGGCTCAGATAACTAAAGAAAGTGTTTCTTTAATATCCATAACTAATGCTCAGGCAGGAAGGACTCTCTTTTGTCAGTGGTAATGGAGTCTCTTCCTCAAATATTTGTTAGAATCTAAAATTATAACACTGCTTACCAGCCTGCAGAAATCTTTTTATTTTATTTTATTTTTTAAAAAATTTGGTATCATTAATATACAATTACATGAGCAATACTGTGGTTATTAGATTCCCCCCATTATCAAGTCCCCACCACATACCCCATTACAGTCACTGTCCATAAGCATAGTAAGATGCTATAGAGCCACTACTTGTCTTCTCTGTGCTATACTGCTTCCCCATGCACCCCCACCCTACATTATGTGTACTAATCGTAATGCCCCTTATTCCCCTTATCCCTCCCTTCCCACCCACCCTCCCCAGTCCCTTTCCCTCTGGTAAGTGTTAGTCCATTCTTGGGTTCTGTGAGTCTGCTGCTGTTTTGTTCCTTCAGTTTTTGCTTTGTTCTTATACTCCACAGATGAGTGAAATCATTAGATACTTGTCTTTCTCCGCATGGCTTATTTCACTGAGCATAATACCCTCTAGCTACATCCATGTTGTTGCAAATGGTAGGATTTGTTTTCTTCTTATGGCTGGATAGCATTCCATTGTGTAATATGCACCACATCTTCTTTATCCATTCATCTACTGATGGACACTTAGGTTGCTTCCATATCTTAGCTATTGTAAATAGTGCTGCGATAAACATAGGGGTGCATATGTCTTTTTGAAACTGGGCTCCTGCACTCTTAGGGTAAATTCCTAGGAGTGGAATTCCTGGGTCAAATGGTATTTCTATTTTGAGTTTTTTGAGAAACCTCCATACTGCTTTCCACAATGGTTGAACTAATTTACATTCCCACCAGCAGTGTAGGAGGTTCCCCTTTCTCCACATCCTCGCCAACATTTGTTGTTTGTCTTTTGGATGTTGGCCATCCTAACTGGTGTGAGGTGATATCTCATTGTGGTTTTAATTTGCATTTCTCTGATGATTAGTGATGTGGAGCATCTTTTCATGTGCCTGTTCAGCCTGTAGAAATCTTGCTCAGAATTTTTGAATACTTCAAGACAACAGGGGAAGCATGAAGTAATAAGAGCAATCTTATCTTAGGGATCTTTGCTATGGCTCAGATACCTTAAGATCATGGAAAAAACTACCTTAGGGCTTATCCAGTATGTTTCTTTAAGGCAAATTATTTATATATATATCGTCAGTGATCCACTTTTAGATATCCAAGTGTCTCAAATGAACTACAACTGTTTTTATCTGACCAATCATGTGGACATGTTGGTTATACTGAAAGGATACTGGTAACAAAAGAAATGGTACCTTTCACTGCAGGGAAAGGGTTGGCAAACCATGGCCTGAGGCCAAATGCAGCCTTCCACCAGTTCTCATATCGTGTTCTACTGGAATATGGCCATAGCCATAGTCATTCATTTGTGTGTTGTTTCTGGCTGTTTCTGAGGTACAATGGCAGAGTTCAGTGGTTTCAACAGAGACTATATGGACTGCAAAGCTGTATTTGCCAAACATTGCTATAGAGGGTGGTAGATAACCTCTGAAGGGTAAGTGATATTATGTGGAGTTCATGCTCATTAAGTTGTATTATTGGTAAAGAAATTATTATTAATAATTTATCATAAAACCTCATTTAGATATATGTCTAGTACTTTGCATTTTATAACATACCTTTTTCTAT
Organism: Smutsia gigantea; assembly: GCA_032199065.1. Taxonomy (NCBI): domain Eukaryota; kingdom Metazoa; phylum Chordata; class Mammalia; order Pholidota; family Manidae; genus Smutsia; species Smutsia gigantea. The sequence continues at coordinate 168,962 of JAVSCE010013738.1, read as the reverse complement.
ATATCTTGTATCTATGATGCTTATAATAATCCTGAGAGTTAGACGTTACCATTTTGCAGATGAGAAAACTGAGACTGCATATGTAGCAGGGTCAGTACTTGAACCTGTGCCTCTGACTCATGTCAGAGATCTTCCACCCTCAGGCTGCCTACTTATAGCACTTTCCCCCTGGCCACTAGTTCTGTTCTGGTAAGAAATGTTACAGGATTGACTAATCAAAAGAACATTTTAGGGTGGGGGGGGGATTAGCAAAATAGGTGAAGGGGATAAAGAGGTACAAACTTCCAATTATAAAACAAATTAATTCATGGGGATGAAAAGTACAACACAGGGAATATAGTCAATAATATTGCAATAACTTTATATAGTGATAGATGGACAACTACACATCATGGTAAGCATTTTGTAATGTACATATTTGTCAAATCACTATGCTATAACCTGAAACTATTATATTATTGTATGTCAACTATACTTCAATTAAAAAAAAAGGAACATTTTAGAGGGTAGCATTCAGGGAGATAATTGCAAGAGCATTCTGAAATCCTTCCAGTGATTAGACTCAACACCCTATGTTACAAACTAGATTGAAATACATCTGGCCACAATTCACAGATTAAAAAAAACCTAAGTGGCAATCAGAGAATTGCAAAGACGTATAAGTGTTCAATATTATTGGACATTAAGGAAATGCAAATTAAAGTCACACTGAGATACTATTTCACAACCACTCAAATTTTAGGCTAAAATAAGAATGATGAACAATGTCTAACAAGTCTTAGCAAAGGTTTGAAAAAACTGGAACCCTCATACATTGCTGGTGGTACACCACTTTTGGTAAACAGATTGGCAGTTCTTTAAAATGTTAAATACAGAGTTACTATATGTCCTAGCAATATCACTGGTAGGTATATATATATCTAAGAGAACTGAAGATGTGTCCACACAAAAACCTGAACACTAACATTGTGAATGAACCTAATGCCATTGGAGTTATTCACTTAAAAATGGCTAATTTTATTTTAAAATAATTAAAAAATAAAAATAGGCATGCTAATGTTCATAGTGGCATTATTCACAATAGCAAAAAGTGGAAACAACTCAAATGTCCAACTGGTGACTGGATAAGCAAAATGTGGTAAATCCATACAATGGGATATTATTTGGCAACAAAAAGGAATGAAGTTCTGAAACATGCTATGACATGGATGGACTCCAAAAACATTATGCTAAGTGAAAGAATCCAGACACACAAACCACATATTATATGAATCCATTTATATGAAATGTCCAAAGGAGTCAAATCTGAAGAGACAGAAAGTAGATGAGTGGTTGTCAGGGGCTTGGGGAAGCATGGAGAGTGACTTCAAACAGGCATGAGGTTTATTTTTAGGGTAATGGAGATATACTAATAGTGGTGATAATTATACAACTATGAAAAGCCATTGACTTGTACACTTAGAATAGGTGAATTTACAGTATATGAATTATACCTCAATAAAGCTGTTGAAAAGAATGCAAAGGGCTCTATAGAGAGTCACATATCCAGAATTACAAACTCTCAGGGTGATTAATATCACAGGTGATTTTTTTCATGACTAAAAACAAAGGAAATCTAAAATTAACTGGAAAGGAGTATGAATTGGACCAAATGTCACTGCTGATTGGAAGTTCTAGGTGATTCTGGTTGTAACCATAGAGTCTGTCTTTGCCTTTTTATGACCCTCAGCTGAGGGAGACAGAAGTCTAGCAGTTTGGGAGAACCTAAGGCTTGTCAATAGGGAACACTGTGCATTTTAAGGACCCTGAAAAGTGCACCATCAGGAAACCACAGGCAAAGTCTGCATTCTTCAGCTCACAGTCATGTCGCCACCATGTGCTGTATACCCAAGTACTTATGGCCTGAATCACACATGGAGCCAATGTTATCTCAGGCAACCATGTTGTCTGCAGTAACATAAGATAAAACTGTGTCAATGACAGGAGTGTAGGGTTTAATTATAAGTCTCCCTCTACTGGATAAAGTCATACTGGGTCAAATGAAAGTCCTTATCTTTTATCTGTTAATGTGGTGTTTATTTTATGGTGCAGAAAAGACAAGCATCAGCTTCTTTACGTCTGACCCTAGGCAGATGGAGAGCTAAAAGTTTAAGTGTTTAAAGAAGTGATGCTTAATACTTAAGTTACTTTCCTATCTAACTGGAGGATAATGATCTTAGAGTTCATAGAAGTAGCAGATGTTTTTCAGTCCACTCGAAACTGCAATGAGACACCCTGCTTGTTATGGAGACACCTTGCCTGTTATGTTAGTCCTACTCTGTTCCCACTAAGTAGGGTCACTGGGTAAGGTCATTTCTGGTACAGTGATTTGTTAGATAAAACAATTATGATTCAAATAGAGGACTTGTCACTGAGGGTTTTCACTTTTATTCATCTGATGGGACAGGTTTCTGGCTGTGTGCTTATACTGGAATTTGCTAGGCTCTTGGAGTTGCCCTAATGCCATCTTTCTCTTCAGAGAGAACTGTTTAATCTTAACAGTATCCCTTGGGGTAAGCCCAACATAGAGAACTGTTGAAGATACCTGTATTTCTTAATCCTGAGGCAGGAAAAGCACTTTGAAGAGACTGTAGGGATTGGAGGTAGCAGAAGGAATAGCAAACTGTGGGCTGGAAAAACTGGAACAAATTTCTTCCTTCACTTTTGTGCTTTACTCTACAACTATTATCTAGACTATCAATTCCTTGAGATTAGGGACTACAACTTTTTTGTTTTATCCTTAGCACCAGTACAATGCCTAGGTAAACAGTGAATAAACGAATGAATGCATACATGCACAAACAGATTAATTATGTGCCCTCCTGTGGATCCTCTCTTCCAGCCATGAATATTTAGAGAGGGAGGCTGATGCTATAGAGTTCTTAAAAGTTTTGAAACTACTGGTAGAAAAACTGGGCTTGTAATTTGATTAGAGAATGGGGGTAGTAGCACAAAGGAAGGTTATAGTTGCTTCTAGGTAAATAGTCTGAAAATTATAGCAATGAGGAACACTAACATCTTCATACAACGTTTCTTATGACTGAAAACTGAAAGAGAAACTGCTCTCAGTGATTTTCTTTTTAGACATTATGAAAACAAATTGCTATACCACCACGACTATCTTTAGGAGGTGGTTGATCATATGTGGAATTCACACAAATATGTTTATACCCTTCTTTCCTAAATGGTCATACATGTACATTTCCTGGAAAGCCTAGCAATCCACTGAACTGGGAGATAACAGATGTGGTTTTCTTCCCAAAGGCCTATGGAGGAACAAGCCATACATTTTAGGCGCTGGACCAAATCTCCAAAAAAATAATTCTAGAAAGCAGAGACGACATGGAAATAACAGTAGCTTCCCAAACACAGTGTTAAGGAAAGCCTGCTGGAGATGGAAAGAAGAAAAGACTCCAACTTCTCTAATTACCTTAAAGATGTGTGCTTTTAGGATGTGATGTCCTAGTTCAATAGTCTGTTGTCGGTTTAGTTTTCCCTCTTGGCGGGAAAACCAGAAGGCAAGTAGTGTGTGACCACTCCTGTGAAGAAAAAGAGACTTATTTTAGAAATTCTAATGCTCCAATTCTGCTTTGGGTAGGGGACTGTTCAGATCTAGCCATACTTCCAGCAAGACTGTCTCATTCAACCAGTTTCTCAGGGAAGGGCACCTGCTGCTGGATACTAAGGTTCCTAACTTTTACTAGTCCTTTACCCAAATCATGTGTGAATATCACAAAATGTCATTTCTAGTTGGCTTACACCCATCCCACACACAGATGGCATTAAAAGATTCATTTTTATTTCTGCCTCTGACAACTCCTCTTATTTCACCCATGCTTTAAATGTCAGTCTTCCTCAGGATCTCATTTTTGGCCCTGGTCTGTTTTCTCTCTCGATTAGTGCATCCATCCTCAAAGCCTTTACCACCACCTATAGTATATCCTGTATATTCTTCTCTATCTAGACTTTAGTCTTAGACTAATCTACATCCAACTGTCTATGGATTTTGCCACCTGGGGGTCCCACAGTACTTCAAACTCAACTTGTCCCAAACTGAGTCAACAAACTCTTCCCTGAGTGAAGTCTTTTATTGATCAGCCTCTACTTATCCCCCAAGCCGAGAAAAGGATAGCACTTTCTCATTGGTGTTACCATTACAGGTTGTATGTATCTTTCATACAGTGTCTGCTACACTATTACATGTTCTCTCCCCTACTAGACTGTAGGTTTCTTGATGGCATCCATACCCTCTCACCTCCTTGCCGACAGATCCCCCATCTGTTATGAAAGAGAAAACTCATTTTCTGCCTCTATACGTGGTTTTATCTCCCCATGATGCTCAGAACTGCTGCAACCTCTTATAATTATGTGTCAGTTGGCCAGAAAATAGAGCCAAAAGAAGGGCTAGGCTAAGAGAATTGCAGAAAAACAAGAGTCTGATCCCTGACTGTACAGCATCGGGATAACACAACCATTATCTCAGCTCCAAGCCTAATGAATTAATCACAGAGAAGGAAAAAGTAGCAAGTCAATTTTTGTTGGTGACAATTCCTTGAAAGGAGGCCCAAATGTCTACTGGATGATTTTCTCTCATACTGAACACTGGCTACTTTGCCAGTGTTAACATTTGAAGGTATCTCACACCAAAGTCTGAAAACAAACACATTCTTTATTTCTTCTTTTTTAAAAGCTTCAGTAAAGAACCTGGAGAATAAGGGGATGGGACAGCTTCCATCAGGAATCATCTCAGAGAGATTTCATTCCAATAAGACTTTAAAAAGAAATTCTATCATGTTTTAACCTTGAGCTTCACAGAATTTTTGAATGCTAGTGGATACTAAGCCACCTCATTTGATTGGATAAGATTAACCAAATGGAAAGGAAGTTATATAATTGAAAGAGTGTCTCAGACAAGTATAGTACAGCCTACATAGAATCATCAGGTATCATCTGAAGGTATGCAGTTTCATGCTTATAAAATCTGGAAATTGCTACTGAATTTTTATTTATCCCTTGGAAGCTCAATTTTTTTGGTGGCTATTTTAATAGAGCATATGTAAGTTAGAAGATAATGAGAAGCATTTATAAAGTGCTCTATCTCAAGTTCTCAAAAATCCTATCCAGTTATTAACACTGAAGTTATTGTAGCCTCTCTGGTGTAAGAATTATTACTTTAAGTGACTCATCCATGGGAGCACACAGTGACTACCTGACTACAGGTTTCTGACCCGCTTACCTATGCTTCAGGCCATTAATGAGAATCCACACCTATCAGGGATTAAATAAAAAGCTCATGTCTGACAAGGAAATGAATTAGACACAGAACTGACTTTGCCCTAGCATTTTCATTTTCCTACCATAACTAAGAAATCCTGGCAAGATGTGTACGTTTGTCTAGTATGCATTTCAGCTAGCTCTGGTTGTTAGTGCTGGCTGTTGCTGCTGTTGGTCAGGCACTGAGGAGAAATAGCAGGCAATTAGGTTAAGGAGAAGATGAAGATGATTATGGACACAAGCATATCACATTACTTATAAAAGAATGGATCTGATTAGTTCATTGGACTCAAAGCAAATAATGTGCAGGACACAAATAATAAGCAATTTATACTGTATGTTAGCATTTCCAGTTGTACCTTACTGTTCTGATAAAATATGGCACCATTGGCTAACCTACAGTCTGAATGGGTGATGCAGCACTTGTCTGTATTTCTATTTTTCTTATTTGCTCATCCCTGAACCTTATTTCTTTTGACTCCTAGCCTCCTAGATCTCTAAGATCACTACTAGCCTCTTAATTGGTTTTCTTTTAGCTTTTGGTCTTTTTTCTTTCTTTTCATTTTTTCCCTCCAGCATTAGGCTCTACTGAAACTCCTCCCTTGAAACTCTCTCCTCTGACATCTGGGACACCACCTGGCACCTTTCCTCCCATTTCCTTCAGTGACCTGACTTCTTGCTTCACTCCCCATTTGTTCTGCTTTCTTAGGCCACTCCCATCAGTCTCCTGGCTTCACTGCTCACCTCGATGTGAATGGCTCTCACAGGGACAGCTCTAGCAGTGAAGCATCATTTTGCTTCTTTAACTGCCTGCTGGATCCCTCTACCCTCAATGACAATTCAGATGACCTGTCATAGGACACTGCTTGGAGTTGAAGCCTTCCCTCCAAACCAAATCCCTTTACAATTTACTTTTAAAAATACTGTCAGTCACTCAGGAGAAAGGCCTAGCAGTTGCCTTTCTCCTCTCTCTCTACACTTCCTGTCTTGGAAAACTGCAAGAGCCTCATTCTCTCCACAGCCTGTGCCTTGGCCCATGCCACTAATTCTTCAATGGCTTTCTATTTCCTCCTATACACAATCTAACCTCTTTAGCATGGTATTCAAAGCCTCTCCATATTTGTCTCTTCTCTATTTGTCTGTTTTTACCTTTTTATCTTGTACTTATAATTTCAGACAGAGTAAATTATTTTAGGATTTCACACATGCTTTCCCCCTGCCTGGAATTCTCTTCCTCATTTAGTTCATCAGGCAAACTATTTCTCATTCTGAAAGTCTCAGTTCACACCATCTCCTCTGTGAAGCCTCCCCTGTTCTCCACAGACAGATTCTGGGGTTCTTTCCTTAGGTCCTTGTTGTACCTGGTACCCATCTCCATTACAGCACCTACTGGAGTATACCCTGCTCATCACCCTTCCCACCTAACTGTACTATGCATGCAAGCTATGCTTTCTCACACATATATTCCTAGGTAACAGGAGCACATACTTGCAGAGTGAATAAGTGTATTAATGCCGTAAATTTGTTTACTACCTTATTTTTTTTCAAATCCTTTAACACTTTACTCGATTCTCACACAGACCTATCCTACAGGCACTCCTCATATTATGGTGGAAGACAGACAAATTTAGCATGATTGAAGGACAGATCCCATCTCACATAGCTGGATGTAAAAGAGATGGGATAAGAACCCAGGGATCTTCTGAAATCTAGTTCCATTACCACACTGACAAGGTTAGCAACTTGGTTTTGATTTCTGGGCACATTTGTGTGAAAAAGTCAACCAATGTAAAGAACAATTCATTTGTGTAGTACAAAATGTTCTTAATATAATTAAAATAAGCAACTGTTAATTCTGACATTTTTGGTGGCATTTTGGGAGAGAGTAGTTAACACATAGGGGAAGCCCCAATCAGTGTGACACGATTTTAGGCATGACTGAACATACCCATGTTTTCCCTCTATAATTAAAGACGATGGTAATCAAAACCAGCTTTAATGAGGGTGGATACGTGGTTTTAAAGACCAGTGGGGGGGGGCAACAGGAGGGCAGAATTATTTCCACATACTTACAGAATGCGATTCACCTTGTGATTCAAAGTTACCCTTAAGATTTCCCTGTCTGCATTCATAGTGCTGCCTCTTCATCTTTGACACAAAATCAAATATGCCTAGGTTCAAATCCTAGTTCTGTCATGTACAAGCTTTGTAATCTTTTATGAGCTATTTAACTTCTGTAATATCCTATCTCTCAGAACTGTGGTGAGAATGAGATATGGCAAATGAAGTATATTTTATATTTCTTCTATATCCTCCTTAGCAACTAGCAAAGTGCTGTATTAAAGGAATGCATATTAACCATAAATTGCTTTAGAAATATTGGAAGATGACCATGTGCTCAATCTTTAATGTGTATAGCAGGATGAAATGTGATACCCCACCCTTAACCTCAGTCCTACCCCTCCACACCCAAACCCCACTACTTTTACAGACTAAAGGGAAATCCATGGATCAGGGAAAACTTATTAGGAATGTGTGTCATTCACTGTTCGTCAATGTGGGAAAACTTGTGGTATAACTCAGGTAGAGAGGGGAGATAAGGAGTGAGCTAACTTGTCCTTAAGAACTAAAATAAAAGTTAAGCTAATAGGAGGAATATAAGTTTCTCATGCAGACCAGAGGTTTTCAGGAGGGTATTAAGGTTATACTCAAGGTATACATGATTTTAGATATTTTAGGGGAGAATCAATCACAGGTCAGGGTGGAAGATTCTGCTGCCATCACTCTCCCCTCTCCCCTGTCCTGGATATATATGCTCTGACAGAAGGCAAAAATGTCATATCCAAGATAGTAGAGGGTAGATCCTACCTCCATTCTCATCTGCAGGCATCAGCGGCCCCTCAATATGTTATTAGAGACAAGTGGTACTAACCCTGGACAACTCCAGATTACAAGGCAGTGAGGCGCTACCCTTACATGATAACCTGGTTTTCCTAGACCTCAAGAGTCCAGGGCTATGGAGTGTTGTAAAGGAAAAACCTCTCTAAAGCAAGAATCACCCTTCTTCCCCTCTGCCCATTTAACAGTTTGGAAGTTGAATAGCCGTTGTTTTACACAAAATAGACAACATTGTTTTTCTAATAGATTTTCACTTATCACCCTGGAGAGACAGAAAACTAGTCTTAAATTTTCTATTTGTACTACTGAAACATGCTAACAAATGGACTCAAATTATTTCCAGCATGCATGTTTTCTCCATTGTTCTAGTCATAGTCACTAATGTGCAGCCACACAGATTTCATTAGCTCTTGTGATGATTAAATTGATATACAATACTTTACTGTTTCAGAGAAACACTTTGGGGTTTTGATACTCTGTGTGTTGCTCAGAGGCGATAAAGTGGTATAGTTACAGTCAGCTGGCAAGGAATTGCTTACACCCAAAGCCTACCTCACCTATCTTACAATTTGGGCTGAAATAATGTGTGCTGCTGTGGGATGCCTTTACATTATAGAGGTAAGTGAGGGGAATTATTTAGGTAGATTAGCAAAATTAGAATTATGGGGCAAAGATGGAAAGCTGCCTGTGAAGGATTTGTGCTCCCTTCCACAGTCAAGAGTTCCTACTGGGAAGTGGCTACTTTGCCAAGGACCTTGCAATCACATAAAAGTGGGGGCTATGTGACTGAGTTCTGGCCAATGCAATACAGGCAGAAATTATATTAATCAGTTTAGACCTGGGCCAGAAAAATCTCCAACTTCACAACCTTACTTTCTCGTTTCTCCTTCTGACTCTAATAATTATACCCTTGTAAATTATTATTTGGTTCATCATTATTACTAGTATTTAAATATACCCATTCTGTTTTCATGCTTCTAAACTTCCCACTTTATACTCTTAACATGGTGACTCTTGTTTAGTCTTATGGTTTCTACTGTCAGTTATTGGCTGATAACTCTCAAATATGTAACCCTTGCCTTGAGCTTTCTCTTTTCCTATTCTCTGATGTCACGTGTATAAATATATTTGTGCTTCTTCACATGGAGGCACTTCATTATACACATGTCCTAAACAGGACTCACCTTCCCCCAGAAGCCTGTTCTTCCTCCTGCCTTTGCTCATACTTGAACCCCTCCTCCATTCACTGCTCTTTATTGGTCAGCAGCTTCACTGTCCTCCATCACTCGAGATAAGTTTTGTAGTTATTTTTAATGTCTCTATCCTCACAAAAAAGGACCAAGTGCTTTCGAGTACCTCCAAAATGTCTTCCCTACATATATCTTGCTTTCTATTCTCACATTATAGCTCTTGGCATCTCTTACCTAGACTACTGCTGCAGTAAGCCTCGTAACAGTACCCCACCTGCAGCCTCTCCTGTCCTTCAACCCATCTTCCATATACTGCTTGTTAGAGCTACTTTTCACATCATCAGTTATCTGAACATTGTCTCCTCCTCCTTAAAAAGTCATAAAGACTCCCTGTTACCTACAGAATAAACTGTAAAGTCTTAGGCCCAACATTCAAGGTTTTTTTCCCAGAGACACTTCCTATCATTCTTTCTGACCATGTATCTTATTCTCTGATCATAGCTTCTCACAATTCCCCAAAGCCACACCTTATCTTCATACTTGCATTTGCTCCTGCCATGACCTTTTCTTGCCTGCCCATGGGGCTCTCCCACTCCAAGGGTGCTTAATGGGATCAACTCATCCTTCAAGGCCAAATTGAACATCATCTCTTCTGCAGAGCATTCTTCTTTGTCTAGGTTCCCATAGTACTTTATATTATGGCACTATTGGTGGTTGCTGTGGGTCTGATTTCCCTTTAGAGGGTAATGGCTTTAGTGCCAGGGGCTGTCTTATTCATGTAGGTTTCTCCAGGGTATAGTATAGTCCTTGGTGTAGAGTGGAAGTTCAACAAACATTCCATAAGTGAATAAATGCAAAGCAGATGGGTTTGAGGAGGACTTCCAGATCCACTTTCCAATTACTACCCTTGAATTTGCAGGCACCACTGTTGCCACTGTTCAACTGTGAAATGAGTGTAACTATGACTCAAACACTGAGAACAGACTGCCAATCCTGATCTTTTTCACCTCTCATCTTAACAAATCTGCCTGCAGTTAAACTTTGGTGGTTGCTGCCTTACAGTCTACTGGTTGTTATCAATTCTCAGCAAATGACACCCACACATCTTTGCAAAAATTCTTTCTCCCAGCCTATCAGTCATTAACTGCTTTGGCATGTTCTTTGAATGGCTTTCTCATGGAACCTGAATACAAAATACATTTCTAGTCAGCTTGTCCTACTGTTTCATATTCAATGTGGAAATGAATGAGCCTGATGAAAATAAACTGTAAGTAGCAGACTATAAGCAAAGCATGCCCAATATGTACCTTTGTAGAAGTAGGTGAAAGAGCATCACTTCTTTTTAAACACGGAATATATACAGAAATTTGCTTTCTCCCATTTCATTTCAGTTTCTTACTGCCCTTCTGTTCTTTTGATACATTACTGGCCCTAGGAAAATGGACATCTCTCCTCTTACAATGAAGTCTTTAGGCAGTTGGCAGGGCTTCATGGGGCGGAGAGCTATGACTCCACTGAACTGTAGCAGTTTGGAAGTCAACAGTAGGCACAGATTTATCATTCTTCTCTTCCTCCTCCACATTCCGCAGATCTTTGTTTATATGCCCTGCCTTGAATTATAGCTGGTTATAAATGTGTCTGTTAAAATTATGAACCTGTAAGTCCTGGTAGACAGACCTATCTTACTTATATTTGTATCCCCTGCAGTGCTTAACACAGAGCCTTGAATATATTGCTTGATAAATGTTCATTGAATGCTTGCTGAAATGTGTGTCTTCACTTACTCTTGCATGTGGTAACAGTGAACAAGACACTGTCTATTGAACTGTGAGAAGAGTTTCTCAAATATTTTCAGTTATAAGCTTAAAATTACTAACACTTATCATTCCTTTGTTTACTCATTAATTATTTAAAAAATAATTTACTGAGTGCTCACTGTGTGCCAGGCAGTCTGTTAGTCATTAGGAAGACCAAGGTAACCATGACAGGAAAAGTCCTCAGGAGCTCACTCATATTTGAGAGGGGAAAGTGGACAAAAGCAAGTACTCCCATAAAACAAATTAATGATACATTATGACAGTGTTAAAAAGGAAGTAAAAAGGTCACAACAATAAAGAAAGCCAGGAGGGACTTAGATAAGTTGACAAGAGATGGCATTTAAACCAAGATCAAGGAGTGAGGTCCTGCAATGTGATGAAGCCAGGGAAAGTGACCAGATGGAGGGAACTGTTGAGTGCAAAGGCCCAGAGGTGGGAAAGAGCTTAGCAAGTTCTAGTACTGGCAGGTAATCAATTACGACAAAAATATTGTGAATAAGAGGGAGAATGAATGAGCTCAATTTAAAGAGGTAGGCAGAAGCCATCTTTGTAATATAGGGCTTTGAAATTCTAATCACAACAAAAGCCACTAAAGAATTTTCAGGAGGCGGTCATATAGTCTGATTCGTGTTTAAAAACAGACTGGTGTTTGCCACAGGGGAGGGGCGGGGGGATGGGTAAAACAGGTGAAGGGGGAAAAATTAGTGAGAATGTTTGATATCTTGATCTGGGTGATGGTCACATGAGTGTGTAAACATGCTAAAATTTATCAAGCTGTACACTAAGATTTGTACATTTTATTGTGTGTACCTAAAAAAAATCATTTTGGCTGCTGGTGGAGAATGGATTGAAGGGGAGACCAATCAGGAGGCTAAAGTAGTTCACATGAGAACTGAGAGTGTGGTCAGTAGAGATGGAAATAAGTAAGTGAATACTTATGAGTAATATGTAAGTGGTAGAACCAACTAGGACAGAAGGCTATTAGTGTTGATTTTACCAAATGTGGAGATCCAACTGCTTCTGAAAGTCTCTAAAGACAGCTGAGTAAGTTGCTCTAGTCACAAAAAAGAGAATGTGCTGCCATACCCCACTAAGCTGGTGATAGCTCCTGACTGGTGTGCCATTAATCTTTGTTTGACAATTTAGGAAAGCCTGTGGGATTCTCATCTTCTCATTTGGCCAGTGATGCTTTAGAGACTCATCACAGGACAAATCAGCCTATACTCTTATGCTACGTTCAGTACCAAAAATGTCCCTTAATCACCTGTTCTACTTCTCCTCATTTTAGATTTTTAGTGAAGTTGTTTTAACTAGGATTTGCTAAACTGGGCATACCACTCAAAATATATAATATACACATACAGATACCTACATACATATATACACACATACCCACATATGGCAGTAATACTTTCTTGTAGCAAAATCCAACATACAGGAGAGTACAAGTCTGTTCTGCGCTTTTCTTAGTTGACTCTTCTGCATGTACACCAGCTCATAAAATGATGCTCTCTCTCCAACTTATCATAAGCAGAACTATTTCTCTGTGTATTTATTAACTTGGCAAACATCACATAAGTTTTTCTGACAGTAAGAATAAGTAGTTCTCAGTTTTAAGTGGGTTGGAGAAGAATTGTGAACATGGGCTTTACCCAAACTTACTTTTGGATTTGAAAAAGGAAACAAATGTTATTGCTGCCCATCTTTTTAGGTGTGAGAGTTTTAAAGATGGGAGCAGTGTGCCATTTGACTAACAGGTGTGGGTCCCATGTTTTATGCTGGGAGAAAACAAGTTTGTAATGTTAAAGGGCATTCAGGCACTGGCAAACTGGACATATTCCAAGATATACATTATATTTCATGTAATTTCTCCCTTGCATTATATCACAAATACATGACCTTGGATTGTTAGAGTAATACTTCATATTTGGGTCTCAGATTTACTCTTGATGCCAACAGGGTGTTAGAAACTGATTAGATAATAATGAAAATATATTTATTGGCAAATTAGACAAATACCCAATGATACTACAGATCAATGAAATCTCTTCCTGGAAATTACACATCCAAATCATGACATCAGAAGATGGATTTCCCCTTAGGGGTAGAAAAGAATCAGAAGTGAAGCAGATCTAGATCCCGCCTGAAGCTTAGACAGTATTTCCAGGCAGGTAAGACCATCTACTAATAGTCAAGTGCTTGGTATACTTCCCTCTCTTTGCTTTAACTCTTCCAAACCTCTTAAGGGCTGCTTTAGTTCTGATTGACCTTTTTTTCCTTTTCATGATCCATCACTTTGCTGAATTCTTTCCTAATGCTTTTAGAAAGCAGAACCCAAGTCGCAATTTAAAGGTTTGTTGCAGGAGCCTATAATGGCCATCTGGAGCTGTAACCTCGAGATGGGCTTCAGTGGGGTAAGTTTGAATGTCTTCCTGTCTGGAGGCTCATGTTTGGATTAAAAAAATAAAGCAAACAAAATCACAACCCTGAAACTCACCATTCTGTGGTCATTTCAGACCCATGCATTCTACAAGAAGCCAGGCAGTACAGGTTCCCGGCACATAGTTTTCCTTTACAGGGAGAATGCCCTCTTTTTGTCCTTTAGAAAAACTCCTTCTTCTCTGAAATGGCTTTGTGGCATGGATATTGGGGCAACAGGTCTCCACTGTATGATTCACTGACTAATACGGCCAAATAATTAGGAAAAATGCCAGCAGATCATTTATTTTAAGACCTTAACGCTGGTCACAAAGAATCAACTATCCCCAAACGTACAGGTAGAGTTTGTAAGCGTTTTCCCTTTTGACCTACCATAAAACTTGCTTCTCTTAGTTTGAGGAAATCAGATCAATTCAAATCAGGCTTCCAAATCACCACCTCATTAGATTGTATCAGCTCAACACTCACGAAAGTTCACAACAAGCTTCACGTGTTTTATTCAAACAGTTCAAAAGAAGGCAGCTGAGGTTACTCATCTCTACATCAAAATCATAAATATACACATTATATAGATATATCTCCATGTGAGGGCTGTTCCCATGGGAGGCTAGATACCATAAAAATAGAGATTGTAAGGAAAGGAAACAGAAAAAAAGTGTGGGGATTCATTCAGGGCTGGCCTAAAGCTATGCAGAAATAGTAAGCAGCATTGCAAGGCTGTAGAAATCGGAGAGCACCACAAGGCTGGTGGTCCCCAACTGTCTACTCTCTCTGCCTCAAATTTCAACTATCAAACTCATTAATAGGTTGGAAAACAAAGGCTGGTGACTTCTTCTCTCAAGTGCCTTATTTAAAAATGCACAAGTTGTTTGAATGGGTTTTCTACCTCTCTCTTACTAGACTAGCAGAGATTGGCTTATTAGATTAGTGAGTTAATCAGATATCTCAGTGCCTGAGGGAATAAAATATACAACAGTCTAATTTCAGAGTACAACAGTGATGAACAGTGGGAAATAGAAAGCAGAATAAGGTGTGAGGTCTAAGGTTTGTAGTGCTTCAAGGAGCATACTTTTTACCTAGCATGCAAATCCAAAATCTTAGTTTTGATGTGATTAAAGATTTTTCAATGATACCCCACTTACATTTTGATAAACACACACAAATACCCCACCCTGTTACTAAGCCAAGAAAAGACACCTGTAACTCATCTCCTCCTGTGACAGATCTATGTTTATGCAACATTAGGTCATTCTCTCTGGGATGTCAATTCTCTGCCCTGATTCTAGGACAACAGGCAGTCTGATGTTTAAAATAATGAAAACTCTATCTCAGCTGTAGCAATGACTTCTGGCTCTGCTATTTCCTCTTTCCAGCACCATCCTCAGGTTACTGACTCCCTTCAGTTTAGCAAAAGTATATCCACGGGTGGCCTTTTTTGGCTTCAGTAGAATATTCTCATCTGTGTCTAATTCCCTAACAAGGTCAACGTGCAAAGGGTGAACGAGTGTTGAAAACCCAGAAAAATGGACTAGAAGAGATAGAGATGTTCTGTTGTGTCTGAGAGTTCTCCTTACACAGAGATATGCATGTCAGGCACTGGCCGACCTGCCGTCATTTCAGAGTCATCTTGAGTGGGTCTCCACTGGTCTACTGAAATACATTAGATGTTTTGGACAGAAAGTGGAGAACACCGGGAAACAATGTACAGGAAGTAGTGGCTAAAGTCCACTAAGACAAAACCGTGTTTGGAGAGAGTCTTCTTAATAGGTCTTGCCTGAAATGGAAAGCAGTTATAGCCAGTTTCTTTGAAAGACCAGCTTGGGCTTTGTCAATAGCATTAAATTCTTAGTGAATTTCCACCTCACTGACCCTGGGGGCCCCAAGCTCTGAGATCAATACTTTGGTAACAAAGCTGGTGCCAGACAGTGCTGGGTAGAAGGCTGAATTCCAACTGAAGAAATGTAAGGAAGCTTTTTTGATAACTCCTGTCCTATTTTATTATCTGCCTTTATGTGATGATGCCTCAGCAACCCTGAGTGTTATTCAATCACCAGGGAACAGACTACACAGCATCTGAAGTTAGAAGTGTTTGCTCTTCTTATCCCAGTGCATCAGCCTGTTCCCGAAATGCTCCTTGTTAATAAACCATGTTGAAAATGTAAGTCTGTAAAAACCATGATATGGCTGTATAAACACCGTATTTTCTCCTTTGGGAGCCCCTAAGGGTTTCATCTGTTGTAAGGATATTGTTAACTCAGTGGCAGTCTGGCTGCCTTGGACCTCAGCCTTCGGTCCTCTGAGATGTTCCAGTATGAGTGGATGAGGAGCAAAGTTTTTCCGGAAACTGATTTCAAAGTGTTTATTAGACAATTTTAGTTTGGTTTCTTTTTCTTAAATATGTGGTTATCAACTCTACATATTGAGCATTGGTAGCAGTACTAGTGGGATTTATAATAAAAATCTCTTGGGAATGCCATACACTTCACAGAAGAGACTCAGACTCAGGTTTTTTTTGTTGTTAAAGAAATCTTGTCCCCCCAAAATGCTAATAGCAGAAGACTGTTGCTGCCTATTGAATTAGCCACAGGGTTTAGTTAAGGTATATCTGAAGCGTCTATTACTGCAAAGAGAGGGGAACAAAAAGAGCGTTCCCTAAACACCTTCTTGATACTCTGTACTATTCTAGGCATTACACTATATAACCCCACTTATTCTCAACAACTTAGAAATTATTGTCCCTTTTACGCAAATAAGAAAACTGTTTCAGAAACATGTAACTTTCTAAAAGTTAGAAGAGAGAGGATTTACATGCAGGTAATCTGACTCAAAAGTTCATGTCTTCCCATTACAGCTTGTTTCTTTAGGTTTCCCTCTCAAGGAAAATGACTGGCTTAGTATTTTCATCAGAATCTGGAACTCATTTTCTAACGCGTCGGCATGAAGCAGGCTGAGCAGCGTGCCCACGAACACAGCTGTCCCTCATAAGGCTGGGTGAAGAATGTGCCATGAGAGTAATAAAACCACAGCGTGGTCAGGGAAGCTTCGTTTCTCTGATGAGTCACAGCCAAATTTGGCACATCTTTTTCAGCCACACTAAGCTTTTTTGCCATCTATGTTGTTGGTGTCTTCTTTGTTTCCATGAAATCAAGGATATATATTTTTACTTTTGAAAACACCAACCTTATTAAAAGAATATTTCCTTTAAAAAGGTAGTGTGGAGGAGTAGAAAGCACACCTCACTAGGATGCTAGAGATCTGGGTTCTACCCAAGAGAATGGGGAAGTTTCACATCTAGTCTGTTTTGTTGAGCCGAGAAGGATCTTAAGTCAGGGTCAAGCTTCTCAGGAAGGAATGCTGGGGTAAATCCGTAATGTCTGCCACGGCACAGGATATGGGAGTGGTGGTCCACCCCACATACTTGCCAGTCTTACTCTAGTCCCTCTTTCTTTATCCCACCTGCTAACTTCCTGACTTTGGGCAAGTGATTCAGCATCTGAAGGCCTTCATAGTAAAATGGGGGTAATGACACTTTTTTTATCTAAAGGTAGAGAGGTTAGACTACCTGATATCTTCAAGTCTTTTTCAGCTTGAAGGTTTAAGATTTAATTTTCCAGTATAAATCTTAGCAGTAGCTGGGCTTTAATGGGGTTAGTAGTCATTGGTGACTTTAGTAACAGTATGGCTTGTAAAAGGACAACTGCAATTTGAAAATGATTCTGCTCTAAGGCAAAGAGAGCAACAATATATAAATTCTTTCTTCACAGAAGGGGACACTAAGGAAGTCTGTGAAATGGCTAAATTAATCACAGACTGGGATAACTAGTTCAATCAGAGAAAATTATTTATAAAATACAGGAATGTAGGGGAGCATTCTAAATATCTATGCAGATTGAGTTTTAAGGAAATAACATCACGAGAAAATAAATTAGTTAACCTCATTATAGCCTTGTCTGGAGAAAAAACAGTATTTTTTTTTATGTGAAATGTTCGATGAAGAACACTTTTCATTGCATTCAACACCAATGCTCCATTCAATAAATATAAAATTGCTTATTATAGATTTATGGCTTACCTGGGATCACAGAGAAATTTGGTTTTCTCTCCTTCTTCTCTCCAGATAAGCCATTCTCGAAAAGAAGGATGTACAAACATACGAGTCATGTCTCTGCGCTTGATTAGAAACATGGAGAGGTTCTCCATTCTCTGTTGAAAATCCTCCCATTCTAGTGTGCCTTCAATGCTACCAGCATTGATGGCTTGGAAGATATGTTCATCAGTAAGTGGGTGGAGAGAGGCCACGGCCACATTCAGGAGAGGCATCACCCGGTCAAAGGAAGACTGGGTTGGGAACTTCATATTGCACTGGAGCAAATAAACCTCAGAGAGTGAAACAGGAACTACTTTGTAGCTAGAGCTCTTTAACACTAGATAGCCTTTCTCTATGAGGTCAAATGTGAGTTTCAGGTATAAATAGGACCCTTGACTGAGGGTCTTGAGATGAGAACTCAGTTTGCCAAATGTAGTATTGTCCATTTTGCCATTAAGTGAAATGTTATTCTGGATCTCTGAGCTGCTGTGTATCCGGTGCAGGATGTAAGCCTGCAGGTCCTGGTCTATGGCTTCATTCTCTTCTAGTCGATCCAAAAAAATCCTATGGAAAGGCAGCAACTTGGTAATTTCCTAAAACAGATGGAGAGAGAGAGAGAGAGACAGAAAGATCTTCAGTTTTCCCTAACTCTTGTGATAAACTATGAAGTCCACAAATTTATTATGAACTTCCAAGTGACCAAAGAGGGAACATGATCAAGTATTAGTATCCATAGAGTAAAACAGACTGGTTGCACAGGAGGGACATAATTTTTCCTAATGTTGAGACTTAAGATAATTTTTTATGGGTTTTCATGTAGGGTACTTTAGGAGTGATTTAATGGTCAATATTCTAAATAATACTCCTAAAATAAATAAAACCTGGAGTACCATATAACTCTTCTGTTGTAATTTTTCTCAGTGTAAACCATGGCATAATGTCAAAGTACAATTCAGTAAGACATATGCATAAGGACTCAAAGAAAGCCATTATAAAAAGGTGGCTTTCTAACCCTCCTAATAAAATGATTGCATTTTAATGTAGGCCTTTGGAGATGCCTTAGCACAAAGAATACTTCTAACAGTGGGAAGCTTGGTACCTTGGGGAAATGATATTGGGGAAAAGTGATAGGGCTTGTGGTGGCTTAAGCTCTGGGTTCCATCTTATCAGCTAAAAGAGTTTGCTCCTCTAAGTGTCCACTCTCAGTCCTGCATCAATTTCTTCTTCTTGACTGGATCACAGACAAATGACCCCAACAGTTCCTCCCTACCATCCTATCTCTCTGTTCCCATTTTTAGCACTACTTCACAGAAAAGTTTTTTCTCTATTATTCCTTACTCCTCCCTTCCCATGCTCTCCTCATCTGTTGCAATCAGGCTTCAACCCCATCATTTCACTGAAACGGTTCTTGCCAGCATTATCAGAAATCTTCACTTTTCCAAACCCCACAGTCAAGTTTCAGTTCTCATACCCTCAGCCTCTCAGTGGTGTGTGACACAGGTGACCACACCTTTCTTCTTGAGCCATCTTCTGCACTTGCTTCCACGCATGTTCCTTTCATTCCCTCTCAGCTCACTGGCCACTCCTACCCCCTTTTTTGCTGGCTCCTTTCATTTCCCAGGCCACCCAAGGCTCAGGTCCCCATCCTTCTCTCTTATCTAGCCACTTTCATTTGTCCCATGCTTCTAAATATCATCTATATGTGGATGACACTTAACTTTGTTTCTAGCTTAGTCATCCCCCCACAGAGCTCTCATTTTATATCTGTCTACACAACATGTACACTTGGATGTTTCACAGACAAACTTAATGTGACCAAAGCAGAGACACTGAATTTTGCCCCTCCCACTACAAAACCTTCCCATGTCAATAAATGGTATTACCACTGATCCTGCCACCAGATCACAGGAGGGATCTGTGATCTTTCCTCAAATTGGCACCTGCCATTTTGCTCACAAAAAACCCACAATTCACTCTTAAATCTTTTCTCTTGCTCACACCCACATTCAGCCCATCACCAAGTCCTTTTGATTCTCCTTCAAAATATAGTCCAAATATGACCACTCCATGGTGTCTCCACCATTATGAGTCTAGTCTAAGCACTATCACCTGTCACCTGTACTTCTGCTTCCATTCCTTATCCCCTATGTCTTATTAGCTATAGTCAGCAGCCAAAGAAATCTTTCTGAAAAGGTAAATCAGATCTCATCACTTTGGATGAGGAGAGGCCTTTCCTATCTGCCCTATCTTAAGTAACTATCATCCCCATTTATCCCTTTACCCTATTTTACTTATCTTCAGAGCATGAACACTACCTTCAATTTTAATATATGTCTAACTTTTTACTTATTTATTCTTTGTGTTCCTCACGAGAATAACAGAAGCTTCATGGGATCAGAGACATTGTCTGTTGTATTCACTGCTGTATTCTTAGCTCCTAGAAAATGTCTGACACACTTGAAATACTTAAGAAATGTTTATGGAAATAATGATCAAATGTGAGGGTTCATTTTTAAAGACTTATGAATGAAGTATCTGGAAAGTTAATATAGGTTGACTTATGAAGACACTGAAATTTGGACTATGTAGATTAACACGTATAGTGCTTTTCCAGTTTTTTGGGTATACTGAAAAATTACCATCTTCTCCATGAGTCATATTTAAAATGTCTTTTGAGATTACACATGGCATTATGTAAAAATGTGAATGAGAATAACATCTCCTAAGCACACATTTTAGTAAAACTAGTCAAAGATTGTATTCCTGGAAGTTTGTTTTATTCATCCTTCATCTTTAACAATTAAGCTACTGACCAATAATGGTAGATTACAAAACTTCTAGTTGTGAAGATGCATTTGTGTTGATTCATCCATATTCTAGAACTGAAAATACTTTGAAACTAATAACAAACATCTGCAAGGTAGTGGCCAGGATTAGAAGTACAGTTTCTGGTCAAAGAAGGCAGTAAAGCTAATTGTTCATTATATAAGAATAACACTAATTACCTGGGAGAGGGGAAAGAGAGGGAGCAAAGATTATTTTCTGTACATTAGTAATGGTCATGAGGGGGTTGAATCAAAATAGTAGGATGGGTTTATAATGACTTTTTAATGTCCATCAAAAGAGGCAATGGTTAGGGGAAAAACAGTTGAGGAACCCTCTTCTAAAGCAAGTGTGAATAGAATGGGAGATACCAACTCTGCTACAATGAGAATGGTAGAGAAGGTGGAGTCATTCATCCTTAGCCCATCTATCTTTAGAGGTTTAGTTTAACATTCCTAGTCCTTCTTCCAGGCCGTTAAGTGATCAGTAAGTGAGCAGAGAAGGTAATTAAAAAAAAAAATTCATCTCCCAGTTGTAGCAAATTAAATCAAAAGCTTCAGTGTTGCCAATATTTCTTAGAGGATGTCACACACAGAAGAAAGTCTACCTTTATGCTATAGAAAAGCTGTTCAACTAGAAGCAGAGAGAGGAAGTAGAAAATCTAACTCTAGACTGCAGACTGAACTTTACTGTGCGTGGCATTAAATTATTTAAAGAAAGCACAACAAAAGCCAAACAATAAATTAGAGTGTTAGGGACTTTATCTGCATTGCTGTCCTTAGGACAAAGTCTAGAGAAGTGGACTTTCTTTTCATGCTATTTTGAGGGACACTTTTTATCAACACGTATCTAAAGCAAAGGGAGCTTGAATCTGAGCTAAAAGAGTCATATCCAGAGGATGTTCTCTCATGTCTCTCACTCTCAAAATATGCTCCTTGGGAATTACTCTTGCTAGCACTATAGGGCTTGGTAGAGTTTAAAAAAAAACTCATCATTAAAGGAACAAGGACCTAGAACTTTTTTCAGTTTAAGCATTCTCCAAGATAAAAAGTTATGGCCCCAAAGCAAACAAGCACATACCTGTAAACTGGTCCTAACTGTTACAATCAGTTTGAGCCAGGAAGGAAATTTTCCAATCATTTTACTCAGAAATGACACAATTGTATCCCCATAATCTGGTTTGTGAAATTCTGCTTCATTTAATCCATCAATTAAGATGATGAAATCTTCATCTGGGATTTTTCTCTCTGAGATAGAAAGAAACAAATTACTTAATTACCAAGTGGGGAAGTGAGTTCTTTTTGGGTCTTTGATCACTATCTGTTCAGAAAAAAATATTAGAAAAGATCTCTCCTGTGTTTGCTGAACGCTCAGGATACATCTTTATTACAGAGACATGGCATAATTCATTTAGTGAATTCATTGTTTTTCACCAGATGCGAAAGCTTTTGTCACGAAGTTTATGTATCATCATCAACATTTCCCCCATGTTATCAGCTGTGAGATAGCTTGGACATTATATTTGTGAGAATTTGCACATGGAAATTAATTTTTCTCTCATACTTGAAGAAAGATGAAAAGAACATGTTTTATTTTCTATCAGACAGCATTGAAGAGGGTGGGTGTATCACACACTCCTTTGGGAATTAAAAAAAAGTTTAATTTGAAGTCTGAAGCAGTATATTGGACTACATGTGAATGTGTAGTGAGAAGGAAGGAATGGAGGAACAGAAAAAAGGAATTCCAACCAACTGACAGATCTGAACCAAGCAGGATGGCTCCCCAAATTGTGTAGAACTAGTGGATTCCTAGGCTATCCCTAAAGCACTTCAATGAGCCCAGACTGCTGTGTGATCTTCCTGGGGGAAGAGTCGTGGGGGAAAGACAAACATCTGCCACCTTTTTGTCCATTCCCTCCTGGACTCTATTATCCCGAACTGACAAAATCAGTTTATCTTAAGGGCTAGGCCGTAGAAGAAGGCTTGGTGAGATTTCAGGCCTCCATTCTTATTAAATGCTTATTGAGCCTTGAACTACATCGAACAAAGATTTAAAAAAACCCAGGAAGAATGAATGTTTTAGTATAAATGCATTAGGGGTAACAAGCAAAAGTTACTAATTAGTAGGATTTTACAGGTTCTGAAAGGAGGAAAGCAGGGAGAAGAAAGAAAGAAGTGATTGGATGCCTGAAGTGAGAAACAGGTTATACCTGTGGAGGAAAAATGAAGATGAAGCTGCATACAGAAGGAAAAGTCTGTGGACTTCTGTGCAAGATTGGCTCTTTCAGCCTTTAAAATAGGCAAAACTAATCAAAACTATGTATTTTGGTTTTGCATTTGAAAATAATGCATTTTTTTGCATGATAACAAAAAAATTTTTCCCCTAAAGTACAAGCTTTTTTTACATAAAGGAATTTCATTTCAATATCCCAAGTATCCTAAGTCAGTTTCTTAAGAAGAGTTTTAACTATTACTTTCATCTGGTGACTTTTTAGGAAGAGAAATGAACTATGGACTCCAGCTCTAATTATTAATATTGATTATTAATGAAATGGCATTCTAGATGATGTAATATTAAGACAAGACATTATTCTTTTAGGGAATCCAAAGAGTTAAGGAAGAGAGAGGAGGTGCTTGGAACTAATTGGGATTCACTCACACACCTGTGGATGCTTATGTTCTCAATTTTGAGGACCCTGGCTCGCTTATGAATAACTGTGTCTTTAATTTCCATACAGGAATTTTCTAATTGCATTCTGCTTGGTAGCTATAATAGACGGATCCCTTACCACTGAGCGCCACTCACCTGGTCTCCCAAGGTGGTGTGCTGTGGCCATCCTGTACTGTTCAGGAGAGCCCAACGCAGTATTTTCAAGAGCTGGTTGTTAAGCATCTGGTAGCTTGAAATTGGCCAAGGTGGGAATATTTATTCATACAACAGAAATCAGCAAATGTTACAAGCCCTCCTTCCCCAGCTAGCTGTTCAAAATTTACCAGTATTGTCTCCACCACTTCAATTACATCCCCTTTAACTCCACCCAGGAGTTAAGAAAGAACTACTTCCTAAGAAAGCCATGATTTTCAAGTGGAGAAAAAGGCTGATGATAATGGATCTGTTGAGATTTCCTTTGGGAAAAACATTTCAAACATATCCCCAAGAATAAAGATCAAGAACATGCTCTAAATTATGATGTAGACATTTTAATGAACAAAATAATTCAACTGCTAATAAAGTTAAATTTTCATTTTCATAAATGCCCAGTAGATTATATTATTCATCCCATGAGAAAGCAGACAATATATTCCTTTTTTTAAAAAAGGAAATACATGCCCCACTTAAGAAACTACATTGTTCTAAATCTTAGCTTTTCCTTTTTAATTTTAATTTTTTGAGATTCCCTTCCTTTGAAGGAGTTACTTAGAAGTCACCTTTTAAAACAGGTAATACAAGGTGTCAAAAAATATTTCATCTGTTAAGAAGTAAGGATGGCATGTTTATCTAAGAACATATTTTTTAGGATTCAGAAGAATAAATGTAAAGAATTTCCAAATGGTACTGATATTGTAAAACAATGAGAACAATGAGAAAATTTTCCTTTTCCTTTCCTAAAATGATGAGGTTTCTCAAGTATAAATTTAAAAGGTGAGACTTTAATGATATTTAGATTTTGCCTTTCAAATGCAACCATCCTTCCAAGAATGCTTCTGCTTGTTATTGTCAAACTTTTGTAGGTATTTAAATACATACTGCGAATGGCTTTTAGAAGATTTTACAGACAAATGAAAACTGGGGACCAATAAAGGATTGCTACTTCATATTCTGCCACATAAGAACATCTGAGGTACAGCTACTGTCACTATCACCATTATTTCATAAAATAAAAAATATTTTAACATTAAAAAGGCAGGAGAGACATAACCTATCTAAGCTTTACATATATATATATATATATATATATGCAAAACTACACCTATATTTACATCCACACACATTCTAGGCTGTTTCTATTTTCTTATTTTGTCATGGACAAATGGAAATTTTAAATGGACTGGAGCTTAGGAGCCACTGTTCTAGTTTGACAATACCCTGGAAAGGTTTTCTAAGCTCTCTAACCCTGGTTTTTTTAAATCTCTTGTAAATATATATTCACTAGGGATCTCCCCCTGCCCTCACTTACATGTATACTTAACAAATATTGAACTGTATTCCTTAGTAGCCCATTCTAAGACTCTCCCTAGGTGTCTGAGAGAAATAAGAATTATAGAGACTGCAAGATAAGAGATGATAGTATTAAAGTCAGAACCGAATCCTAGTGCATGAGATTTTATTACTGCTGCATTGTACAGGAATTATAAAAAATGAAAAGGCTCATATCAGACATTTTTATTCAGAAAAGCTGCACATTACATGTGAATTACCTTCCTTTAAGTTGTGATAATGGATTAGTACCTCCTTTCATTTCATATTGGTGGCTGAAGCAAAAGCTCACTGAGAAATATCATAACTTTTCAACTTGTTTTATATATATGTGTGTGTTTTAGTTATCACCTTTAAGTATTGTGAAAAACACTCTCATTTTTTAAAGAAAAATGGATAATTTGAAGTCTAGCTTCTGAATCTAAACTGAAAATCTAAAAATTTCAAAATATAAAAATTTTAACTTAACTTGCCTGGTAAGAAAACTCCAGCTACCTTAAAAAAATTCAGTTTTAAAATTAATGGGTTAAAATTTATATACAGTTAATTGTGAAGATCCTAACTATATAGTTTGATCAGTTTTGACAAATATATGTTGTACTCATGCAACTAATTAAACTAATATCCTGATCAAAATACAGAACATTTCTATCATTCCAGAAACTTCTCTCAGATTCCCTCCCAGTCAATCCTCAAAGGGTAACCACTGTTCTGCTTTACATCACCATACACTACACTTGCTTCTTTTGCTTAACATAATGTTTTTCAGATTCACCTACATTGTTGGGTGTACTACTAGTTTGTTCCTTTTTAACACTAAGAAGTATTCCACCGAATGAATATACTATAATTTGTTTGCCCCTTCTTCTGCTGATGGATATTCAGGTTGTTTCTAGTTTTTAACTCCTATGAATAAAGCTGCTACAAACATTCTTGTACAAGTCTTTTGGTAGACATATGTTTTCATTTCTTTTGGGTAAATACATAAGAACAGAGTTGCTTGGTTATAAGGTACATTTATATTTAACTTTATAAGGAAATGCAAGTAGTTTTCCAAAGTAGTTGTACCATTTTATACTCCCTCCAGCAATGTATGACAGAGTTCCAATTGCTTATCATGACCACTAATATCTGATGTTTAACTTTAAAAATTTTAACTATTCCAGTGAGACTGAAGTGGTTGTTTCATTGTGATTTTAATTTTAATTTCCCTGATGACTAATGATGTTAAATACCTTTTCATGTGTTAGAATGCTATTTGTGTATGTTCTTTTGTGAAGTGCCTAAAACTTTGGTCTTTTCATTATTGACTTAATAGGAATTCTTTAGGTATTACAGACACAAATGCTTTGTTACACACACACACACACACACACACACACACACACACACACACTCTCTAAATTATTTTCTCCACTACTGTGTTAGAAGGCTATTTGTATATCTTCTTTTGTGAAGTGCCTATTAATAGGAATTCTTTAGGTATTACGGACACAAGTGCTTTGTTACACACACACACACACACACACACACACACACACACACACACACACACACAAAATTATTTTCTCCACTACTGTGATTTGCTTTTCCTTTTTTTTTTTACTGGTACCTTTTGTTGAGGAGACACTTTAATTTTGATGAAGCCCAACTTATCAAGTTTTTCTTACATGATTAATGATTTTTATCTGTTAAGAAATCTTTACTTATCCCAAAGTTATGAAGATATGCTCCTATGTCTTTTTCTATTAGCTTTAGAGATTTAGCTTTTATATTTAGGACATGCTCTATCTTGAATTAATTTTTGTGCATGGTGTGAGGTAAGGACTGAGATTTTTTTTTCCCCATACATGTATCCAGTTGTTTCAGGAACATTTGATGACAAGAATTATCTTTTTTCCAAATTATCTTGGCACCTTTGAGGAAGATTAATCCATAGCATATGTGTGGATTTATTTTTGGATTTTTCCATTCTGTTCCACTGATCTATTTATCTTTCTTTGTGGGAATACAATGCTTGACAGTGGAGAGCTGGAGCCAGATTAAACTGTCAACTGCAAGCTGATGGCTACTTTTCAGGAATCAAATCAGGATACACCCAGGCTGATTGTTAAACATTTACTAGCACACCCCTGCCTGTCAGGATTACTTTATCTTTATATTAAGACTTGAAACAAGGTACTGTTCTCTTCCACCTTTTTTCTAAGATTGTTTTAGCTATTCATGGTTCTTTGAATTTCTGTAAGTTGTCAATTTTTACCCCCCACCCCCCAAAAAAAAATCCCACTGAGATTTTGATTTGGATTATGCTGAATCTACAGACCAGTTTGGGAAAAACTCCAATCTACAAACATGACATATCTGTTCCATTTACTAAGTTCCTCTTTCATTTCATTCTGAAATGCTTTGTAGCTCTCACTGTAGAGATCTAATACATTTTTTGTTAAGTTTATTGTTAAGCATTTTGATGCTATAGGAAATGGTATTCATTTCAGTTATCTACTGCTGCATCAAACTAAGCTAAGGCTCAAATGGCTGGGGGCTGGAATCATCTGGAACAAAAATTCATATTTGATGTCAGGGGTAGAATGACTTGACGACCAGAACAGCCAACTGGAACACTTATACATGGCCTCTCCATGTGGTCTGTACTTCTTCACAACATGATAAATTCAGGGTAGTCAGACTTCGCACATGGCAATGCATACCTCCAAAAGCAAGTGTTTGAGTGAACAAGATGGAAGCTGCATGGCCATTTTTATGACCTAGCTTCAGCTGCCACATAGCATCACTTTGTAGTACTCTGTTGGTTGAAGCAGTCACAAGGCTGCCAAGATTCAAGGTGAGGAGATATAGATCATAACTCTGGATGAGAGCAATGTCAAAGAATTTACAGCCAAATTTTAAAACTGCCACATTATTTTTAAAATTTCAGTTTTCAATTGTTTGCTGCTAGAACACAAATACAACAGATATTTGCATATTGACCTTGTAGCCTGAAGCTTTGCATTTTCTTTTGTAGATTCCTTGTGTGTTCTAGAAATTAATCACACTAAAGACAGTTTTACCTCTTCCTTTACAATCTTTATACTATCTGCTTATTTGTTTTCCTATTCTGCTAGCTTGGACTACCAGCGAGTAGAATGTTGCATGTAGGATGTAAGTAGTAAGACTGAGGGAACATTCTTGTCTTGTGCCTGATATTAGAGGGAAAGTAACATTTCCATATTAGTTGTATGTTTTTTGGAGTTGTCCCTTATTAGACTAAGTTTTCTTCTATTCCTAGTCTGCAGAAAGTTTTTACTGTTAATTGTAATATTTTATCAAATTCTTTTCTGTACTTTTGAGAAAATTACATATATATATTTCATATAAATATATATGTATTTAAATAAAGACATACATTTTCTTACTTATTCTGTTAATATGATGAATTACACTGATTAATTTTTAAATGTTAAATTAACACTGCATTCATGATTGAGTAGGACTAATCAATTTGCTATTAATTTTTTTAGCGTTTTGCTACTATGGTCGTGAGGAATACTGGTCTGTAATTTTCTTTTCTTATAAGACCCTTATCATATTTTGTATCAGTGCTATACATCGAATCTGCATTTTTCCCTCTTTTTCTTGATCAATCTTGCTTTAGTCGATTTAGTCAAAGGGATAGAATACAGCAATTACAATTCTTATAAAGCACAAAGTACAGTTTCTGACATATAATAAATGTTCAATAAATGTTAGTAATAAAATTTTAAATTCTTATTATACATAGAATAATGTGCTAAGTACCATAACTGAGATATTAAAAAAACTCATGACGGTTTGGAAGGATACTATATCTTACTAGAGAGGGGCAGGTGGATTAGCAGGTATTTCATGAGTAAGTGCCGTTTTAGCCAGTCCTTGAAAGATGGGTAGAACTCTTGACAGGCAGAGATGTGAGGAGACGGCATATTAAGACAATGAAACAATGAGCAAATGTATGTTGGCAGGAAATTGTAGGGGAGTTTTTAAGGGTTAGTGAACATTTTTCTTTACATGTAAGTTTAGGATTCATACAGATAAAAGTATGTGATAAGGCTGGAAGTAGGTTAGATCTAGGCCATCAAGCACCTTAAATGCTAGACGAAGGAGCTGGAAGTGAATTCAGTAGGCAAAGGGAGTCACTAAAGGTTTCTGAACAGGGAAAATAAGTGATCAGAGCAATGCTTTATGAAGTGTTATTTGGAAGAAGTACATACAGTCTAGAAGACTGGAGAGACTGGGGCAGAGCTTACCCACCAGGTATGCCTCAAATAGGTTAAAGATGTACTCAACGCTGAATTCCTTCAGCCCTCAGGGCATCAGGGGCTTGGCACAGCTGTAGGCTCAGGTCCAGTCATGTTCTGCCATGAGGAGCTGTCATTTTTTATCTCAGGATGCTATACAAACTTTTGTAATTTTCTAAGTGTATTAGAATGTGAAAGCAGCACCAAAACAGAAAACCAGGGAAACCACGAAGGGCAGTGATACAGATGTGAGGCCACGGGCAGGTGACAGCCTTGGGGTGACAATGGTAGGAATGAACTGAGATTAATGGATGTGAGAAACATCATGAAGGCAGAATTAACAGAATTTAGAGACTGAATGTACAGAACATATGATTAAAAGTATTTGTAGAGAAATTAAAAAAATATATTTGTGGAGAAATTCCAAGGTATAAAAAATGCTAGGTATGGTAATGTTAATAGGTAGTAGAGTATAGACAGAGGTCACTAGAGTTGAGAAGAGAAATTCTGAAAATCCAAGTAACCAGCATGGAGGTTAAAATAACTGGAGGTGGTGGCCAGAAGGACAGGAATCCTAATCATGTTTCCATGTGAGTACTTCTGGGAGCCTTGACAGCGGCATGCAAGTCTATCAGGAATAAACAGGATTGCTCAGGAATCTCATGCTTGCTCAAATCCTCTTTGGCTTCCAGCACTGACAAAACATTGTTAAGGGGATGGGCAGATTCAGGTGGAGGAGGAGATGGCTGACTTGAGCCCAGCCAGCAGCAGAGTAGCAGAGGGAAAAGGAGGAAAAGCATGAGTATTAGCAGGAGATTGACTGTACTTCATTTTTCTCCTACTTCTTAAAAAGATCTTAATATCTGTTAAGTACCTCTTAGTGGACAACTGATTTTTAGTATATATAGAGTTGTGCAACCATGGATGCTGTTTCTAAAATTATTATTCCTCAACTGTGGAATAAATAAAAAATATCAAACATAAAGACTGAGGAGGTTACTAACCATAGGAACTCCACAACACTGAGCTGGTGTTGTGGCTTTACCGATATATCAGAACTCCACAGAAAGGACTGGCACCTTATTATATTTAGTACAGGAAAAATGCATTACATTTGGAAATGGGAAAGACAATTTTTATAAAGAAAGGAGGAAGTAGCAGTCTCTGTAGGAATTTTCATTTTGTCAAGTAAAATCTTTTCTCTCTTAACTGTATATCCTGTAGGACATCAGCTAGGGAACATTTAGTTTTGGCAAAGAGATAAAAATAGTCATTCCTATAGTATGCCCTGGGAGAGCTTGGGCTCTAAAGCCTCCCACCTTTCACCCTCTTTGCATCACCTCTGTACCTTTGTGGAGATTCTCCAGGGGCTCTAGGACTCCCCTCCGGAAGGAGGCCATGGGGTCTTGAACACAGGACCGAAGGCTCAGCATGCTCTGGAGGTGAGGCTCCCGAAGAAGCTGCTCCCTATAGGCTGCCAGCTGAGGTGAGCGGCAGAGCAGAGCAGCAACATTGTGGACAAATTCTGGTACCAGGCAGGTGTAGGCATTGTCTGCTTGGCAATAGTGATAGGCAACCACCTACGAAAGAAAAATGAGAATGCAAATGGGTTTATCAGTAGCAGGAGCAAGTGCCATGGCTATTATGTGATCATGCTCCAGTATTTTCCACCTCCTCGTTCCTCCACTTTTCCAAGTAAAAAGAAAAGCTGCTAACTCAGAAATGGCCCAATTTATCTAAAATCTGAAACCTGATACAATATTTCTATGTATACATATGATATGATAATTCACAATTAAATTTATAAATACAAATTGAGTTTTCTCTCTGGATATTAAGAAACAGGAAGCAAGTCTGAGAATAAAGATTTACATTACTCTTTCTAATATTTTTTCAGCATAGAGCAGTACAGAAAAAAGAGTCTGATCTGGTAACCAAGTATTAGGAATAAGATAATCAAGAGAAAAACCATATGCTAGTCTTAGCAAACACATATGCTTGTAAGTTATGACCTTTAAAAAAATTACAGCTGTTATAAAACAGCCTTATAAAGAATAAAATAATTTAGACTTCAGAATTACCATTAAATATTTTCAGAGCACCTAGATACAGAAAGAATCAGAATTAGATAACAGAAAGAAGAAAAGGAGTGAGATTTTTGTTAGGTATAGGTCTTGGATTCAAAGAACTTAGAAAGTGTATGAATGAGTATCATCCAGGGACTGGGCTGTCTGGCTGGAACTTGGAATTTTAAGCTCACTCTATACCTTCTGGTTGTTCTCTTTGCCTCAAAGTCAAATGCAGAAGGTGATTTCAATCTAGACCACTCTGCTGGCTCAGTACTACCCACAAAAATGATGGGAATATATATGTAGCATGAAATTAGCAGGGGAGAATCAGCTTGAATGTATGGAAAGCACTTGGCATGGTGCTCGGCACAGAATAATGGCATATTAATGTTAGCTAATGCCACCGCCATCATGATCACCTTCCTCCTCATCCTCTTTCTCTCATCATTAGGATTCTGTATATTTTCTTGTTCTGCTACTAGCTTTGTACCTACACGCATCTGAAATGTGGCCTAGGAGCATTCATAGATACACTACTGGGACTCAAGCTGTTCAG
Organism: Smutsia gigantea; assembly: GCA_032199065.1. NCBI lineage: Eukaryota > Metazoa > Chordata > Mammalia > Pholidota > Manidae > Smutsia > Smutsia gigantea. The sequence goes on along the minus strand of JAVSCE010013738.1, from coordinate 137,299 downwards.
TCACCTCGCAGAGAACTGAGTCATTCTCTAATTGTTGTGCTTTGGTAAGATTCCTAATCTGTAGGTATGGCCTGTCTAGCTCCTTAACAAATGCTGGAAATGTTGCTTTTAAAAATAAATACTTAAAATCCTTCTCATTAAGCATAAAAAAAATTGAACGATATAGGAAATGTCACTACACACATAAAGCTGAGGATAGGAACTGCTTGTGAGTGAAGAAATAGTGTCTGAGCACAATATGGAACTGGAAATGAGTATTTAGAAAATCTGCACTGTTTTCTTTAGGCAGATCGGTCATTGCTTTATTACCTAATCTCAAACACAATGTAAAGAACGCAAACAGAAAACTTGGCAGCAATTGATCTGTCCTCTCAATGAACAGTGAATGTCAATGGTTATGTCCACATGGGTACAAATCTCCACTTTATAAAAAGCAAACAGCAAGCCTCTGAATCAATATGAATTTTCATCATATTTTACCTCAATTGATTCCACATGCCGAGGCAAAGCACAGCTGAGCAAATCAGCAGTAGTTTACCCTTTACCTAAAGTAATGGGATGTAAGTTTGAAGATAAAAATTCTGAAATTTAGGAAGAGCATTCTTTTACTGATTTCATTAAGAATGATCTGTGCTCTGTCTGAATGAGGTTTTATCTAGCAAAGGTCATTGCTAAAGCTGTTCCTTCGGTGGCTGCATTTCTTTTAACTTTAAATATTTCTTTGGCACTCCAAATACAAAGTCTCAATTCCTTTGCAGAATTCAGGCAACATCTTCATGCAATTTGCACTCTGATTCAAAATAGGTTACTTACCAGACATTTCAAAGTTGTTATATAGTATGTATAAATACATACAATCTGTCAAAAACATTTGGTACTCCCCCTAAACTGCCTCCTGACATTGTCTACAATTTTCCTATGTATACAAATAGGATATGAGTCTGGGAATGTGGATTTCTTCTGCAGTCTCTCATTGTATCAGTGTTCTGGGGCGGGTATTAGATCACTACATGCAGCTCTGAGGAAGTTATCACGGCCACCCATACTCAGTTACTATTATTCCAATTTCTTGAAAATGGTTCAGAATTAATCTACCCTCAATAAATCAGCAGGTACAACCTTTCTTCTTGGTGAATTCTTGTCTCTCAAAATGACTTGGCAAAATTTCATTTTCAGCTATGTCTTTCTTATATTATTATTATTTTTTCCATCCCAAGTTTTTCTTATGTTTAAATTCCTAAATTTTTATCGAAGCAATTCTATCCAGAATATATCTGATAGGACCAGAACTGTAGTAATTCTTAGAAAAGACAATGAGAAAATTTTAAATTACTCCTGTGAGGTAAGAAAGGAAAGATTTATTTGTTGGCTATAGAGACAAGAGAAAAGACTAAAACTCAGTATTAGCCTTGGGTATAAAAAGCTTTTGACTTAATGCTGTACATAAGACATGATAGAACTAAGCATAAGCCTCATCAAAAGCCCTAATTAATGACTGAGTGGCAGCAAATCTGTCAGACTTGTGTTAATGGACCCAGGCCTTCATTCTCCAAAGACCATTTGCTATTTCAAATGAACAATCTGTGACAGAATAAGTGAATCTCACATAAAGAAGGCAGCTTTGAATATCTGTAATTCACTTGGCTATAAACATTTAATTTCTATCATAACTGGTATTTGCATCACTTAAATTCTAACGTTGTGACTGCCCTTCCTTCAGTCTGCTTTCGTATACTTACTTACTCCATGTCTCCTTTCCACCACTACTTGAATGCCTCACCACCACCTGATTTCCTACTCAGCACATACTCCCCAGCACTTCAGTTTGGCTTTTAGTGTTTCTACAGACCTGCCGTTCAGCATAAAGAACAACTTTCTCTCTCCTTCCTCCTGCTCTCAGCAAAGGCTCTGATCCTCACCCTGAGACTGGAAGCTAAGAATAGCTTCTAGACTTGGGTCTGCCTCAGTAATTTTCCAGCTTGGAGCTCTACCTTTTTTTTGGCAGTAGGACTTTTATTTGTTCTTTTTTAACTTTTTATTTTGAACTAATTTTAGACTTACAGAAATGTTGCAAAAGTAGTACACAGTTTCTGTATATCCCTCACCAAGCTTCTTTATTATTAACATCTTACATAATCATAGCAAAATTATCAAAACCATGAAATAACCTTGACACAATACTATTAACTAAAGGCATTATTCGTATTTTACTAGTTTTCCACTAATGTCCTTTTCTGTTCCAGGACCCCACATTGCATTTCATTGTTATTTCACCTGAGACTCCTACAGCTGTGAAGAGTCTGTCTTTCATGATCTTGACACTTCTGAAGAATACTCATCAGTTATTTTGTTAAAGGTCAATTTGGGTTTCTTTGATGTTCTCCTCATAATCCAACTGAGACTTTTTGGCAAGAATAGAGCACTGTGCCCTCAGTGGATCATACCACAGGCTTCACAGTATTGACATGTCTTGTTAATGGTGATTCAGACCTTGATCACTTGGTTAAGGTAAATGTTTCTGCCAGGTTTCTCTACTGCAAAGTTACTCTTTCCCTTGTAGTTATAAGTATCTCGGGGGAAATACTTTGAAACAATGCAAATCCTCTTTCTTCTCAAATCTTTGCCCGCTAACTGTAGTATCCATCAGTAGGTTTTGTCTGCAACAATTGCTGCTGTGGTACTTGCCTAAGAATGACTTTCCATTTCCTCTTTCCTTCTACATTTATTAATTGGAACTCTACTGGAAGAAATAGCTGTCCCTTCTGCCTGATTTATTTATTTGATTGATTTTAATCAATATGGACTTATTTTATTTTACTGGTTATAATCCAATACTGTATTTATTTTGTTGCTCAGTATGTTCCAGCTTTGGTTATTAAGATCTCCTTCAGGTTGGGGTCTGTGTTCCTTCCAGCTCCCATCTTTTTTAAAGCATTTCCTTGCTTTCGGGAATCACAAGATGTTCCAGCTCATCTTGTATTTACCCTGCTGCAGACCTAGCACCATTTACTTCTCCAGAGTCCTGGTTTCTTTTGTTGGAGAATGGTGTTTAGAAAACAAGATCTGAGTAGTAAGTGTGCTATGGCTATTGAAGTGCTACTGCTTTTGGACTCTTTCAGTGGACAAAGCAAGTAAATGCATGTATGTATACTAACTCACACATAAACATCATCTATATTTCTGTACCTCTCTCTATACTTATCTATATCTATACGTATGTCTTTAGATATAAATGTATGTATTAAAAACTATAAGTATATAATGATACCTCAGATTTCAATCCAGTATCATCTGGCTCATTTTAGACTTCCCTTTCCTCATCTGTAACTTCTTTCTCCAAAAATGAGAAACCTGGTCATGTTATTTACAATACATGTACTTAATCAATACATGAGGGATTTTCAGAATCGCTAATACATACTCCTATGAGAAACACATTTATTAATTAGATTACAGCATTTATGCAGTTCTTTTCATCTTTAGCTTTTATGGTTTTCAGTTAAGATACAGTTTTTCAAACTTAATTTTTTTTCTCTGCCTTCCTCAGTATGATCATATTATTTATTTGTAATACAGTTAGGTTCATTTGTGAGTGTTTGTATTCTATATTGGGATTCCCTCACCCCATCCATATACTGGTTGGTTTTAGTTATTTTTTGGGTATGTGGAACATTATTATGTTTCTAAGAGTCAGAGCTACACAAGATATATTCAAAGTGTCAATTCCTTTTCATCTCTGTACCCCATTCCTATTACCCACTTCTTGCCATTCCCTTCCCACCCATCTGCTTTATGGAACACATCTCTTTTCTTTCTGGTGGATGGATTATCCTTCCTGTATTTCTTTTGCACAAGTAAACAGATACATATATATTTTCTTACATCCCTTTTTTTTCTTTTTACATGAAAGTTAGCATTCTATGGATACTCTTTTTCCTCCCCACCCAACAGTACATCCTGAAAATACCCAAGATAATTACTGATATAAAAGAATTGACACTGGACTATGTCTATCAAATCAAGAGGTTTTTAAAGGACACTTTTTAAAAACTGAAATATCACTGATACTTTAATAAAACTAATTTTTTATTAGTTTCAAGTATACAGCACAGTGGTTCAACAGTTACCTAAATTATTAAATCTTCACCCCCACTAATGTTTTACTATCTGTCAACATAGAAAGATGTTACAGAATCATTGCCTATATTCTCCATGCTGTACTACTATCCTGTGACAAACTTATACTGTGATTGAGAATTTTTGTGCCATAAAGGACAATTTTAATTCTCATATATTAGCTTACCTCATCAAAATACTACTTGATTTGAAAATCTTATTGAAAAGGTAATTTCTGCTTACTGGTTTGTTATAGACAAGAAGCAGGACTGCTGGCTTCTGCTCTATACTTCTACAGCACAAATCTGTATACCTGAACTGTAATATGTGATACAATTACTGGGACAATATTCAGTTTTAGTCTAAGAGGCCAATTCTTGTACAATGTTTAGTAAGAACTTAAAAAATATTCTATGTTCAGGTACAAACAGATGTATTTATGATTTTCTTAAGAAAGAAATATTCATGGAATTTAAAATATGTTCCTTGAGTAAGTGTAAATAATCAGTAATTTCTTACTAATAATATATAACATTTTTCAAATATTGAACATAAATATAAATTCTAATCAGGCTATTTCTTATACAATGTTTAATATAAATTTAAAAATATCCCATCTCTAGGTGCAAAAAAACCTTATGTTTTGCTTAAGGAAGACACAATCATGGAATTTAAAATGTGATCACTTCTCAAGGAAGTGTAGTCACTTACTTTCTACTAATAATATGTAAAATTTTCCAAATATTGAACATAAGCATTGTAGGACTTTTTCTCTTGATGAGAATAGGAAGTGACACTTTGGGGAGACTTAATTCTCTGAGTTCTTTTTAGGACTCATCACCAACTGACATGTTATATATTTGTTTATTGGCCTTCTCCCACCACGAGAATGTGGGCTACCTGACACAGGGACTGTGTCTGTTTTGTTCACTGCTTTAACTTCAATCTTGCATTATAGGTGTTTCAAAAACACATTCTACATGAATAAATGAATGGCTGTGATGACAGAAGCTCTTCAGCATTCATGTATTTCTCTTTTTTTTCAAGTCATCTATTATTTTTAATAGTTTAGAATTTTTTCCTGAGCATTTATTTTCAATGATGTTCTATCTGTTAACACAAAATCTTTTAAGTTGAACATTTCTGATTTTTTAAAATTGAAGTATAGTTGCTATACAATCTTATATTGGATATAACACGATGGTTCAGCAGTTACTCATGTTCTTAAATCCTCACCCCCACTAGTGCAGTTATTATCTGTCACCATAGGAAGATGTTACAGAATCACTGACTATACCCTCCATGCTGTGTCACCATCCCCAGACATGTTTGATTTGGCTCACGCAATGCTGGCTCGCTTAGTGTTCTTAAAATTTTTGAATTTGTTGTCAGCATTGAAACATTGGGACATTTCACATAAACAGCTGGATTCTTAGATTTTTGGGAAGAATTTGGCAACACTGGATTGGCTGGAAAGCTGAGTGGTGGTGGCACTAACTTTCCCTGTTTCCAGTCCTCCCTGCTCTGTCACCCACCTCTCAACCCAGTCTGAGTGTTGGTTGTCAGCTGTCATTGAGTATGTGCTGCCATTTCCTTGTAAGTCTGAACAGCAGTACTGAATATTGCTCTGTCAATTTCTAGCTATGCAACCTTGGGTAAGGGTCTCAATGTTCTCATCTGAAAAACAGGCCTCATGATTATATGTGCTTCAAAGGGGTGTTGAGCATTCATGTATTTCTGAGATGATACTTATTCTGATTGTTCTAAAGAAGAGGCTTAAGCCAGTTTACATGGAATACTTAAAAACAGAGATGTCTTTTAAAGTTGCATTGAGTTAGCAATTGCTGTGAAGAAAATCTCAGATAGCTTTCAGAAGCCCACTTAAAAATATGTGTGTAGGTGGGTACCAATAAGTGGGACAATTAAACATGAGGTTGGGGGAAATACACTGCTTCAGGCTCTGAGCTGGACTGGACTTCTACAAAGAAATTAGAACCTTATGATGCTGCAGATGACTCCCTGTTCCTCACTGCTAATTAACCAAAATAAAAGACTTCTTTAAATTTTGTAGACAGACATTTTATACTCTGTTCTCTGGAAAATCTTCAAAAAAAAAAAGAAAAAAAAAGAAAAAGAGAATAAGAAATAGAAATGCAAACTCCATCTATGGATATCTATAACCTCAGATTATAATATATGAAGATGGAAATGGATATAGGATTCATAAGTGACTTTAGCAGACAGAAGATGGCAAACCAAATACCTTTTGGGGGTTATCACAACAGGAGTAAACCAAATCACCTGTAAAACCCCAGAAAAGCACAGGAGTTAGAAGCACCAGGTACTGTGGAAGATAGGGTTAAGGAAGGGAGTTGAATGTAAAAACCATTTGAAGTTTATATAAAGAGCAGTTAGATCCTCAGAGAGCCATCCCCACCCTCCTTGCCAGGTGAATGCCTTCCCCAACACCTATAGGAAAGAGAATTGTATTCCCTAGAGAAACAAAACTGGAGAGAATCTGGACTTAGGGACATCAGACAGAGTAGGTAGGATCAGGTGTAGGGGCTGAAAACAAGGGGCTTAGGTGAAAGTTTGCATGCTGAGCAATGAAATTCCATCCCCCTTCTCCAGCTTACTCCAGAATACTGGCACCCAGGCAGGAAAACCCTCCAGGAAGGAGACTGGTAGATTCTTTGCTAGAGAAGATAATAGCAAGAGAAAAAAACTTACAGACACCAACTTTTAGGTATTTCCAATAAAGGTTGGGAGGGCATCTTAATACTATATATATAGTTAAGCTCTCTATATACACAAGCTTCCAATCAGTTTTTCAGTGCCTAACAAGGAAGAGATAAGAGAAAATACTGCATCCATAAAACAAGAACAGGATGCTATAAAAAAGAAGGGAACAAGGTGGGGTGGGGGAGTGGGAAGAGCTATTGGAAATTAAAACTACCATAGTCAAATAAATGTTATTGTGAAAGGATTGGAAGGTAATGTTGAGGAAATATTTTAAAGGTAGATCAAAACCAAAAAACAAAAGTATAGAAAATAGGAAAAGAAAGTTAAGAAAACTAGAATATCAGTATAGGAAATCTAATTTTTGATTAAAAGGAGTTGCAGGAAAGAAGAGAGGAAATGGTGGTAAGTAACTTATCAATAAATAGTACACAGCATTTTCCCAAATCCTGATTATCTTCAGTGCTTGCTAGGTACTAACAGGACAAATGAAAAGAACACCCAAAAACAATGGTGATAAAAAAGATCCTAAAAGTTTCAGAGAGAAAAATAAATAAAGAATTAAGGATAAGAACAGTACCATATTATTTAATTGCAATATTAGAAGGTCAAGACAATGGAGAAATGCTTTCAAAATTCTGAGGGAAAATAATTTTAAACCTAGAATTATGTTATGTCAAACAAACAGTAACATGTGAGAATGGAATAAAGATGCTTTTAGAAATATGAAGTCTCAAAAAACTTACTTCCTATGCATTCTTTCTTAGAAACTACTGGAGGATTTGCTCCACCAAAATGAGGAGTGAAATCAAGAAAGATGACATAGGATTAAACACAAAAGAAAATTAACAGGAACTTCCAGGATAACAATTAGGTAGTAAGCCTTGAGAGAATTGTTAGGTCCAGACTGAGCTTGGTGGATGAAGCTCTAGGTTCAGGTTGGCTCTGGGATGGGTGTCAGGGCAGCAAGGGAAGGGAGATATAACTGATGTGGAACACTGTATTGAGAGACATTTGACAAAAAGTGTTTAAGAGTTATGGAACGACAGCCATAGGTTTGAAGAAAAATAAGCACATTTGGACACAGGGGGGATTAAAGATAGCAGCATGAGAGGTGAGACACAGGCTTCTTCCTAAAACAGCATATACTACGAAAATATAATTAATACAACTAATGCTGAAAGAGCAACAGGAAAGAGGACTGCGCCAGACTGCATACACCTGGAGAAAAGAGCAGACCTCACAGAACAGGGTAACGTACCAAAGCAGTAGCCCAGTGGGACCCAAGCCCTTCCCCCACCCCAGCTCACTGGCAGGAGGAAGATAAACAGAGCAGGAAGGGAGTGGAGGCCTGGGACCACTGAATACCTAAATCTGGAGATCTGCTCTGGGAGCACAAACCTACATTTCATGGTGCTTGCATGATACTCTCATGATTACAGGGTTGGAAAGCTAAGACAGGCAGAATTCCTGGAGAGACTGATATTCCAGCTGCTTGTGGAAAGCAGGGATCCATATCTGGCTGCTCTGGGACAAAAGAAAGGTGGGCAGTCTGAGAGACTTCCTAACAAGGAAGCTCTTAGCAAGAGGGCTGCTAAAGGGGCAAGGACTGCACAGAGCTTACTGCTCAGGAGAGAGGACAGGTAGACAAAATTGCTTGGGTGTACTCTGCCCAGCGGGTTGGGAGCTTTGCCATATAGACTCTCAATATTTAAGGAGGAAAAAGAAATCTTCCTCCTTAGTCGATCTGCAGGTGCTCCAGTTCCCTGGCTGGCTACACAGCTCCAAGGACCCCCTCCGGGATACGCAGCCTACTGCGCCTTTCTCTCGGGGAGCCCCACCTGGCTTGCAAACTGGAAAACCTACCCTGGCGTTAGCCCAGCCAGAGGGAAGATCTGTCTACAGCAACTACAAAAGCAAAGCATAGAGGCTTATACCTGTGTGCTCAGCCCACTGGTTCAGGCAGTGGAGACAGGCATAGCAGCCGGGTAGCAGGAAACAGCTCTTTCCTCCCCCCAGGCACCAATACCACAACCTGCGACCCCCGACATTGCTTCAGGGGCCAAGCAGCTCCAGGGAGTAGAGCTTCTGGGCACTAGAGGGTGCCATATACACCTATGAAATGCCAAAGGAACCTGGTTCAGAGTAAAATTATTAACACAACTCCTGAGAAAGATTTAAATGACATCAACCTCATGACTATTCCTGAAAGGGAGTTCAAAATAAAAATCATTAACACGCCCACGGAGGTATGGAAAGATATTCAAGAACTCAGGAACGAATTCCGGTTGGAGATCCAATCGTTGAAGAGCACAATGGAGGGTATTAAAAGCAGACTGGTTATGGTGGAGGAGACGATAAATGAAACAGAAACTAGAGAGGAGGAATACAAAGAAGCTGAGGCACAGAGAGAAAAAAGGATCTCTAAGAATGAAAGAACATTTAGAGAACTGTGTGACCAATCCAAACGGAACAATATTCACCTTATAGGGGTACCAGAAGAAGAAGAGAGAGAAAAAGGGATAGAAAGTGTCTTTGAGGAGGTAATTGCTGAAAACTTCCCCAGTCTGGGGAAGGAGATAGTCTCTCAGGCCATGGAGTGCACAGATCTCCCAACACAAGGGACCCAAAGAAGACAACACCAAGACATACAGTATTAATGGCAAAGATCAAGGATAAGGACAGACTTTTAAAAGCAGCCAGAGACAGAAATAAGATCATCTACAAAGGAAAGCCCATCAGGCTATCATCAGACTTCTCAACAGAAATCTTACAGGTCAGAAGGGAGTGGCATGATGTATTTAATGCAATGAAGCAGAAGGGCCTGGAACCAAGAATACTTTATCTGGCAATATTATCATTTAAATTTGAAGGAGGGATTAAACAATTTCCAGATAAGCAAAAGCTGAGAGAATTTACCTCCCACAAACCATCTCTACAGTGTATTTTAGAGGGACTGCTATAGATGGAAGTGTTCCTAAGGTTTAATAGCTGTCACCAGAGGTAATAAAACCACAGTAAAGAAAGTAGAACTGCTAATTATTATGCAAATGCAAAATTAAATTAACTATCCCCAAAGTGAATCAAGGGATAGACAAACAGTACAGAATATGATACCTAATATATAAAGAATGGAGGAGGAAGAAAAAGGAGGAAGGAAAAGAAGAGAACCTTTAGATTGTGTTTCTAATAGCATATTAAGTGAGTTAAGTTAGACTCTTAGATAGTAAGGAAGTTAACCTTGAACCTTTGGTAACCACCAATCTAAAGCCTGCAATGCCATACCTATCGATAATCACCCTAAATGTAAATAGACTGAATGCACCAATCAAAAGACATGGAGTCACTGAATGGATAAAAAAACAATACCCATCTATATGCTGCCTACAAGAGATGACCTAACAGACATCTACAGAACTCTCCACCCAAAAGCAGCAGAATACACATTCTTTTCAAGTGCACATGGAACATTTTCAAGATTAGATCATATACTAGGCTACAACAAGAGCCTCGGTAATTTAAAAGACTGAAATTGTACCAACCAGTTCCTCAGACCACAAAGATAAGAAACAAGAAATAAATTATGCAAAAAAACCTGAAAATTCCCACAAACACATGGAGGCTTCACAACATGCTCCTAAATAACCAATGGATCAATGATCAAATAATAAGAGAGATCAAGCAAAATATGGAGACAAATGAAAACAATAATTCAATACCGCAAAATCTGTGGGACGCAGTGAAGGCCGTGCTAAGAGGAAAGTATATGGCAATACAGGCCTACCTCAGGAAAGAACAATACCATATGAGCAGTCTAAACTCACAATTAATGAAACCAGAAAAAGAAGAACAAATGAGGCCCAAAGTCAGTAGAAGGAGGGACATAATAAAGATTAGAGCATAAATAAATAAAATTGAGAAGAATAAAACAACAGAAAGAATCAATGACAGCAAGACCTGGTTCTTTGAGAAAATAAACAAAATAGATAAACCCCTAGCCAGACTTATCAAGAAAAAAAGAGAGTCCACTCACATAAACAGAATCAGAAATGAGAAAGTAAAAATCACTATGGATACTGCAGAAATACAAAGAATTATTAGAGAATACTATGAAAAATTATATGGCAACAAACTGGATAACCTAGAAGAAATGGAAAATTTTCTAGAAAAATACAATCTTCCAAGGCTGACCCAGGAAGAAACAGAATATCTGGATGGAGCAATTACCAGCATAGAAATTGAATTGGTAATCAAAAAACTACCTAAGAACAAAACTCCTGGACCAGATGGTTTCACTGCTGAATTTTATCAAACATTTGATGAAGACCTAATACCCATCCTCATTAAAGTGTTCCAAAGAGTAGAAGAGGCAATACTTCCTAACTCATTCTATGAGACCAGCATCACTCTAATACCAAAACCAGGCAAAGACACCAAAAAAAAAAAATAAATAAAATTACAGACCAATATCCCTGATGAACATAGATGTAAAAATACTCAAGAAAATATTAGCAAATCAAATTAAAAAAATACATCAAAAAGATCATCCATCATGATCAGGTAGGATTTATGCCGGGGGTGTAAGGATGGTACAATATTTGAAAATCCATCAACATCATCCACCACATCAACAAAAAGAAGAACAAAAAGATGATAATCTCCACAGATGCTGAAAAAGCATTTGACAAAATTCAACATCCATTCATGATAAAAACTCTCAACAAAATGGGTATAGAGGGCAAGTACCTCAACATAATAAAGGCCATTTATGACAAATCCACAGCCAACATTGTACTTAACAGTGAGAAGCTGAAAGCTTTTCCTTTAAGATCGGGAACAAGACAAGGATGCCCACTCTCCCCACTTCCATTCAACATAGTACTGGAGGTCCTAGCCACGGCATTCAGACAGCACCAAGAAATAAAAGGCATCCAGATTGGCAAGGATGAAGTTAAACTGTCCCTGTTTGCAGATGACATGATATTGTACATAAAAAACCCTAAAGAATCCACTCCAAAACTACTAGATCTAATATCTGAATTCAGCAAAGTTGTGGGATACAAAATTAATGTGCAGAAATCTGTTGCATTCCTATGCACTAACAATGAACTAGCAGAGAGAGAAATCAGGAAAACAATTCCATTCACAGTTACATCAAAAAGAATAAAATACCTAGGAATAAACCTAACCAAGGAAGTGAAAAACCTATACTCTGAAAACTACAAGACACTCATGAGAGAAATTAAAGATACCAATAAATAGAAACACATCCCATGCTCATGGATAGGAAGAATTAATATTGTCGAAATGGCCATCCTGCCTGAAGCAATCTACAGATTCAATGCAATTCCTATCAAAATACCAACACCATTCTTCAACGAACTAGAGAAAATCATTCTAAAATTCATATGGAACCACAAAAGACCCCGAAGAGCCAAAGCAATCCTGAGAAGGAAGAATAAAGCTGGGGGGATTATGCTCCCCAACTTCAAGCTCTACTACAAAGCCACAGTACTCAAGACAACTTGGTACTGGCACAAGAACAGACCCATAGACCAATGGAACAGACTAGAGAGCCCTGATATAAACCCAACCATATATGGTCAATTAATATATGATAAAGGAGCCACGAACATACAATGGGTAAATGACAGCCTTTTCAACAGCTGGTGTTGGCAAAACTGGACAGCTACATGCAAGAGAATGAAACTGGATTATTTTTTAACCCCATACACAAAAGTAAACTTGAAATGGATCAAGGACCTGAATGTAAGTCATGAAACCATAAAACTCTTAGAAGACAACATAGGCAAGAATCTCCTGAATATAAGCATGAGCAACTTCTTCCTGAACGCATCTCCTTAAGCAAGGGAAATAAAAGCAAAAATGAACTCATGGGACTACATCAATCTAAAAAGTTTCTGTATGGCAAAAAACAAAAAGGCATCCTACAGTATGGGAGAATATATTTGTAAATGACATATCTGACAAGGGGTTAACATCCAAAAGATATAAAGAACTTACCCGCCTCTACACCCAAAAAGCAAATAACCCGATTAAAAAATGGGCAGAGGATATGAAGAGACAGTTCTCCAAAGAAGAAATTCAGATGGCCAAAAGACACATGAAAAGATGCTCCACATCACTAATCATCAGAGAAATGCAAATTAAAACCACAATGAGATATCACCTCACACCAGTAAGGATGGCCAGCATCGAAAAGACTATGAACAACAAATGCTGGCAAGGGTGCAGAGAAAGGGGAACCCTCCTACACTGCTGGTGGGAATGTAAGCTAGTTCAACCATTGTGGAAAGCAATATGGAGGTTCCTCAAAAAACTAAAAATAGAAATACCATTTGACCCTGGAATCCCACTCCTTGGAATTTACCCAAAGAGTACAACTTCTCAGATTCAAAAAGACATATGCACCCCTATGTTTATTGCAGCACTTTTTACAATAGCCAAGATATGGAAGCAACCTAAGTGTCCATCAGTAGATGAATGGATAAAGAAGATGTGGTATATATACACAATGGAATACTATTCAGCCAAGAGAAGGAAGCAAATCCTGCCATTTGCAACAACATGTGTGGAGCTGGAGGATATTATGCTACGTGAAATAAGCCAGGCAGAGAAAGACAAGTGCCAAATGATTTCCCTCATTTGTGAAGTATAACAACGAAGCAAAACTGAAGGAACAAAATAGCAGCAGACTCACAGATTCCAAGAAGGAACTAGTGGTTACCAACGGGGAGGGGTGTGGGAGGGTGGGTGGGGAGGGTGGGAGAAGGGGATTAAGGGGTATTATGTTTAGTACACATAGTGTAGGGCACCAAGGGGAAAACAGTGCAGCACAGAGAAGGAAAATAGTGAAGTCTGAGGCATCTTACTACACTGATGGACAGTGACTGCACTGTGGTATGGGTGGGGACTTGATATTATGGGTAAATGTAGTAACCACATTGTTTTTTCATGTGAAACCTTCATAAGAGTGTATATCAGTAATACCTTAATAAAAAAAAAGAAAAAAAGAAAAACAGCACATTTTAAAAATGAGGGATTTCATAATCCCAGGAAAAACAAAATTGCTCAAGAAGGAAATATTATCCTTGGTTCCACAGTGAACCATATTTGCATAGTATTAAAACTGAAAGTAGTATTACATACTCACACAAACATCACGATATAACTGTATTGAGATGGTGGAGGAAGGAAGGAAGGTAAAAGACCTAAAATTCTCATCATCTATAATAAGAAGCAATAGGTAATGTGTAAACTGATGAAAAAAGTTACAGCAGTATATAAATATTTAGAATATTATTATATGAATATTTAGAAAGGTAAAGATCAGAGAAATGGCCCTAAGAGTTGAAAATGACTGCATTTGGGGAAAGGGTATGTTGAGTTGGGGAAGAGAATTACTGTTTATAAGTAAGTCTTTGAGCATTATTTTATTTTATAAACTATGTGTATGCATTATTTTATAGAAATTAAAAACCCAAACACATAAAAAACATTACAAACCATGTAATATAGCAGGAAGAGTTTTGAGCTAGGAAAATAAGCTACTGAATACTTAACACTGTGATCTTGGGTAAATTATAACTTCTTTGTGTCTGAACTTCCTTATTTATTCATTGTGGGACTTTGGCTATTTCTAAAGGCATTTCCAGGAATAGTTCTGAATCCATAATAACAAAGTATTTTTCTAAGAATATCAGGAAAGAGAAACTTTTCTCATGGTATACTTGTACATATTTATGTTCACTTTGTCAAGGGTCTCCATACATCATTGCTCCTTGATGTTACGATGGAACTAGCATGCCCACGGGCTAGGAATCCCATTGTACCTGTGAGGCTAGTCTCCGCATAGCCTCTTCCTGCCGCCTGCGCATTTCTGGAGTTCCTGGGCAGCTTCCACTGGTGATGGATGAGTGGGCTGAAGGTGGTTGTGTGAGTGGCAGCTCTCTGTTGGCATCCACATCTGGATTAGAAAGATGAGATGTTTATATCAGATAATCATAAAACTCTGAACCAAAGGAAGATTCATTAAATTCCATTGTTTCTACAATCCTGCAATTCTACTCCTAAAGCATGAAATGAAAACACATGTCCACACAGAAACCTGTATACAAATGTTCAAAGGAGCAAGATTCGTAACAGCCAAAAAGTGGAAAAAACCTAAATGTCCATCAACTGATGAATGGTTAAACTGTGGTATACCCACACACTGTGTATTACCCAGGAAAAAAAAAAAAGAGATACTAATATATGCTACACTGGATATTTCCTGAAAATACTACACTCACTCAAAGAAGTTAGTTATAAAAGACCATATATTGTATGGTTCTACTTATATGAAATATCTAGAACAGGGAAACCCATAGGGACAAAAGTAAATTAGTGGTTACCTTGGGGTGTAGGCAGGGAGTTAGGGGGAGAATGGAGATTGCTTTCTTTTAGGGGGGAAGAAAATGTCCTAATATTAGATTATGGTGATTGCTGCATAACTATGAATATACTACAGAACACTGAACTGAACAATTTAAATGGGTGTATTGCATGGTATGTGAATTTTAACTCAATAAAGCTGTCTTTAAAAAACTCCATTTGTTCATATTATTTGGAAAATATCTTACTACCAGACATTATAGACTATATTTATGAGTATGGATCATACTTTAAAATTGGTACCAAAATGAGTAGACTGTTACGTGATTGTTGACAGTAACTGAAAAGGAGAAGGAAAGGGGAAGGTAGTCCTTAACTCACTAACAGTAGGACTGAACTGAGTCTTTCATCCAACTGGCAGAGTAAATTCCCTGGTCCCTGGATAGAGTTCTGAGTAATTATAGGAGGGTAGGTATGAGGGATGGCAGTGAGAAAAGACTGAAGGAATATGTGAGTTGAGGTAAAGTTCAGTGATTGTCACTGTATCATTTCTGCTGTTCACTCCCTCTCCCCAGCCTATTCCTCTTTATCTGGTATTTGATTTTGTGGGTAATTATTTTCTGAATACTCTCTGTCTTCCAGCTATTCCCTTTTTAGTCTGAGTGTCTTCATCTTCACCTTCTGTTTGGTATTTGGAAAACAACAGAAGTAAAAGTTAATAGGTAGGCAGAAGTCAGTGAGCACAGCAAACTAGCAAAATAGACTTCTGAAATGAGCAGAACAAGGAGGGTAGGGGTTACTTACTAAACAGCTGGTTAGGGGCTTGGCAGCTGTTAGCAAATGTCAAATCCAAGTAATAACTACATTGAGACTTTTAATGAGAGGAAAATATAGTCTTGCATTAGAGCTTCCCTAACTACTATACCGAGTATACTTGTAGTTAATGTAATAATGCCTGAATTACACAATGGGTCTATTTTTGCAAATGTTTTTGTTCTTTGTGTGTATGTGTTGGGGGGTGGGTGATGATGGTGGCACAGACTGATGGGGGAGTCATGTTTGGGAAGGGGTGTAGGCGGAAAGCACGATGACAAGCCAGTGCCTGCCTTGACAGCTTTTCTGTACCTTCCCAGGGAAATGACAAGGAGGGGGCGGGCTGGGGGCTGAGTGTCTGTGGGGGAAGGACAGAGCCGGGAGATGCAGTACTGCAGGCTAACTGCTCACATCTTCCACAGCAGTACTGCTCTGCGTGGACGGAGGAGCAGGGGCAGGAGAAAAGACGACAGATGGTACAGAGATGGAAGTTGGGAGCTCTAATAATTTTCCACTTCTTTTCATTATTACTGCAACTACATCATTGTTAGCACTGACTGAGGGGCAGGAAAGCCATTCGGATTCCAAATAAACCTATCTAAGCAAAACGTTAAATTAAACTCTGTAAAAAATTAAGCCAACTCTCTACATACAGGCATCATTCTTATTCATTAATGAAAAAAATTCTGCTACTGTCACTAACATTCCCAGTGCCAGCTCATATGGAAACAGGTTAATGCCAGAGCTTGTACTTTATCCTCACTTACTCTTGACCCTTCTGAAGGACTAGCGGTTCATTCAAGATGGCAGAGGTAGAATTAATTTGGACATCAACAATTACTTTGTATGGGGCAACTGCTGGTTCTGTGTAATTCTGATAAATACAAAACCACATACTGTATCTCCTCTGATACCTTTTCAAGTTTGAAAGTTAATTATCAGGCCAATTCTACAGTCTCAACCTATGGACATTTATCTCACAAAAATATTTTTAGTGTTTCTTTGGAGATAAAAGACAATGGATATTAGAGAATAACTCAATGAGTTACCTTCTATAAGAACTCTGCTTTGGGGAGCACATGATTGTTTTCTATTAACCCTTGTTCTTCCAGGCTTAGAGGGGGACTCCCAGGTATGTCTGCTTTCTGAGAAAACAGCTCTTCTTGCCCTTAGGATTTATCCTGTTATGTATAATTTTACCATCTGTTATCTGCCACGGTGATTACAGAGGGGTCAGAGAGATCATTAGTTGTCTGGTTTTCTTTCTGACACACTCAAATAGTTAATGTCTTGGATTACACAGATAAGAAGCAGTTTGGTGGGATATTTAAGCACTCAAAGGAAAATACTGGAATAGGTGTGGAAAGTTACTTTCAACCATGAAGACATGTTCTTAGAACCACAAAATTTTAGTATTGGAACAGATCATAAAGATCACCTAGTCCCACTTTCTTCATGTTACAGATGAGAAAACTATACTAAAATCCTCAAGGTCATAAAGTACAGACATTTTGAGTGTTAGGGCTCAATTTGAATGTCTGGGCTTTTGGCTACCATGACACCATGCCAAACTACCTCAGAAATGCATCATTCAGAAACTAAGCAGGACATTGCTTTTAAGAAAAGAACTCTTCAATACCAATTCTTAACATATTCTGGTGAACAGGGACTCTTGATCAGCCAGTTTCCTTTCTAGACACTAGATCTTCTTTTATGTTAGATATTCTTAAGTTTATCAGAGGCAATCAGCCTACTTATGATATGTGACTGCTAATTAATTTCAGCGCAAGGCCAGGATGTTTGGAGAGTGTTCTTTGATTCCTGTTGAATTTCTAGCACAGGCAAGACTCTGTAACTACTATGATCTCAAATAAACCATTTCTAGTGGTTGCTATCTGAAAATGTGAAGTGAGGTAGATTACTGGCTTGGACTAGTAGGGCAATAGTTTCTTTTTCTGTTCTTTTATAACTAACAGAAACCAGATAGACCAACTCTATACACAGTGTATAGGAAGAACATCATACATTTCCTTTTATCTCCTTTACTAAAAGTGAGTTCCACCCATAAGGGGAGGTAGCACAGCAAAATGGATAAGAGACTGGCATCTGAAACCAGAGAGTTTAGGCTCAAATTCTAGTTTCACCATTTACTGGCTATGAAACCTGGGAGGCTTCCTTAACCTCTCTGAGCCTCCTATCACTTATCTGTGAAATGAAGATAACAGGACTACCTCACTGAATTGATAAGACGATTGAGTGAACTAGTATTTGTTAGGCTCTTAGAGAGTGAGAGTGCCTGGTACTCAGGACCATAGAAGAATTAAAAAAAACAATAAACAAGATCCTAGTGGTGGTCATCAAGCTGCGTCCTGCCTGTGGTGAAAGATGCATGAGTATATATGAGATCTCAGCATCTTTTCACAAGGAAGCAGGAGAAACCCTTCAAGGGCACAACAAAGTTCAAGCCCAAGCAGTGCATACTGACATCAACAGCAAGGAAATGAAGACTACAAACAGACTGAGCTAGCATGTAACAAGAACACGTGGGTACAGGCTGAGCAAAGCTGACAGTGCCAGATGCACATGGCTCCTCCAGGGAACTGCTGCAGTCGTCATCCAAAGGAAGACTTGTCAGCCAGCCAGTAGGGAAGAGTCATAAATTTATTCCAAAAGAAAGGTTTTTCTCAGTCACACTGAGGTGGCTGCTGGGTATGTAGATTAAATGTACACAGAGTGTTACACTCTTTCCCTCGACTCTGGATGAGTGATCCTCACATGAACATCAGGTTTGGCAGATCGGAAAAGAAAAGATCTAAGACTTAATATGAGTATGTCCAAAACAATTTCAGAGCAACGAACAGGGAGTTCTTTAGAAAGGAATACGTACGTTTGGGGGAGGCGTGTGGGCTGTCTGAGGCGATTTGTCTCATCCGTGTTCCATGGCAGCTAAGAGCCACCAGTCTGGAAATGATGGCAGTTTTGCCGAACCCAATGTTCCCCACAATCACTACTCCTTGATTCACGTTGGCATTTGAACTCTGAAGTTGAGCATCTATTTCGTGGAAAACCCAATCCCGGCCAACAAACACTGACTCTGTAGTAATGCTGGGCACTTCAAACAGCAGAGGCTTCAGGGAGATATCTGGAGGCCTGTAAGGTGCAAAGTGAACTGGAAGGAACAACAAGAGAACAGAGAACTTAGGCCAAGCTGTCAACATTGAAAGAAATAAAGAAAAAAGGAAGTATGGTTTAGGAGAATTAGAGTTACATTACGATGGTATTCTGGGGTTATTCAGAAAATAATAAAACTCTGAATTTTGGTTTTATACAGATAAGCAATGGCAAGAAAGCTAGAGTCATTTGATACTCTAGTGGGCTGAAAACCCACACTGTTAAAACAGTAATGATTTACAGAACAGTCAGAAAATGAGGGTGATATTAAAAATTACTAAACAATGGGGATGGCCTGGACACCAGTAATCAGGATGGGTGCAAAAGAGTACGGAAGTAGGGTCTTAAGGCCTCTTCCTATGTCTGGGGATAACCTTTTAATTGCTGGACTGTGGGGAGCTACAGGGTTGGAGCTCCTGGGGAGAGAGGCCAGGCTGTTGGGGGGCATCCAGATGACTTACAGCATCAGCTCTTTACCAACCAGTAAGGACATATTTCAGTCTTGTGACCAATATGGCCATACCCACTGCATTTCAGTCTTGCAAAAAGCAATGTAAAGAGGACTTGCCTGTTTCTTTAAAAATGTTAATGGAAACAGTAATTCCTTTAAGTTCCTGATGGTATTTTTAAAAAATCTAGTAGGTATATTAAGGGAAGCAAAGACTCTAAAAGCTTTGATATTTAAAAGTTCTTCAACACGTTAAGGAGTCAAGGAGGCAGAAACCAAACTTTCACCCAAGTCTTTGCACCTGTACTGCTTGTAATCATGTCAGTTAAAAAAAAGACTTTGGCTTATATACACAGGTCTTGGGGATGGGTTCCTATTACTTTTCTCAATATTTTTTTCTGCTCTTATGTTTTGGGATGTGCTAAGGGCCAAGCATGAGCTCTACTTTCAATAGTTCTCTAAAACTGTGTAAGAGATGTGACTTGGTTTCTACTTATATTGACAGTAAAAAGAAGTCCTGCCTGCCCTCCCTTATCTGGGTTAATTGTCCTCCTAACTGTTTGGAGAGTAGCTTTAAGATGTATCATTTTATCTGAATGGTACCAGGTATTTCATTTCTGTATCTTTAACCTTACACACTGCTTTGACACATAGTAGGTGCTCAATAAATGCTTACTGAAAGATTTCATTAAAAACAAGGTATTACACTCTAAGCTCATTTTATATTTTAGAGAATAAAAGCCAGGGGTGGGAAAGGGATGAGGACAAGAGAAAGGGAAATCATAAAGGGGGAAATGAGATCTGTCTATACTGCTTATACTAGAACATATTAAACCACTTATATATCACAAGATGGTATCTAGAGATGGGAGATTACTTGAGAAAACATACACAGACATATACACATTCTCATTTAAAACTGAAAGCCATTAGAATGATAACTGAGCATTAGAAAAAGGATAACAATTCCAAAAGTACTGCAAATAGTTAAACATATAAGGTCAAAATCTATAATATAAGTAAATAGTTTTATCAGTTTTAAAATGTCCCACATTTTCACAAACACAGAAAAAGGAGCTGTGGAGGTATGGCTACATGGTCACTTATAATTTCCTGATTCCATCTCTTTACCAAAACTTACTCTTTTATAATCCATAATTGTAATTACAGAATTCAGTATATTTAGACTTTAACTTTTTAAAAATATTTTTTAATTCTAGTGTCTTATAGCTAATAGGTTCTATTTTACTTTCCTTAAACACTGAGTTATAATTCACATACCATAAAATTCACTCTGTTAAAGTACACAATTCAGTGGTTTTTAGAATATTCACACAGTAGCATAACCATCACTATCTAAATCCTGAACATTTGCATCATCCCCTAAAGAAAATCCTATAATCATGAGCTGTCATTTCCTAGTCCTCCTTCCTCCCAGACCCTGGGAACCAGAGACTTTCTGTTTTTACAGATTTGCCTATTCTGGACATTTCACATTAATATTATCATATAATATGTGGCCTTTTGTGTCTGGCTTCTTTCACTTAGCATAATGTCTTTGAGGATAATTCATATTGTAGCATGTATCAGTATTTCATTTCTTTTTCTTGTTGAATAATATTCCATTATATGGATGTGTCATATTTTGTTTATCCATTTATCAGCTGACAAACATTAGGATTGTTTCCACTTTTTGGCCATTAAAAACTATGCAATGAATATTCATATACAAGGTTTTGTGTACTTACGTTTTCAATTCTTTTGGGTATATATCTAAGGAGTGGTATTGCTAGGTCATATGGAAACCCTGTTCAACTTTTTGAGAAACTGACAAACTTCTATTTTACTTTTGCTATTTTTTTTACAGAAGTAATACATATTCACTATAGAAAATTTAGGAATAGCAGATATAAAAAACAGTAATAGTCCATTAGCCAGAGCAAAATACTATTCACATATATTCGGAGTATTTTCTGTACCGTATGTATTTATTTTAAAAACAACAAATGGGATCATACTACAGATACTATTTCATAATCTGCTCTTTGCACTTAGGAATTCCAGAGTTCTAAAATCAGTGATTCTGTTGGACTTGCCAGT
This sequence comes from Smutsia gigantea, assembly GCA_032199065.1. NCBI lineage: Eukaryota > Metazoa > Chordata > Mammalia > Pholidota > Manidae > Smutsia > Smutsia gigantea. The sequence continues at coordinate 115,518 of JAVSCE010013738.1, read as the reverse complement.
TTAATGGTTGCTTCAGTGGAGGGACTGATTCTTAGAGCTCTTTATTCCATCATTTTCCATGATGTCACTTGATAGTAGCATTGCTGCTAGCCATTCAGGGAGTTTCCTGGGTATTTGAGTGCCCTTCATGGGCAGACACTCAGACAGACATGCTGAGCTCTGGCTGAGCAGTCAGGACTCTCCGGGAGGAAGGAGAAAACATGAGCTCAGATGGCTTGATGAGTCTAACAAGGCCTTAGAGAGACCCAAGTTGATATAGTTGGTTCCAGAACTAGAATCAAAACCTAATTCTGACTCCAAAACCCAGGTTTTTTTCTATTATAAGATGATGTCACTATGAAATCTAAAAGTGACATGAGTTATCCCACTGATGACCAGAACTGGTTAGGCTTAGCGGACTGGCTGGGCTATCTTCTTCACCTCTCCTGTGCTTCCCCCTTTAGGAATTACATGCTTGGCCACAGATGATCTTTCCAGAGAGAGAAGAGCTACTGAGACACTGACTGCTTTCTATATTAATAGATTTACTCACTCAGGTTCGAGATTATTTACATTTTCTATCAAAAGGGGCTTTTATGAATATGACCAATGCCAATTTATATAGAGTAACTATAGACTCAATTTAAATGTTTAAGTTTTGGAGAAAAATTCTATTAAGCTAACTTGTTCTCATGTTGACGTAATCCCTCATCATTTTATTCTACTGAGAAAGCTTTGACATTTTAAAAGTTATTTTAAAATTTTTCTAAAAATGTAATCAATTCACAAAGCCTCAAGGGAAGAACAGACAAAATTAGCCTGGCCCATATGGTAAAACAACTGCAGACACCAAGAACAGCCTAGGAACAATTTTCTGTATCTCTGAACCTAAGGCTTTTGTAAGATCAATGTGATAAAAGAAAGCCATACTTCCTATGTACCAACAATACATTTAGGGCATCTGAACAGAAGGCACTTTGGCCTGCACCGTGGGACACAAAGACAATGAATACTCTCTGTGGAGTTCATATTCCTAAATAAATGTTTCTTTGGGTATCAGGTGGCTTCCAAGAGATTTTCTAAGGCAGAAACTACTGAAATAACCCAGTGAGAAATTACCACTGCAACTATATCTGAACTAAGGGGAAAAGATGGGCTAATCCATACCATTTAGTAACACATGTGTCTTTCTTACCTCTGGCACTCAAGAGTTGGCAGCTCCAGGGCAGCAAAACCATGCCATCCTTCTCAAAACATTCCAATAAAGTATAATGATATCTGTAATTTACTTTGAAATTTGTAAAAAATGATGGGTAAACAGGTAGATATGTGATAAAGTAAGACAGTAAAATGTTAATGATATAATCAAGGTGGTGGGTATGTGTTTATTGTAAAATTCTTTTTTTTTTGTCTATCTAAAGATTTTCCAATAAATGCTGAAGGAAAAAACATGAATGGAAAAACATCCCAATACAACACACAAATAAGACAAGCTTTGGATAGTTTTTCAAAATGGACTTAACCACGCCAGACTCAGATCAGAGTGTGTATTTTGTCAGTGCAAATTAGGCTTGTAGCAGAAAATGAATTCTCTCTAGGAAACATTCTCTGCGAGACCATTAGTAAGTGTAATTATGTACCTAGGCACATAGAGAAAACTGACCTTTCTTTAACTAAGGCAAAGAATAAACATTTAAAAAACAAACAAAAGTGCATTAGGGCTAACAAGTCAGCTGGCCCAAATGTAAATACAAACAGCCACAGCAAGGGGAAAGGGGAAGAAGAAATAGGGCAAAAGAGTTCTAACTGTATTTAGACTAAATAAAGAATATTTACTCATGGAAAACAACTATGAATCATCTTAAAAGAAGTCAGTCACAGGACTGGTAGAAGAAAGGATATGTGTAACACTACCAAGGTCTGGTGCAAATGGGAGCAGAGTTGTATTTCCTCACATTCTTTCATAATGACTGTAAAGACTAGCCTGGAAGCACCTTTGTTTGTTAGAACAAAAGATAATTTCAGGCTCATTATTAGGGTTTATACCATGAATGTTACTCTTAACACAAAGCAGAGGGAAAATGCATGTGCTCCAGACAAAACCTGGTATCACATTAGTACTAAACATAAGTCAAAAACATGTTGATTTTTTTCTTAAGAAATGCTTAAACCAAGGCTCATTTGTCTACTGAGTTTCTAGAAGGTTCACTCTCCCATTTACAAGACTAAAATCTCTTTAGGGTCTTTTGTTTATTCTTGGGGCCCTAGAATAGAAGTACAGGAGATAGCTTATTCCTACCCTTGGAGATGAGTTTTTGAAGAATGTAATGCAATTTGAAGCAGGTCCGAAAAGAAAATCTAAAGATAATAGTCTTAGAAATGATCACTCCAGATAACTTCTATTAAAACAAAAAGATTAAATAAAGCAGAATCACTTCTTGGGTCAGCAAGGGAACATATAGCTTAGTGGGTAAAACTGCAGAGTCAAAGACAGGATGCCTCAGCTTGTATCCTGTCTCTGTTACTTACTAGCTATGTGACCTTAGGACAGTTAGTTATATTCTCATTTCAGTTTCCCTCATTTTTGATATAGGGATACTGTGAGGATTACCATGCCTAGGACAGTGTTCCGGTCATTAAATGTTAGCTGCTACCACATCATAAAGCCAAAAAGGACATCCCGTGTAGCCATAATCACCTCTCCTTCCATCATAAATTTATTTAACACTAAACTTAACAAAAAGGATATTGAGAACATACTGAGTCTCCCTGAGTCCTCTTCTCTTTCAGGCTTCTGACGTATCACCACCCAACATTTTCAGAGCCATGCTTGCTACTGTCCCTTCCATAGCAGTAACTCATTCTAGCCTGGCTTCCTCAAATACTACCCTGCTGAATTTGTTTTGGTTAAGGTCACTAAAGACTTTCTAACAGTTAAGTCTAATGGTTTATTTTCAGTCTTTATGCTTCTCAATGATTTAACACTTTTAACTAACCCCCACTCTTTGAAATGCCTTCCCTTCTTAGGCTTAGCACGACAATACTTTATTCTAGTTGTAATTTGTCCTCTCTCCCGGATATATCTTTAATGATTTCTCCTCTTCTGCCCATCCCTAAAATACTGCCAATTCTAGATTCTGTATTTTATTGTTTTTTACTGTTTCTCCTTAGGTAATCTCAAAACAAAGACTAATGGCTTTCAAAACTATGTAAGTCGCAATAACATATTTCTATTCTAGAACTTGTACAGCATTTTCAACAACTTATAAGAGTTATCTATTTGGATTTCCAATAGAAATCTCAAACTTGAGATTCACCAGAATTTCTTCTTCCTTAATTTTTTTTTTTTGGAATCATTAATGTACAATTACATGAGCAACATTATGGTTACTAGACTCCCCCATTATCAAGTCCCCACCACATATCCCATTACAGTCACTGTCTATCAGCGTAGTAAGATGCTATAGAATCACTACTTGTCTTCTCTGTGTTGTACTGCCTTCCCTGTATCCCTCCACCCCACCCCCACCCCCGCTACGTTATGTGTGCTAATCGTAATGCCCCTTTTCCCCCCTTATCCCTCCCTTCCCACCCATACCCTCCAGTCCCTTTCCCTTTGGTAACTGTTAGTCCATTCTTGGGTTCTGTGAGTCTGCTGCTGTTTTGTTCCTTCAGTTTTTTCTTTGTTCTTATACTCCACAGATGAGTGAAATCATTTGATACTTGTCTTTCTCCGCCTGGCTTATTTCACTGAGCATAATACCCTCTAGCTCCATCCATGTTGTTGCAAATGGTAGGATTTGTTTTCTTCTTATGGCTGAATAATATTCCATTGTGTATATGTACCACTCTTCTTTATCCATTCATATACTGATGGACACTTAGGTTGCTTCCATTTCTTGGCTATTGTAAATAGTGCTGCGATAAACATAGGGGTGCATATGTCCTTTTCAAACTGGGCTGCTGCATTCTTAGGGTAAATTCCTAGGAGTGGAATTCCTGGGTCAAATGGTATTTCTATTTTGAGTTTTTTAAGGAACCTCCATACTGCTTTCCACAATGGTTGAACTAATTTACATTCCCATCATCAGTGTAGGAGGGTTTCCCTTTCTCCACATCCTTGCCAACATTTGTTACTGTTTGTCTTTTGGATGGTGGCCATCCTAACTGGTGTGAGGTGATATCTCAATGTGGTTTTCATTTGCATTTCTCTGATGATTAGTGATGAGGAGCATTTTTTCATGTGCCTGTTGGCCATTTGAATTTCTTCTTTGGAGAAGTGTCTGTTCAGATCCTCTGCCCATTTTTTAATTGGCTTATTTGCTTTTTGTTTGTTGAGGTGCGTGAGCTCTTTATATAAGTTGGCTGTCAACCCCTTATCGGATGTGTCATTTATGAATATATTCTCCCATACTGTAGGATGCCTTTTTGTTCTATTGATGGTGTCCTTTGCTGTACAGAAGGTTTTCAGCTTGATATAGTCCCACTTGCTCATTTTTGCTTTTGTTTCCCTTGCCCAGGGAGATATGTTCATGAAGAAGTTGCTCATGTTTATGTCCAAGAGATTTTTGCCTATGTTTTTTTCTAAGAGTTTTATGGTTTCATGACTTGCATTCACATCTTTGATCCATTTTGAGTTTACTTTTGTGTATGGAGTTAGACAGCAATGCAGTTTCATTCTCTTACATGCAGCTGTCCAGTTTTGCCAACACCAGCTGTTGAAGAGGCTGTCATTTCCCCATTGTATATCCATGGCTCCTTTATCATATATTAATTTACCATATATGTTTGGGTTAATATCTGAACTCAATATTCTGTTCCACTGGTCTATGGGTCTGTTCTTGTGCCAGTACAAAATTGTCTTGATTACTGTGGCTTTGTAGTAGAGCTTCAAGTTGGGAAGTGAGATCCCCCCCCACTTTATTCTTCCTTCTAAGGATTGCTTTGGCTATTAGGGGTCTTTCGTGGTTCCATATGAATTTTAGAACTATTTTCTCCAGTTTGTTGAAAAATGCTGCTGGTATTTTTATAGGGATTGCATTAAATCTGTAGATTGCTTTAGGCAGGATGGCCATTTTGACAATATTAATTCTTCCTACCCAAGAGCATGGGATGAATTTCCATTTGTTAGTGTCCTCTTTAATTTCTCTTAATAGTGTCTTGTAGTTTTCAGGGTATAGGTCTTTCACTTTGTTGGTTAGGTTTATTCCTAGGTATTTTATTCTTTTTCATGCAAATGTGAATGGAATTGTTTTCCTGAGTTCCCTTTCTGCTAGTTCATCATTAGTGTATAGGAAAGCAACAGATTTCTCTGTATTAATTTTGTATCCCGCAACTTTGCTGAATTCAGATATTAGATCTAGTAGTTTTGGAGTGGATTCTTTAGGGTTTTTCATGTACAATATCATGTCATCTGCAAACAGGGACAGTTTAATTTCTTCCCTGCCAATCTGGATGCCTTTTATTTTTTTGTGTTGTCTGATTGACCCGGCTAGGACCTCCGATATTATGTTGAATAGAAGTGGGGAGAGTGGGCATCCTTGTCTTGTTCCCGATCTTATAGGAAAAGCTTTCAGCTTCTCGCTGTTAAGTATAATGTTGGCTGTGGGTTTGTCATATATAGCCTTTATTATGTTGAGGTACTTGCCCTCTATACCCATTTTGTTGAGAGTTTTTATCATGAATGGATGTTGAATTTTGTTAAATGCTTTTTCAGCATCTATGGAGATGATCATGTGGTTTTTGTTCTTCTTTTTGTTGATGTGGTGGGTGATGTTGATTGATTTTCGAATCTTGTACCATTCTTGCATCCCTGAGATGAATCCCACTTGATCATGGTGTATATGATCCTCTTGATATATTTTTAATTTGGTTTGCTAATATTTGGTTGAGTATTTTTGCATGTATGTACATCAGGGATATTGGTCTGTAATTTTCTTTCTTTGTGGGGTCTTTGCCTGGTTTTGATATTAAAGTGATGCTGGCTTCATAGAATGAGTTTGGAAGTATTCTCTCCTCTTCTGTTTTTGGGGAAACTTTAAGGAGAATGACTATTATGTATTCTCTAAATGTCTGATAAAATTCAGCAGTGAATCCATCTGGCCCGGGGGTTTTGTTCTTGGGTAGTTTTTTGATTACCAGTTCAATTTCCTTGCTGGTAATTGGTCTGTTTAGATTTTCTGTTTCTTCCTTGGTTAGTCTGGGAAGGTTGTATTTTTCTAGAAAGTTGTCCATTTCTTCTAGGTTATTCAGCTTGTTAGCATGTAGATTTTCATAGTATTGTCTAATAATTCTTTGTATTTCTGTGGTGTCCGTCATGATTTTTCCTTTCTCATTTCTGATTCTGTTTATGTGTGCAGATTCTCTTTTTCTCTTAATAAGTCTGGCTAGGGGTTTATCTATTTTGTTTATTTTCTCAAAGAACCAGCTCTTGGTTTCATTGATTTTTTTCTATTGTTTTATTCTTCTCAATTTTATTTATTTCTCCTCTGATCTTTATTATGTCCCTCCTTCTGCTGACTCGGGGCCTATTTGTTCTTCTTTTTCCAGTTTCAATAATTGTGACTTTAGACTGTTCATTTGGGATTGTTCTTCCTTCTTTAAATAGGCCTGGATTGCTATAGCCTTTCCTCCTAGAACTGCCTTCGCTGTGTACCACAGAAGTGGGGGCATTGTGCTGTTGTTTTCATTTGTCTCCATATATTGCTTGATCTGTTTTAATTTGGTCATTGATCCATTGATTATTTAGGAGCATGTTGTTAAGGCTCCATGTGTTTGTGAGCCTTTTTGTTTTCTTTGTACAATTTATTTCTAATTTTATATCTTTGTGATCTGAGAAGTTGGTTGGTAGAATTTCAATCTTCTTGAATTTACTGAGGTTCTTTTTGTGGTCTATTCTGGAAAATGTTCCATGTACACTTGAGAACAATGTGTATCCTGTTGCTTTCTGGTGTAGAGTTCTGTAGATATCTGTTAGGTCCATCTGTTGGTAGAAGTGATTACCGGTAAGTGGTGTATGTGTCAGCTGGGATAACAAAGTCCCTTCCTGCTTGCTGGTCACCTTGCTCTTCTCTGCTGCCTGTGCTGGTTACCCGCACACATGGAGCAGTCTCTGGGTTAATCCCCTGAGCTGCCATGGGCGGGGTGGCCCTCAGGATAGCTTAGGGCACTGCCAGGGGTTGCAGGTGCGCGGCATGTGTTCTCCTGGGAGAACAGTGCCTCTTACTTGCCTTCCAGACTTTGCATTGGCTTCCTCTGCCTGTGTCAGGCAGCTGAGCGCAGGGGGCAGCCTCTGGGTCTGGCCTGGTTAGCTGCACGTTGGAAGAAGACTCTGCGGTTGCTGTGGGTGGGCAGGGCTGCTCCCTGGCTGGTCCACAGCAATGGTGGGTCAGCCGGTTTGCTTGCAGTGCTTGCGGGAAGGAATGAACAGCATGCTGCTTATCGCTGTGAGGGGCTTTGCGATGCGTGGCCACCAGAGGGTTAGGGCACCTGAAGTTCCTTAAAATTCCCAGCCTGCTGGGCTGAGTGTGCCAGGATGATTCTGTCCACTTGTTACCCCTTGTCCCTTTAAGACTTTTAAAGCACCTGCTTTTCTTTTGTCCCAGGGGAGCCAGCTGTGGGGACCTGTTTGCAGTCTTAGTCTCGGATTTTACTTTTCCATTTCTCTAATATCCAGTACACCATGCAATGTTTGTCTGTGCTCCTGATGTAGATTACTAGGGCTGGTTATTTAGAAGTCCTGTGCTTCCACTCTCTCCCCACTGATTCTTTTCCTCCTGCTGGTGGGCTGGGGTATGGGGAGTGCTCGGGTCCCGCTGGGTCACGGCTCTGTATCTTACCCTTTTCATGAGATGCTGAGTTCTCACAGATGTAGATGTAGCCTGGATGTTGTACTGTATCTTTTGGTCTCTCTTTTAGGAATAGTTGTATTTGCTGTATTTTCAAAATATACATGGTTTTGGGAGATTTCCAACACCCTACTCACACCACCATCTTGAGAAAATCCTCTTCCTTAATTTTTAAATCTAATTTGTCACAGGTACTATCAATTAATCTTGAGGAATAACTATAAGATATAATTCCTTTTTTCTTTCCCCATTCTATTTATATGGTATAACCTTGGAGGAACTGCTGGATCAGTCTAAGTTTCAATTTTGTCATCTATAAAATGAGGATAATAAGAGAATCTATCCCATAAGGTTAAATGAAAAAATGTACGTTACGTTCTTAGCTCAAAACCTTAATCCTCAATGAATGATAGCCATATAGGTTAAGTTTTCAACATCTCTTGCCTTTACTACATGAGAACATCAGTGAACAACTTCAAGTGGCCAAATACAGGTATAACTGGAGTCCCTGAAGGTAGGGGACAGAAAAATATATTTAAAGAAATTATGGCTACAAAATTTCCAAAATAGATGAAAACTATACTCATAGACCCAAGAAGCTCAATGAGCCCAAGCACAAGAAATATGAAGAAAGTGATACAAAGGCACATCATAATTAAGTTGCTCAAAACATGATAAAGAGAAATTTAAAAGCTGCCAGAGAATAAAAAGGCACATTAACTACAAAGGAACAAAAATAATAGATGACAACAGATTTCTTGTCGAAAACAATGCAAATGAGAAAACTGAGAAAACAGTGGAACTATAGCTTTAAATTACAGAAAGAGAAAACCTGTTAATCTAGAATTCTATACCCAATGGAAATATTTTTCAAAAATAATGGTGAAATAAAGATTTTTTCCAGATATATAAAAGCTGAGAAAAAATTAATCACCAGCAGATCCACAATATAAGAACTGTTAAAAACAATTCCTTCAGGTAAGAAAAAAATGAAAACAGTAACATAAGGGCTGGGAGGAGAAAATTAGGACTATATTACTGTGCAGAAAAGAGTTAAAATAACATGTCTGAGACCATTACCTTTAGAAAGTCTGCATGCAAGGCCAGCCTTTGGTTGATGTCTGGGGACATGGATTTCAAGAGGATTCCTACCATTCCCAGAACTAGTAAGAATGGCTCACTGTGCCAAAATTGTACAAACAATATGGTTTATGTGAACGCCTAGTTTTCTTCTGGGTGTCTGGAATTTTGGTATATTTTATGCAAGGAGGTCTGTGACCAGACTCCAGAATTCTGTGACTTCTTTGGGAGAGGACACTTGGAAGCTTGTGTCTGGTTTCCTCTAGACTTTGCTCCATGTGCCTTGTCCCTTTGTTGAGTTTGTTTTGTATTCTTCAACTGTAATAACGCATAGCTATGGGAATGACTATATGCTAAGTACTGTGAGTCTTCCTAAGGGAAACATTGAATCTGGGGGCACCCCTGACACAAGTACTGTAAAGGCCTTACACTAAACATGAAGTGGTATAATATCACTTGAGGGTACACTTTGATAAATTAAACCTCCATACTGAATATAAACTAATCACACAAAGAAACAGAATGAAATGTATAGCTAATTAACTAAAGACATAATATAGACTCATAAAAAATACTAAATTAATCCAAAAACTGTGAGAAAAATAGGGAAAAGTGGGAAAAGAGAACAAAGAATAGACAAGAAAAATGGAAAGCAAATATCAAAATGATCTATTTAAACCTACCCAAATAAAAAAATCAAGTAAGTGCAAATGATCTAAATATCTCATTAGAAGACTAGATTAAAAAATAATACCCAACTAGATGTTGCTTATAAGAAACCGACTTTGAATGTAAATATACAAATATGGTAAAAGTAAAAGTACAGAGAAAGATATACCATGTTAACACAAACAGAAAGCTGGAATGGCTATATTAATATCAAAGTAGATTCCAGAGCAAATAAAAGCATCAAGGATAAAGAAGGCCATTTCAAAATGATCTGTGGGTCAATTCATCAAGAAGACATAACAGAGCATCTAATACATGAAGCAGAAACTGCATGGAGATATGGAGGGACCCACAATTATCACCAGAGATTTCAATATCTCTCTTTGAATAACTGAGAGAACAAGTAGACAGAAAATCAGCAAGATACAGAAGCTTTGGACAAAACAATCAACTGCCTTGAGATATTTGAAATTTAGAGAACTGTCTACCCCAAGCCAGCAGATTCTTTTCAACTGCACATGAACAATTTATCAAGATAGACCATTATTTTGGCTCATAAAAATACTGTATACACTTATAAAAATTCATGTTGTACAAAGTATGTTTTTTGACCATAATAGAACTCAATCAGAAAGTAACAGCAGAAATATATCTGGAAACTCCCCAGAAATATCCATGAGTCAAAGAAGAAATCAAAAAGCAAATTAGTATTTTGAACTGAATGAAAATGAAAATACAAAATATGAAATGCAGCTTAAGCAGTACTTAGAGGGAAATTTATTGCATTAAATACCTATTTTAGCAAAGAAGAAAAGTCTTGTATCAATGAACTCATCCTTTACCTTAGCAAATTAGCCCAAAGGCAAGAAAAAGCCCAAAGCAAGCAGAAGAAAGGAAATAATAAAAATCAAAATGAAAATAAAAATAATGGGAAAACAATAGGAAACAAAATCAATGAAAATAAAAGATTTAATAAAATTAATAAAATTGGCAAGCCTCTTAGCATATTAATCAGAAAAAAGAAAACATAAAGTTTAATGACAATACAATGAAGAATGAGAGTGGTAGGTAACATGATTATTAAAAGGGCAAGGAGATATTATGAACAACTTTATGCCCAACAGTTTAGATAAAACAGACAAATTTCTTAAAAGACAAATACCAAGGCTCATTAAAAAGGAAACCGATGACCTGAATAGCTTTATGTCTACTAAAGTAATTGAATTGATAGTAAACCTTCCCATAAAGAAAACTCCATACACCCTGATGGCTTAATGAGCAAATTCTACCACTTATTTAAGTAAGAAATAATATCAATTGTATAAACTCTCTAAAAAACTGAAGAGGATGGAATACTTGCTATTACCACGGTATTAAACCCAGAAAAGAACATTACAAGAAAACTACTAATATCTCTCATGAACACTACAAATATTGAACATAGTTGCAAATAACAGAAAACTGTAGCAAACTGAATCTAATATATATAAAAAGTAATAATACATCATGATCAGGTGGCTTTTAAACTAGGAATGCAAAAGTTGGTTTAAAATTTTAAAAATCAATGTATTCACATTAATGAAGTAAAAAAGAAAACCATATGGTTATTTCCACAGAAAAACCATTTGACAAAATCCATCATACACTCCTGATTAAAAAAAAAAGCCTAGCAAACTAACAGTAGGGAACTTTCTCAACCTGACAAAGTTCATCTAAGAAAATCTATCACTTACATATCTAATGGTGAAAGACCGAATGCTTTCCCCCAAAGATTGTGAATAAGGCAAGAAAAAGAAAAAGGAAGAAGTAAAATTATCTTTATTTGCAGACAATATGATCATCTATGTAGAAAATCCTGTGGAATCTATAAAAAAGCCATTAGAAATAACAAGTGAATCTGGCAAGGTTTCAGGATACAAATCAATTGTACTTCTACATACTAGCAATGAACAATCAGAAGTTAAGATGAAAAATGCTATTTATAATAGCATAAGAAATATTAAATACTAGGAAAAATGTGACAATATTTTCAACATCTAAACACTGAAAACTATAAAACACTACTGAGAGAAATTAAGGAACATCCAAATGAATGGAGAGAAATGGTGTTCATAGATTGGAAGACTCATTATTGACAAGAATTTAATTTCCCCTAATTGATCTACAGATCCAACACAATCCCCATCAAGATTCCAGCAGGGTTTTTTGTAGAAATTTACAAGATTTCATATGGAAATACAAAGAACCTAGAATAGCGAAAAACAACTCTGAAAAAGGACAACATTGGACGTTAACAGTACCTGATTTCAATATTTATTATAAAGCTACAGCAATCAAGAGGATATGGTATAAGTATAAACATAGACAAAAAGATGAATGGATGGAAAATAGTACAAAAACAGATCCATACATATATGGATAACTGATTCTTGATAATGGTGCAAAGGGAATTCAGGAAGGAGAAAGAATAGTCTTTACAGGAAAACAGTGTTGGAATAACTGGATATCTACATGCCAAAAAAAAAAAAACCTCAGAGAACAAAAATCTTTGACACATACCATGCAACATATACAAAAATGAACTCAAAATCAATCATAAACCTACATATAAAACATAAACTGTAGAAATTTAAGAAAATGTTTGTAACCTTGGTTCATCAAAGAAATCTTAGGTTTAATACTGACAGAATGAGGAAAGAGAAACATTCATAAATTCTAACTTCTAAAAGCTTCTGGAGACTTCCGGGAAGATGGTGGTGTGAGCAGGGCGGCAGAAATCTCCTCCCAACACTATATTTATCTACAAAAACACAGAAAATACATCTATTCCTAAAAGAGAGACGAGAATACACAGGAAAGCGCACAGCGTGCAGCTACACCCGAGAGGACTCGGCACCCCAAGAGGCGGGTAAGATACGGAGCCGCGACCCGGCAGGACCCGAGCCCTCCCCCACCCCAGCGCACCGGCGGGAGAAGAGGATTCAGAGCCGGGAGGGAGTGGAAGTGCACCCCGCGAAGTAGCCAGCCCCGGTGATCTGCGCGGGGAGCGCTGACCCACATTGAGCAGTGCAGCGGAGATTGGAGAGACAGAGGGGCAGGATCTGAGCGGGGAACGCGCCAGGGGGCTTGCAGCCGGCTCCTGGGAAGGAAAAAAAAAAGCGTGCGCTTTCTTCAGCGGTCTTAAAGAGACAGGAGCCCAGCGGAGGAGCCGGATCGCCCCAGCACACTCAGCCCAGCAGGCTGGGAGTCCTGGGGAGTTTCAGACGCCTTAGCTGGTGACTGAGGAAGCGTAGCCATACTTCCACTTCTCACTGAGATCAACAGCCTCCTATTCGTTCCCACCCCTGCCAGAGCGATAAAGGGCCCTGCAGAGCGGTGCAGCCACGGCTGCGGAATAGTGGGGCAATAGCGTCACCTACAGCATTCCCACAGAATCTACGTCCGGTGGGCGTTTTTTTTGTTTTTGTTTTTGTTTTTGTTTTTTCTTTTCTTTCTTTTTTCTTTTTTTCTTTCTTTCTTTGTTCTTTTTTTTCTCTCTTTTTTTCTCTTTTTAAAGCCTTAAAGAGCCCAGCTGACATATGTGGCAACTACCAGGCACCAATTCTATAGCCATGAAAAGACAGAGGAACACGGTTCAGACCAAAATCAACGAGACAACCCCAGAGAGGGAGTCTGAAGGGATGGAAATGCACAGCCTCCCTGAAAAAGAATTCAGAATAAAAGTCATAACCATGCTGATGGACCTACAGAGAAATGTGCAAGAGCTGAGGGAGGAAGTGAGGGAACTGAGGAAAGACAATACAGAAATCAGACAAGCGATCGACGGGCTTAACAGCAGAATGGATGAGATGCAAGAGACTGTTAATGGAATAGAAAACAGAGAACAGGAGTACAGAGCAGCTGAGGCAGAGAGAGATAAAAGGATTTCTAGGAAGGAAAGAATATTAAGAGAACTGTGTGACCAATCCAAACGGAACAATATTCGCATTATAGGAATACCAGAGGAAGAAGAGAGAGAAAAAGGGATAGAAAGTGTCTTTGAAGAAATAATTGCTGAAAACTTTCCCTCGCTGGGGAAGGAAACAGTCTCGCAGTCCACTGAAGCCCACAGATCTCCCAACACAAGGGACCCAAGGAAGACAACACCAAGACACATAATAATTAAGATGGCAAAGATCAAAGATAAAGACAGGGTATTAAAGGCAGCTAGAGAGAGAAAAAAGATCACCTACAAAGGAAAACCCATCAGACTATCATCAGACTTCTCAACAGAAACCTTACAGGCCAGAAGAGAATGGCATGATATATTTAACGTTATGAAACAGAAGGGCTTTGAACCAAGAATATTGTATCCAGCACGATTATCATTTAAATATGATGGAGGGATTAAACGATTTCCAGACAAACGAAAGTTGAGAGAGTTTGCCTCTCATAAACCACCACTACAGGATATCTTAAATGGACTGCTCTAGATGGAAGCACACCGAAGGCTAAAAAGATGTCACCAGAGAAAATCAAACCATAGCAAAGAAAGCAGACCATCCAAATACTAACTAAAGGCAAAGAAAAAAACACCTATTATAGAAAGAATGGAGGAGGAGGAATAAGAAGGGAGAGAAAGAAAGAAACATCAGACTGTGTTTACAATAACTTAACAAGAAACTTAAGGTAGATTGTTAGATAGTAAAGAAGCAACCCTTGAACCCTTGGTAACCACGAATCTAAAGCCAGCAATGGCAATAAGTACATATCTATCAATAATCACCCTAAATGTAAATGGACTGAATGCACCAATCAAAAGACACAGAGTAACAGAATGGATAAAAAGCAAGACCCATCTATATGCTGCTACAAGAAACTCACCTCAAATCCAAAGATATACACAGACTAAAAGTGAAGGGATGGAAAAAGATATTTCATGCAAACAACAAAGAGAAAAAAGCAGGTGTTGCAGTACTTGTATCAGACAAAATAGACTTCAAAACGAAGAAAGTAGCAAAAGATAAAGAAGGACATTACATAATGATAAAGGGGTCAGTCCAACAAGAAGATATAACCATTATAAATATATATGCACCCAACACAGGAGCGCCAGCATATGTGAGACAAATACTAACAGAATTAAAGGAGGAAATAGACAGCAATGCATTCATCTTAGGAGACTTCAACACACCACTCACTCCAGAGGACAGATCAACCAGACAGAAAATAAGTAAAGACACAGAGGCACTGAACAACACACTAGAACAGATAGACCTAACAGACATCTACAGAACTCTACACCCAAAAGCAACAGGATACACATTCTTCTCAAGTGCACATGGAACATTTTCCAGAATAGACCACATACTAGGCCACAAAAAGAACCTCAGTAATTTCAAAATATTGAAATCCTACCAACCAACTTCTCAGATCACCAAGGTATAAAACTAGAAATAAATTTTAGAAAGAAATCAAAAAGGCTCACAAATACATGGAGACTTAACAACACTCTCCTAATTAATCAATGGGTTAACGACCAAATCAAAACAGAAATCAAAGAATATATGGAGACTAATGACAACAACAACACTAAGCCACAACTTCTGTGGGACGCAGCAAAGGCAGTTCTAAGGGGAAAGCATATTGCAATCCAGGCCTATTTAAAGAAGGAAGAACATTCCCAAATGAATAGTCTAAAGACACAATTACTGAAATTGGAAAAAGAAGAACTAATGAGGCCCAAAGTCACCAGAAGGAGGGACATAATAAAGCTTAGAGAAGAAATAAATAAAATTGAGAAGAATAAAACAATAGAAAAAATTAATGAAACCAAGAGCTGGTTCTTTGAAAAAATAAACAAAATAGATAAACCCCTAGCCAGACTCATTAAGAGAAAAAGAGAATCTACACACATAAACACAATCAGAAATGAGAAAGGAAAAATCACGACGGACCCCACAGAAATACAAAGAATCATAAGAGAATATTATGAGAATCTATATGCTAACAAGCTGGAAAACATAGAAGAAATGGACAACTTCTTAGAAAAATACAACCTTCCAAGACTGACCAAGCAAGAAACAGAAAAACTAAACAGACCAATCACCAGCGACGAAATCGAATTGGTAATCAAAAAACTACCCAAGAACAAAACCCCTGGGCCTGATGGATTCACCTCTGAATTCTACCAGACATATAGAGAAGAAATAACACCGATTCTCCTTAAAGTTTTCCAAAAAATAGAAGAGGAGGGAATACTTCCAAACTCATTCTATGAAGCCAGCATCACTCTAATACCAAAACCGGCAAAGACCTCACAAAAAAAGAAAATTACAGACCAATATCCCTGATGAACGTAGATGCAAAAATACTCAACAAAATATTAGCAAACCGAATTCAAAAATACATCAAGAGGATCATACACCATGATGAAGTGGGATTCATCCCAGGGATGCAAGGATGGTACAACATTCGAAAATCCATCAACATCATCCACCACATCAATAAAAAGAAGAACAAAAACCACATGATCACCTCCATAGATGCTGAAAAAGCATTTGACAAAATTCAGCACCCGTTCATGATTAAAACTCTCAACAAAATGGGTATAGACGGCAAGTACCTCAACATCATAAAGGCTATATATGAGAAACCCACAGCTAACATCATACTTAACGGCGAGACGCTGAAAGCTTTTCATCTAAGATCGGGAACAAGACAGGGATGCCCACTCTCTCCACTGTTATTCAACATAGTACTGGACGTCCTAGCCACAGCAATCAGACAAAACAAAGACATACAAGGCATCCAGATTCGTAAAGATGAAGTCATATTGTCACTATTTGGAGATGACATGATACTGTACATAAAAAACCCTAAAGACTCCATTCCAAAACTACTAGAACTAATATCTGAATTCAGCAAAGTTGCAGGATACAAAATTAACACACAGAAATCTGTTGCTTTCCTGTACACTAATGATGAACTAACAGAAAGAGAAATCAGAAAAACAATTCCATTCACAATTGCATCAAAAAGAATAAAATACCTAGGATTAAACCTAACGAAGTAAGTGAAAGACCTGTACTCTGAAAACTACAACACTCCTACGAGAAATTAAAGAGGCACTAACAAATGGAAATGCATCCCATGCTCTTGGCTAGGAAGAATAAATATTGTCAAAATGGCTATACTACCTAAAGCAATCTACAGATTCAATGCAATCCCTATCAAACTACCAACAGCTTTCTTCAATGAACTGGAACAAATAATTCTAAAATTCATATGGAACCACAAAAGACCCCGAATAGCCAAAGCAATCCTGAGAAGGAGGAATAAAACAGGGGGAATTACACTCCCTGACTTCAAGCTCTACTACAAAGCCACAGTAATCAAGACAATTTGGTATTGGCACAAAAACAGACCCACAGACCAGTGGAACAGAATAGAAAATCCAAACATTAACCCAAACATATACAGTCAATTAATATTTGATAAAAGTGCCTTGGATATACAATGGGGAGATGACAGCCTCTTCAGCAGCTGGTGTTGGAAAAACTGGACAGCTACATGTAAGAGAATGAAACTGGACTACTGTCTAGCCCCATACACAAAGGTAAACTCAAGGTGGATCAAAGACCTGAATGTAAGTCATGAAACCATAAAACTCTTAGAAAAAAACATAGGCAAAAATCTCTTGGGCATAAACATGAGCAACTTCTTCATGAACATATCTCCCCGGGCAAGGGAAACAAAAGCAAAAATGAACAAGTGGGACTATATCAAGCTGAAAAGCTTCTGTACAGCAAAGGACACCATCAGTAGAACAAAAAGACATCCTACAGTATGGGAGAATATACCATAAAAAACGTATCTGATAAAGGGTTGACATCCAAAATATATAAAGAACTCATGCACCTTAACAAACAGAAAGCAATCCAATTAAGAAGTGGGCAGAGGACATGAATAGACACTTCTCTAAAGAAGAAATTCAGATGGCCAACAGGCACATGAAAAGATTCTACACATCGCTAATCATCAGAGAAATGCAGATTAAAACCACAATGAGATATCACCTCACACCAGTGAGGATGGCCAACATCCAAAACAGAAACAACAACGACAACAAATGTTGGCGAGGATGTGGAGAAAAGGGAACCCTCCTACACTGCTGGTGGGAATGCAAATTAGTTCAACCATTGTGGAAAGCAGTATGGAGGTTCCTCAAAAGCTCAAAATAGAAATACCATTTGACCCAGGAATTCCACTCCTAGGAATTTACCCTAAGAATGCAGCAGCCCAATTTGAAAAGGACAGATGCACCCCTATGTTTATTGCAGCACTATTTACAATAGCCAAGAAATGGAAGCAACGTAAGTGTCCATCAGTAGATGAATGGATAAAGAAGATGTGGTACGTATACACAATGGAATATTATTCAGCCATAAGAAGAAAACAAATCCTACCATTTGCAACAACATGGATGGAGCTAGAGGGTATTATGCTCAGTGAAATAAGCCAAGCCGAAAAAGACAAGTATCAAATGATTTCACTCATATGTGGAGTATAAGAACAAAGAAAAAAACTGAAGGAACAAAACAGCAGCAGACTCACAGAACCCAAGAAAGGACTAATAGTTACCAAAGGGAAAGGGACTGGGGAAAATGGGCGGGAACGGAGGGATAAGAGGGAAAAAGGGGCATTACGATTAGCAGATGTAATGTTGGGGGGGCACGGGGAGGGCAGTACAACTCAGAGAAGACAAGTAGTGATTCTATAGCATCTCACTACGCTGATGGACAGTGACTGTAATGGGGTTGGTGGGGGGGACCTGATGAAGGTGTAGTTTAATAATCGTAATATTGCACATGTAATTGTAAATTAATGATAATTAAAAAAAAAAGAAAAAAAAACTACCTAAGAACAAAACCCCTGACCAGATGGCTTCACCACTGAATTTTATCAAACATTTAGTGAAGACCTAATACCCATCCTCCTTTAAGTTTTCCAAAGAGTAGAAGAAGAGGGAATACTTCCAAACTCATTCTATAAGGCCAGCATCACTCTAATACCAAAACCAGGCAAAGACACCACAAAAAAAGAAAATTACAGACCAATATCCCTGATGAACATAGATGCAAAAATACTCAACAAAATATTAGCAAATCGAATTAAAAAATACATCAAAAAGATCATCCATCATGATCAAGTGGGATTCATCCCAGGGATGCAAGGATGTTACAACATTCAAAAATCTGTCAACATCATCCACCACATCAACGAAAAGAAGGACAAAAACCACATGATCATCTCCATAGATGCTGAAAAAGCATTTGACAGAATTCAACATCTATTCATGATAAACACTCTCAACAAAATGGGTATAGAGGGCAAGTACCTCAACATAATAAAGGCCATATACGACAAACCCACAGCCAACATCATACTTAACAGTGAGAAGCTGAAAGCTCTTCCTTCATGATCAGGAAAAAAACAAGGATGCCCACTCTCCCCATTTTTATTCAACATAGTTCTGGAGGTCCTAGCCATGGCAATCAGACAACACAAAGAAATAAAAGGCATCCAGATTGGTAAGGAGAAAGTCAAACTGTCACTATTCACTATTTGCAGATGACATGATATTGTACATAAAAAACAGTAAAGAATACACTCCAAAACTACTAGAACTAATATCTGAATTCAGCAAAGTTGCAGGATACAAAATTAATACACAGAAATCTGTTGCATTCCTATACACTAACAATGAACTAGCAGAAAGAGAAATCAGGAGAACAATTCCATTCACAATTGCATCAAAAAGAATAAAATACCCAAGAATAAACCTAATCAAGGAAGTGAAAGACCTATACTCTGTGAACTACAAGACACTCATGAGAGAAATTAAAGAGGATACCAATAAATGGAAACACATCCTATTCTACTGGAGAAGAATTAATATTGTCAAATGGCCATCCTGCCTAAAGCAATCTACAGATTCAATGCAATCCTTATCAAAATGCCAACAGCATTCTTCAATGAACTAGAGCCAATAGTTCTAAAATTCATATGGAACCACAAAAGACCCTGAACAGCCAAAGCAATCCTGAGAAGGAAGAATAAAACTGGGGGGATTATGCTCGCCATTCAAGCTCTACTACAAAGCCACAGTAATCAAGACAATTTGGTACTGGCACAAGAACTGACCCGTAGACCAATGGAACAGACTGGAGAGCCCAAATATAAACCCAAGCATATATGATCAATTAATATATCATAAAGGAGCCATGGACATACAATGGGGAAATGACAGCCTCTTTAACAACTGGTGATGGCAAAACTGGACAGCTACATGCAGGAGAATGAAACTGGATTATTGTCTATCCCCATACACAAAAGTTAATTTGAAATGTATCAAACACCTGAATGTAAATCATGAAACCATAAAACTCTTAAAGGACAACATAGGCAAAAATCTCCTGAATATAAGCATGAGCAACTTCTTCCTGAATGCACCTCCTCAAGCAAGGGAAACAAAAGCAAAAATGACACATGGGACTACATCAAACTAAAAAGATTCTGTACAGCAAAGGACACCATCAACAGAACAAAGCGGCACCCTACAGTATGGGAGAATATATTTGTAAATGATATATCCGACAAGGGGTTAACATCCAAAATACATAAAGAACTCACCCGTCTCAACACCCAAAAAGCAAATAACCCGATTAAAAAATGGGTGCAGGATATGAAGAGACAGTTCTCCAAAGAAGAAATTCAGATGGCCAATATGCACATGAAAAGATGTTCCACATCACTAATTATCAGGGATATGCAAATAAAATCCACAATGAGATATCACCTCACACCAGTTAGGATGGCCAATATCGAAAAGACTAAGAACAACAAATGCTTGTGAGGATGCAGAGAAAGGGGAACCCTCCTACACTGCTGGTGGGAATGTAAGCTAGTTCAACCATTGTGGAAAGCAATATGGAGGTTCCTCACAAAACTAAAAATAGAACTACCATTTGACCTGGGAATTCCACTCCTAGGAATTTACCCAAAGAATATAATTTCTCAGATTAAAAAAGACATATGCACCCCTATGTTTATTGCAGCACTTTTTACAATAGCCAAGTTATGGAAGCAACCTAAGCGTCCATCAGTAGATGAATGGATAAGGAAGATGTGGTACATATACACAATGGAATACTATTCGGCCATAAGAAAGAAAAAAATCCTACCATTTGCAACAACATGGATGGAGCTGGAGGATATTATGCTCAGTGAAATAAGCCAGGCAGAGAATGACAAGTATCAAATGATTTCCCTCATTTGTGGAGTGTAACAACGAAGCAAAACTGAAGGAACAAAACAGCAACAGATTCACAGACTCCAAGATGGGACTAGCAGTTACCAAAGGGGAGGTTTAGAGGAGGACGGATGGGGAGGCAGGGACAAGGGGGTTGAGGGGAGTTATGATTGGCACATATTATGTGTGGGGGATTATGGGGAAGACAGTGTAGCACAGAGAAAGCAAATAGTGACTCTGTGGCATCTTCTACTGATGGACAGTGACTGCAATGGGGTATGCGGGTACACGATTATATGGGTGAATGTAGTAACCATATTGTTTTTTCATGTGAAACCTTCATAAGAATGTATATCAATAATATCTTAATAAAAAATATTATTTAGTTTTTCTTAAGTGTCCACAGAGTTTATTTTAAAGGTAATAACAAACCATAACTTGTCTTCTCCAAAACTGCTTAAAAATTTTTCTAGGTTGTATACTAGACAAGGATGATAGCAACAGCTGTAAGACAGAGAAATGAGATTATCTGAGCTGCATTTTAGATAAATTTGGCAGCCAGGCATTCACTTGATTAGAATATGGAAAGACCAGAGGAGGAAGACAAGCTAATTAGCTGTATTGAGAATGGTGAACATGAGAAGAACGTGAGAAACTGAAGTAGAACCCACAGTGTGTTGTACCTGAGAGGATATAGGAGATAATGAAAATGGTGATTCCTAGCTAACTTCAGGATTTAAAGCCAGAGTGAGAGGAAAACTGGGGTTCCAGTAATAGAAATAAAAAGTAGGAACTGGTTTGGGTAATGAATCATAGCGGTGCTCTTTCTGATCATAGCCCCTGCTGAACAGACATCATCTGGCAATTACTGTTTATACACAACTCTTTCCCATCCGTAACACCCTAGAGTACTAAGTATCTACAATAAGCCATTGTATTACTATTATTATATTACTTATTGCTTTTTATATTATATTGTCTATGACACAGTATAGCATGGTGGTTAGAGCACAGGTCTGGAGTCAGCCAGATATGAAATGAATCCCGGCATTGCCAATTACTAGACATGTAACCTGAAGCAAGTTATTTAACCTCTCTTAAGTCCCAGTTGCCTTACCACCACTTACATCAAAGAGTTGTAAGCATTAAATAAGAACATGTTTAAAGCTCCTACCACTGTGTCTATAAAGAAAAAGAACTCAGATAAATGTAAGCTATCATTTTTATATGTTTAGAAGCATCCCATTCTCAACATTTGTCTTAGTACTTTAATTAAGTCCATTGTATTCTATTAATGTGGGGATAAAAAAGGGTCAAGGCTTTTTTACTCTTGAAAATAATACTGAGTCTTGAATAACTTGTATATTAAATTCAGCTTTCTGACACTGGTCTTGTAGGAAAATATTTGTTGAGAAAAAACTGGAGTCATTGCTGAGTGGAATTTTTAGGAAGGGAACAAAGATATTTGGAAAACAATAAAAGAAATGGGGAGAACACAAATCTCTTGAATGTTGCCACTTCTTATATGTTTCCTCCCATTTAATACCTCAAAATGTAGGGAAAATATAACAACAGTAAAGCTTTTAAATGTGAAACACTGGATAAGACAATTATATAACCATGTCAACATAGTTTTGAGGTGTTAGGTTGTTGGCCTTGAAGATGGGACATAAGACTTATTTTCTTGGAGCATCAGAACTGACTAATTACTTGCAATAGAAGAGTAAATACTTAAAAATTTTAAGTAAACTCTCAGTGATGAAACAGCTATGGCCCTACAAACGAAATTCTCCATTTCTGTATTTTATTAGTGTTTTTTCTCCATAAAAAATGTTTTATATACTACAAGATTGAAAAGTTTAGATCATTTTACTGAATTAGAAAATGTTTTGCAAAGTATTACTTGTGGAAATTTACTGGCATCATGGTTACTTTAATAAGATTTAGTCACTTTTAGAGAAAGTAATGATAGATTAACTGGGAAGCTGATTCTTTAAATCTAATTTAGATTAAACATCAAAATGGCATAATGGTTATTTTTCTTTATTGCACTTAAGGCATTTAAAAATATTTTCAGTGATTTATTCTTGCAGAATTAGATAGCATGATTAGAATTGCTTTCATGTTACTCCACAGCCTTTCTTCAGGTAATGTGTTATTCAATGCAAGAGGTAAGTATATGTTTGTTAGAAGATTATGTGGTTTATAGACTTCTCTTTCTCAAAGTTTATTTCACTCTTGTGGGTCTTGTGGGGGAACTTTGCTGTATATTAGCTGCTGTTTGGGTTTTCAAACTTTAAGATGGAATTTACCAAATATGGCTGGTTTATATAAAAACCAGATCTGTACACCTTTCTGGAGCTATTTTAACAAGCAGTGATTGTCTTAAAAAAAATCATAGCCAGACTACTCAAAAAAAGCATAAACTAGTTCCTAGCAGACATTCAAGACATCCTATTTGAGTACTGCATTTTCAAATTTTAGGGTTCTTTGCAAAAGAGCTGGCTGGGGGTGAGAGGATCAACTTCATACAGCTAAAGCTTACAATCTACCCATCTAATATTTATACATAGGCAGTTAGGTGCATGCAACCTTATCACTGGGTTTTGAATTTACCTCAAGAGAAAAAGTTTAACCTTGTAAAAATAAAACAATGAACAATGAAACAGAAGAGACTAATGGAAATATTCCCTTGTAAATGTCACAGCCAGGCAGGCAATGATCAAGATGACTAAGCAACCTCAGGGAAGTGTGACTCATGGGCTGATACAGAGTATTTTCGTCATCTTCATGAAGGACTCATTGCTTTGGAAAAGTAAGGGACTCATCACTGGTGTGAAGAACTGATTTTATTTGATAAAAAATTAATTATTTGCTTTTGACAAAGCTAAGTTAACTGTGGCAGGGTCAATTTCACATAAATTCTGACAATGAGTCAGACTACCATTTGCACATATGCCCTTCAACCCAGTATCTATTAAAGCAGCTACTAACTAAGCCCAATGCTTGTGAATGGCCATTTATGTAGCGGGATTTAGTAAAAGTCCTAAGGAAATCAATGTATACTGAGAAATATATTTTAATTAGGAATATATAATTTCTTCAAGCAGAACAGTGTGATTATGATTTAATGTTAGGCAGGTTATAGTCATATCATTAATAATTTGTTGTTAATTTACCCCAAGTAGTTACTATTTGAAGTCATGATGCTGTGATTTGCTTTGTGTATTTAACTTCTCCTGGTTCCCTTTATATGATTACATCATAAGATTTATTATATCTATCTATAAAAACCAACAACCTCCTTTTTGCTTTAAGTAGGCAGCCAGCTTAATTTCTGTCTTTCTCTGTGGAATAAGAGATTCCATTAAGACAGAAAGAGTGAGAGGTTTCAGGTAAACAATTTCTAACAAAACTCCCCATTAGCAAAATGATGATTAAAATATGCATCTCCCCCCCAAAAAAATTTAAAAAGGTTTCAAATTATTATCTGTCTGTCAAGGACATTAGGCTATAAGACTAGAAAGGCACTTGCAGTAGGTTAGACAGCTTTACACTCTGCACTAGTATACAATTTCTGTAACTATATTATTTTCTTGGATGGTTGAAAGCTAGGAATCTACTAACTTGCTGCAATAGGATCCTGCACCGTGCACTTATGTGACCTTCTCCCCATTGTTTCTGGAAACATCAATTTTGGTAGAACAGTTGTTCAAAACAGCTGTGTTGAGAAGTAAACAAAAAAAGACTTTTTACTAATGAAGCAAGAAGCAAATGTTAATGTTAATATCCCACTTGAAGGTCCAAGTTCTAGCTCAGATGTTACCCCAGCAACTTCTACTTTTGCAGTCAAAGACTATCATTATGATCAAACAATTAGTAACTATTAAGGTAACTGTTAAACGAACTATGCCTGTACTCTTAAATCATGTTCATGAACAACTTCTAACCAACTCTCAAACTACACTTTTTTGCACTTCTGTAAACAGACTGTATAGTCCCTTAAGGGCATAAAATTTATCTTCAATTACAATGGTATCTCCTAAACCAGCAGTTCTTAAAGTATGATCTGTAAAGTCCTGGGGGTTCTCAAGACACTTTCAGGGGGTCCAAAAAGTCAAACTATTTCCACAATACTAAGAGGTTATTTACTTCTTATATATATAGTTATTATATAGTTACACAATACTTCTACTCTTATTCTCTCTCAAGTGCACAGCAGAATTTTCCAGTGCTTACATGATGTTAATACCTAATAGGTCTACTATTGTTTTTTAAAAAATGAACAGCTGTTCTAATAAATGCTCAGGTTCTTTTTATTGAAGTATAGTTGATAAACAATATTATGTTAGTTTCAAGTACACAGCATATGATTCCATTATTAGATGCTCACCCCAACTAGTGCAGTTACTGTCAACATAGAAAGATGTTACAAAATTACTGACTATATTCTCTATGCTGTATTCTCATCCCTGTGACTAATTTATATTCTGATTGAGATTTTGTGCCTTTTTAACCCTTTCACCTATTTCACGCATTCACTCCAACCCCTCCCCCATGGTAACCACCAGTCACTTCTCAGTGTCTATGGGTCTATTGCTGTTTTGTTTTGTTTTATAATAAATTTGCAGTCTTAATTTCTAGTATGGAAAATATAAATATAACTCATATAACACAAGCTTTCTAGGGTCCTCAATAATATTTTAAGTGTATAAAGGGCTCCTGGGACCCAGAAGTTCGAGAACCACTGCTCTAAACAGAATAGGGCAAGACTGCCTGTATGAAGTACCCCATAAATGCTTGCCACCTCTGTAGACATATATTCAAGGGATATTATTTCAGATAATCTCTATACTTGTAATCAGTCAGTAAACTTAGTACCTATTGTATACACTACAGTGTACATGCTTATTAACTACCTTCTCTGAAGATCCAAGGCCATTTAAAACCAGAATAGTGATTAAAAAGCTATTTCATAGGACTTGTTTGAGTATACATAGAAAGATATACCTCTAATGTAGAAAGATACATCTTAATGTATACATAAAACAGTTTTTCAATTACTTTCTTTTTTGGGGGGTAAAGTTGTTTTACTTCAGCCATAACTAGAAGAAAAGATATAAAACTGAAATATGACTGAAATTTGTATGTTCCTTTAAATAAAATTAGAAAGCATCATGTGGCATGTTTTTAAAAATTTATGCCCGGAAAACAGTACGATTCTGTTTCTATATATAAAGTATAATGTTTTGGATATAATAATAACAGATTATAAACATAAAGGCTTGCCAAGCAGGTCTATAGAAATAGACCTTTCCTTTCTTGTTAATGTATTTTAGGTCACGTCATAAGCCATAGAGTTCATTTATAAGCGATCATCAAGATAACATGTCCAGGGGAAGATTATTGTCCAGGGCCTCAAAGTTCTAAATTAAAGTATGCTAATTTTAGAAGGCAAATACCTTAGTAAAAACCCAGTCTCTTATGGATTAATGCACTCATCTGGTTGTCATGTTCTAACCACTTAAGACTGCTAAAAGAAAAGCTCTTTTCAGAAAAGACAACTTTAAGGAACTGAAACAATATTATAGCACCTTTATCAATGGACAAATTCCATCTGATATCTATGCATAAACACCAAACTCACTAGAATGCATTTGTCAAAGATCTAACTAAATCATTAGGTACTAGAAACAGACATGTGCATCAAGTATCAATAGAAACCAGCATGAAAGGTTCTAATAATATATAAACAGCTGAAATCTGTCAATTAATTTTGTTTTCTAAGTAGAATAAAATCTATTATTCAATGACTAGCAAAGCAGAAAATAAACCAACAATGTATGTTTTTCAGTAATGAGATACAAGATGATATGTATGTGGCAGATTTGCAAACAAATCTGAAGGTCTATACAGATCAAGACTTGTGTTCAATCTTCTTTAAGCCAGTGTATTCTGATCTTGGCACAAATCATTTATTTGATCTTTTGACTAAATGTATTCAGGCTTTGGATGTAATAAATCTACCAGCACTAAAATGGTGCTTGACATAATTCTACCTTCTGGGCTGAACACACACAGTTGCATATATTAAGCAACTAGTATGTGGCTAACTGAAAAATGGTAACCAGGATGGGTAGGATTGGGAATTAAAACCACGAGGCCATCAACTCACTATTGTTGATGGGAAATACGGTAACTGTAGAAATACAATCAGTTATTTTATGCTCCTAGTTGTCTAGCCATCATCGAAAAACTCTATGTTGACTTCCAAAATAGGCAGCAGGTATGTATAAATCCCTCCCTGTGTGCATTATGCGTGGGGCACCATACAAATTAGAGCAGGGCATAGGACAAGGGGTGAGGAGGAGAGCACAGGAAAATACTCTGTAAGATATAATGACAAATACACTTGATGTAGTAGAGCTATGGATTACTATATACTAGAGAAAGCAGACCACCTCTTAAGGCTATTGGAGATAGGTTGGTTCATTTTGAGCAAACAAGAAGCATAAGCAGAGAAACAAATGCCAGGTTCTCCATTAGACCTTAGTCATAACAAAATGAAAGTCTTTGAAAAGATTAGGTTCTTGATTACAGAAGCACGTAGAATGCACAGAGTTCAGAAAAGAGATGTCTTCATGGGAAAAAGATAGGTTGTTTAGATTTTGCCAGGACAGGACTAGAGGCTCTGTCTAAAATTCCAAGAAAATAAAAGTACTATATGCCCCTAGAATGAAAGTGAAATGAATTCTCTAGCAAAACACATGATTATCCACACCAAGTTCACCTGAAATATGGCTAGGGCGCAAGTTCATCAACAATCACTTCTGAAATCCAGGACCATAAAAAAGTTATTTACTCCATCACCACGAGCCTGTTATACTTGTTTTCTTTCAAAATTTCAAGGAATCAACACTTACAACTGTTAGTAATTATAATGCATTTCTATGATGAGTACAGTGTGTTTATCTTGCTCTTCTATGGTTACATGTTCACTTCTTAAGGGAGGCCTCATAGGTGTGGAGGTTGGAAACAAGGAACTCTTTGCCTATTGCCTGTTCCCAGGCAAAGCTCTTCTGTGGTTCTAACCTCTTAAATCCTGCTGTATGCGAACACCGGCCATGCTCTGTCTTGGCATTCGAAGAGACGTTCTCAAAGGTGTATGTCTCTGCTCATCCAGATAAGCAAGGTCCTCCAAGTGGGCAGAACTTGTGGCTGACAAGACAGAAGAGTTTAGTAAGAATTATGTAAATTTAGAAAATTTTCAGTTAGTACTTATCGCCCAAACTCTGAAATCAGTGCTTGTTCCAGAAGATACATTTATTTACCAAGAGTTTGCTGAACTCAGAGTCCTCAGTGTCTAAAACGTGTGCCAGAGAAACATGTAAAAGGCTGTCTTCAGGCCCTTAATCACTATCGACTGCCTGAGCTTATGGAGAGGACTAGCAATAAGTTGGCAAGCACATTAATGCCTGACAACAAAGATTATTAGTTTCTGCTTCTTTTGTGTCACAAATCTCATTTGTAGAACATGATATAAACATCATTATTGGAGAAACCTGTTCCAAATTACATTGAGCACTAAGAAAAACATGAAGGTGTATTTTCAACATTTTCCCTTCACAGTAAAGAATGAAACATGAAAACATTCTGAAAACAATTTTCACATGCATGCGTGTGTGTATGTACATATTGTAAAGGTGGGCACCTGGGGCAATGGACAGAGAAATTACTGACAGCATTTATGAAGCTTCCACTGCCCATGAATTCCAAAAAACATTCTGATGCTCTCTTAAGATAATCAAGAAATAATGGCCTCCCACTGCGTTTATAAATTCTTTAACCCCCTAACCCAGCCAAAAGAGAGAAAATGGAAGACGGGGGAAAAGTGGGTATTGGCACTGCTATATATTGAGAGCTGCTGGGTCCATTCACAATGACCTAAAACGGGAAGAAATCAAGAATCAGGAAGTAAAGACAAAAGTCTTTAACAAAAAAGGAAAAAAACCCCAAGCTCTGTAAGAAAATGGTTCCTTTAGAGTTTATACATTATTAGATTACACCATTAATTCAATCTGTTGCCAGCTATGTTAGATACTGTGCTGGGGGTTAGTTTAGTCATTCAATGCCAATTATTTACTGAGAGCCTACTATGTGCCAGGCACTATTCATGGTGCCCTTTCTGGTGTAGTTGCCAGTTTACCTCTGGTGACTGTTCTGAGTGGATGAAAGGAAGCAAACTAAGATCATTCCTTCTTGGCTGCTGAGCTCCAGTGAAGTATTGTCTGTGTTCCCAATCAATATAAGACACAAACAACAATAATATAAGGTGGATTATAAATGGCACAAAGGAATTAATAAAAGTAATCTAAGAGCTGAAAAAAATAAAAGATGGAGAAAACAGAAGAAAGGAAGAGAAAAGAGTAGGGGAGAACAAATCATAGAGATTATATATTCTCCTCATCCTTCAATTATTGCAATTGTCTTAGTTACCTGGGTCTGTTGGACACCTAGACAAATGAAACTTATCCAAATTATAGTTTCTAGATACAGTTTCTATAAGGAAATAAAAATCCTTGAAAGCTAGTCTAGGGAACTTAAATCAAGAAGTTAAATGCCACATTACATATCAGAGGAAGAAGAGTATCAGAGGAGTAACAGATAATCTTATCTCTGCATTCTGAAATTAGAACTATCCAGAATAGGTAACTATTTAGTTTTTAAATGAGTTGTATACCATTCTACTGGCATTCTAATGTGGTTCTCTGAATTCTTTCTTATATTTAATATAGTCCCTCCTGTTTTAACCAGTCTATTTTCTTTTGTTTGTTTCTTTATCCAGAAAAAGGGAGCCCTCAGAGGTCCAGTCTCTACAGTCATCCTTGAGCTCAGAAGTACTAGCTTCAGATGAGTAAGGCTCCACTTACAGAGATCCGAGCTGTAGCTTTTGTGGGGCCCTTGCTCCAAGCTTCTATGGTTTAATAATCCCAGTCTATTCTCCTTATCCCACAGGCTCAGGGGTGGTGGCTGCTTCCTGCATCTGCTAAGTCCATGATACCTCAATGTTCTCTTTTTACCTTTTCAGTTCTTTAAAACCCAGTTAACAATTCTTTATATATCAAATTTTCTGTTAAAATAACTAGATGGTTTCTGTTTCCTGGCTAGCCCCTGACTGACACAGCATAGAAAAATAACTGAACAGCAATCCCTTTCACATATGTGATGTTGATAATGAAGCAGTATCACAGAATGCAGATATAAAAGGAATTTTAAAGGTACTCTAGCCCAGAGGTTAGCAAATCTGGCTTGCTGTCTCTTTTTGTGAATAAAGTTTTACAGGAACACAGCCTAGCCTGTTTAAGTATTCAACTACTCAGTCAAGTAGTTGTGGCAGAGGCCATATAGCCTGTAAAGCCTAAAATACTAGCTGGCCTTTTAATAAAAGCTTTGTTGACACTAATCTAACCAAATCCCCTCATTTTTCAGATTAGGAGACAGTAGAGTGACTTGCCTAAAGGGAACCACTCATTTGTAGTTGAGCCAGGCCTTGAAACCAGCTATCCTGACTCTCAATCCAGTGAGGGTTATTTGCATTGTACCCTCCTTTGAAAGCTCAAGAGATTTAAATCATTCTTGAAAGACTTACTCTTCATCCCCTATTCATCTTTGTCACTTTCTCTCAACTGTTTTCTATGGCTTCACAGAGCAGTAATCAACTTGGGCAATAAAGGCCTTGCTGATGCAAAGTAAAGGAGCCCTGTATGTCGTAGACTAGAAAATCTCCACGGTAATATGGGAAGTCCTAACTCGTTTTTTTTTTAATAAAAAAATACTTACGAGGTACTTTTTAAGCTGATAAAGAATAATATGAAAAGAAGATCAATGGCAATGAGTATCTATTATTCACATTAAAACAAAATATAAATGAAACCTTAACAGCTGGCACTTTGTATAATTAAAAAGCAAGGTTCTAGAAGGGTTTTTACTAAAATTGTCCTATATGCCAAGAACTAGAGGTTTGATATGTTATAATAAAGAGAATGTATGTTTCATTAAAAGTAGGCAGAATGATAAAGAAGTATATAACATGGAGTGGAGCAAAAAGCTGGAGTAAGAAAAAAAAAGCCTACAGTCTTTCTTTTTTATATTATATCCATCTACTAATCTTTTAATGACTAAATTTAGGGAGAGCTATACTTTTGAGTACAGATGTAAATTAAATAACAGTTACATAATCCATTTAAATTTCTTTGTATTAAAAAACTTCTGGCAAGTACTTTCAGCCATAGTCTTAGTTTCACATATTCATCTTCTTATACTGCATGAAGAGCTGTTGGCAGCTTTTGTAAAATATTCATGCTTAGTATGAACTTAAAAAGTTTTACTAAACTAATCTTTACCACAGTAATTCCTAGGAAAATAAACATCAATTGTTCTATTGCTTTATTTCAAGAAAACCAAGAAATGTAGTAAATATTCAATATCAGACAGATGACATTAGAAGACAAATACTGCAATTACTGAGCTGAATGAATAGTTAATTCCTTCACAAATCGAAACACTCAGGCAAAATGAACTAAGGAAAGTGGTGATACTCAGTAAGTGCAATAGCTCTGAAGCCCTGGTTCACGGCACAGAAAGATGTGAAATCAGCAAATGGGTAACTATTGCTTTCATTTCACATGGAATGCAATTAAATTATGGTTACTGTTACCTGAGTATATTAAAACATGCAATCTTTTCCTTATTGTAGCAATTAATACCTTTTTGTTGACCTCTGAATCTATCATTATTTTCTTTATCATATATTTTACTGCCTTTTTTCCTCATTAAATCATTCCTTAGTCCTATTTTCAGTTTCTCTCTGCTTCATCATTTTCAAAATTCTTGTCACTTCTAAGATATTATTTAAAGGCAGATGAGACAAATCTTGGAAAGATTAGCCAAGAGACCTGAAATCCTGTTAGTTGTGGCCCTTTGTTCTACTAATGTATTTATTTAGTTGTACTCTCCCTTACAGTTACTTGAATCTTTTCCATTTGCAGATCACTTTCTGAGAAAAAGTCTTTGTCATACTTTGTCAACCATCTCACTCTTTGTCAAAATCTGTTCAATCTACACTTCCTGCTTACCTGATTGATCCCCCAGTCAGAATTAATTCCTTCTCCTCTTTCAGCAACCATATAACATATATTGCTAATTAGAACTTACATTATTTAGCTAGCTGTTTACATGTCTGATTCATCTTTAATAACTCCATCCCTTCAGAGTAAATCGGAGTACCCTGAACGTAATGTACAATACAGAAATGAATTCCAGACTACTTCTACTTAGACTTAGAAATTTGTCTGGCTCTATCCTCAGCTTCCTCATTGCTCTGCTTAATGCTTGACAGACATCACCACGGTAATGCGCCTGACTCCAGTGATGTTCATATAATCTTCCTTCAGGTACTGTTGGTCCCTCTCTAACTTTTTTTTCTATAGTACATATCACTTTCTATCTTACTGTATAAATTACTTATCTACTCTGTGTATTTTACTTTCCCTGGCTAGAATACAAGTTCCATGAGGATAGAAATCTTTGTTTTATTGATGACTCTCAAGAGCTTTGAACAGTGTTTGGTATGTAGGTACATGCTCAATAAATGCTTGTCTACTAACAGTAATTGTATTTAATGTACACTTTGTGTTTTGGCTACATTTAGAACAATCAATGAGTAACAAATTAGGTTTTGTCTTACAGGATTATGTGAAGCTGAAAGTGAAGAAGGTAAGCTATAGCAACACAACCTTGCTCATCATCATCCCATATTAATATTGGTGACACATCTATAGGGACACACGGTTTCCACCTCACTGTGGTACCCTTACTGATCATCATCCCATACTAACATCAGTGATAGGTCTATGGGGACACATGGTTCCCATCTCATCATGCTTCCCTTACTGTGAAACTACTGGCAATTTCTTTTGGAGATAATTCCATCAAGTTAAATCAATACTGTAATATTTAATGAACACTTTCCAGATACAAGCATAAGGGATAATTAGGTAAGGTGAGGCAAACTGTATAGGAAAAACAAATCTATGACAAAAATTTTTACATAAAAAGAAAATGCTTTAAAAAGTAAACCCATAATAAAATCAATGTCACTAAAAAGCCTTGTTTTCAGAGAAGGAAGAGAGAAGTGGAAAAAGGGAGCATATATATTTTTTGAGATGTAATCAGATTGGAACAGCTGACTCACTTATAGAACATTTAACTGACATATTTTTTGAAGTCAAAATAATTTAATACACAAGTGGGCAGAAAAAAAATTAAGCAGATGACATCTGGTAGAAAACAGTCCAGAGGCAACTCTACATCAAATTTGGAACCAGTTTGAAATATTTCTTCTTATGTCATTTGCCACTAATACAAACAGATTTTAGTAGAACAATTGTAATTCTGGCCGACCTGAGCAGGGAGCCTGGAATGATACTTTGTAAGAGCCTGGGCAAGAAGCCACTCCTCTGTCTTTATATCCTTGATTCATAAAGCCAACATTCTGACTGCTGAAAAGCCTCCCCCACCTTTTTAAAAATAAAATCCTCTTTACAGTTTCTGATTGGATTCATTTAAATTCCCCAGAATTCCTATTTTGCATTTACCAGATTCTTAAGATTCTTTCCTTAGGAAAATGTGCAGCTCCAAACCTTAACAAGTAGATGGTGATAGCCTGTATTTTTAACTGACTTCTGTTGTTCATATGTTTCCCTGATAAACTCATGTCCCTGAGGACAGCTGTTACAAGCAAATATTTCTTGCTTCCCACATCCTTCCAATTCACTGCCAATCTCATTTTAAGACATCAAGGATGACCATAGACAGCCTACTCTGATAATTTCTGCCATACAACTCCAAGTCCATAAGGATTCTCTACTTTTTTCCAACACAGCAGGCTTATAAATATTCAACAGTGACTTACATTTTGAAGCAATAAAAGACACAGCTTTTATTTTTTATTTTAGAATTTAAACTAAAGGTGTATAAACATCCAAATTTATTTTTCGAAAACTGAGCTACTCCAGGAAAAACCCAAGCCTTAATGCCACAGACTGCCAAAGCTTGAATTTAATTACTTCACTATTTGTGTTAAAAATGTTTGTTTTCAGTAAATAGTACTACCTTCATATATGGTATATGGAGCTTTAAACTAGTGTATCTAACCATAAACTTCCCTCGTTTGAGGTTTATGTCTCTAAAAGTATATACCTAAATCCAATTAACCAATATAATTATACTGATATTAATCAGACTTCTATTTTAATAGTTAATAAAAAGTACATGATTGTTTAAAAAATTTTCATTACATATATTTCTTCCATTTATGTTGTAGGTGAGTTAAAAGCTGTGACAAATTAAAAAAAAATCGCCATGAACAATGGCCTATATGCTGACTCTTTCCCCCAAGTAAAAGTACTACAGAAGCCATGTGTCCTTTCCATTCTAACACCAAGGGTCTTATGGAATAACATGAACAATTTTATTTTTTAGAGTTTAATCAAGCAGATGCTTTAGGATTTTAAAATAATTCCTTGACAATTTCCTGGTCCTGCTAGATGTGGCCCTATAAAGATGCCAAGAAGCTCAGGCAAAAATGGTTTTTATTACCGAAGAGGGGAGAAGTCTGCGACACACCAAGAACCATTTAAACAATTATTCCCGTAAGTTTTTTCAAAAGTAATGCAAATGTTTTTTTCACATTATTATTCAACATTTTTGATCTCTAAAATAAATAATCACTCATACTGAGATAAAGTTTTAAAAAATAAGAGAAAATTTAAAGCTGAATTTGAAAGAGGCCTTTTATTACTGGCATTCATCATTTTTCTCCCCAACTGTTCATATGCTTAGAACAACTTACACATATAAATATAATGGATTTCCCCCCACTATTTCAAACTCACCTCATATTTTAAATCCTTAAATTCCTGTTCACCAAGGAGATTTGAGTATTTGATCTTCCCCCAGTTTGAAGAAGCACTTCTATGTATATATTAGGAAGTAAAGGAAAATATGTATATCTAGAGGTAAAATGAGAAGAGCAGAACCTCCTGCACTTAAGAAAATTTATTTATAAAAAAGGATTTAGATATGTAATCATTTAAGCTACCAGAGGTTGTGGTCTTATCAAATGCTTAGACACATTATAGAGCTAGCAGGCTAATTATCTTGTGAAAGTAATTTTATTTCTCTTCATTCTGGAAACACTTTCAACCTATAATCTATTAAATTTTGAAAATAACATTTGGTTTATACCTCACTTTCCTGCTTCTTTGTGAGGTTTCCATGGTTTCTAGATATAGAAAACAGTCCAACATAAACTATTCCCTGGCCTATCTCTTGCCCTGAAGGCAACAATAGGTCTGTTTGTATTACATTCAACAGCGACAAGAAATAATTCTCCAATGAAGTATTTTGTTCAACACAGTACTACTCTGGCAGTACAAAATCCTGGACAGATCTATCTGGCTTCTGATGGTGCATTTACCCTTTGCCCTTCCTTTGAAGAAGCATGATCAGTACTGTTTACAAATTTGAAACACTCAGCCAGCCAGAAAATGCCACTGTTAGAGGATACCACTCTGATAGTGAAAAAATAATCAACAATTATCTATAGGCATAACAATTTAGGCTAATTTATCCCCCTGCTCCTTTTTTCAACATGGGGGAGGGACAGGGAAGGGAAAAGAAAAGGAGAAAGCATTTGAGTACAAGTAATATTTTCCAATACTTGAATTAAAACAGATAAGCACCAATAACATAGAAAAATCACTGTTTTGTAATACCTGATATAAACAGTATACTTTCGTTAAAAAGGTAAAGAAAAAATTGACACCGAGAGCATGGTCTGTAAAATAAAAATTTGATAAACTGATGTCATCAGAAATTTTGTGCTTCATAAAACTGAAAGAACAAAACAGCAGAAGACTCACAGACTCCAAGAAGGAACTAGTGGTTAGTTAACAAAGGGGAGAGGTGGGTGAGGGCAGGTGGGGAGCGAGGGAGAAGGGAATTGAGGGGTGTCATGATTAGTACACATGGTGTGTGTGGGATCATGGGGAAGACAGTGTAGCGCAGAGAAGACAAGTAGTGACTCCGTGGCATCTTATTACACTGATGGACAGTGACTGCAATGGGGTATGGGGGGGACTTGATAATATGGGTGAATGTAGTAACCACAATGTTTCTCATGTGAAATCTTTGTAAGACTGTATATCAATGATACCTTAAAAAAAATCCTCAAAGGCTTAACCAAAGAAAAAAAACTTGTGCTTCAAATGTATCAATAGGAAAATGCAAAGATAAGCAACAGACTGGAGAAAATATTTTACAAAATCATCTCTGATAAAGATTTGTATCCAGAACATTCAAGAGATCCAATTCTTAGAACTCAGTAAGGCAAACAAACCCAATTAAAAATGTGCAAAGGTTTGAATAGATATTTCACCGAAGAAGATATACAAAAATAGCTAATAAGCACACAAAATAATCTCAACATCATTAATCATTAGGAAAAGGCAAATATAAACCACAGCAAGATAGCATTTCACACCCACCAGAATAAATATAAGAGATAAGACAGTAACAAATGGTAGAGAGGATGTAGAAAAACAGGAATCCCCAAACACTGAGGGTGGGTTTGTAAAATGACGCAGTTACTTTGGAAAACAGTTGGGCAATTTCTTAAGAAGTTAACAAATTTATCCTATAATCCAGCAATTCCACTCAGTATCGATATAAGAGAAATGAAAATATATGTTCACCCAAAGACTTACACACCAGTGTTCACAGCAGCACTATTCACAATACTCCAAAATTGACTGACTGGTGAACAGACAGGTAAGATACAGTATGGCCATATGATGGAATTCTATTTGTAATAAAAAGGAATATATTTCTGATACATGCTTTGTTACAGATGAACCTCAAAAACGTTATGCTAAGTGAAAGAAGCCAGACACAAGAGATCATACGTATGACTCCACTTACATGAAATGTCCAGAAAAGTAAGTCTATAGAAAGTAGGTTAGTGGTTGCCTGGGGCTAGGGGTGGAAATGAAATTAACATTAAATAGACATGGGGAATCTTTTTTATTTTGCTATTATTAATGTACAATTACATGAGCAATATTACAGTTACTAGACTTCCCCTATTATCAAGTCCCCACCACATACCCCATTACAGTCACTGTCCATCAGCATAGTAAGATGCTATAGAATCACTACTTGTCTTCTCTGTGTTATACTGCTTTCCCCATATCCCCCCTGCACTAGATTATGTGAGCTCATTGTAATACCCCTTTTTCCCCTTATCCCTCCCTTCCCACCCATCCTCCCCAGTCCCTTTCCCTTTGGTAACTGTTAGTCCATTCCTGGGTTCTGTGAGTCTGCTGCTGTTTTGTTCCTTCAGTTTTTGCTTTGTTCTTATACTCCACAGATGAGTGAAATCATTTGATACTTGTCTTTCTCCACCTGGC
Source organism: Smutsia gigantea (assembly GCA_032199065.1). Classification (NCBI taxonomy): domain Eukaryota; kingdom Metazoa; phylum Chordata; class Mammalia; order Pholidota; family Manidae; genus Smutsia; species Smutsia gigantea. Next base: position 78,121 of record JAVSCE010013738.1, on the reverse strand, counting down.
TTATTTCACTGAGCATAATACCCTCTAACTCCATCCATGTTGTTGCAAATATCTGGATTTGTTTTCTTATGGCTGAATAATATTCCATTGTGTATATGTACCATCTCTTCTTTATCCATTCATCTACTGATGGTCACTTAGGTTGTTTCCATCTCTTGCCTATTGTAAATAGTGCTGTGATAAACATAGGGGTGCATATGTCTTTTTCAAACTGGGATGCTGCATTCTTAGGGTAAATTCCTAGGAGTGGCATTCCTGGGTCAAATGGTATTTCTACTTTTAGTTTTTTGAGGAACCTCCATATTACTTTCCACAATGGTTTACTAATTTACATTCCCCCCAGCAGTGTAGGAGGGTTCCCCTTTCTCCACATCCTTGTCAACATTTGTTGTTGTCTTTTGGATGGTGGCGGCCATTCTAATTGGTGTGAGGTGATATCTCATTGAGGTTTTAATTTGCATTTTTCGGATGATTAGCGATGTGGAGCATCTTTTCAGGTGCCTGTTGGCCATCTGAATTTCTTCTTTGGAAAAGTGTCTGTTCAGCTCCTCTGCCCATTTCTTAATTGGATTATTTGCTTTTTGTTTGTTGAGGTGCATAAGCTCTTTATATAATTTGGATGTCGACCCCTTATCAGATATGTCATTTATGAATATATTCTCCCATACTGTAGGATGCCTTTTTGTTCTACTGATGGTGTCCTTTGCTGTACAGAAGCTTTTTAGTTTGATATAGTCCTACTTGTTCATTTTTGCTTTTGTTTCCCTTGCCCGGGGAGATATGTTCATGAAGTTGCTCATGTTTATGTCCAAGAGATTTTTGCCTATGTTTTTATCTAAGAGTTTTATGGTTTCATGACTTACATTCAGGTCTTTGATCCATTTTGAGTTTACTTTTGTTTATGGGGTTAGACAATAATCCAGTTTCATTCTCTTACATGTAGCTGTCCAGTTTTGCCAACACTAGCTGTTGAAGAGGCTGTCATTTCCCCATTGTATGTCCATGGCTCCTTTATCATATATTAATTTACCATATATGCTTGGGGTTTATATCTGGGCTCTCTAGTCTGTTCCATTGGTCTATGGGTCTGTTCTTGTGCCAGTACGAAATTGTCTTGATTACTGTGGCTTTGTAGTAGAGCTTGAAGTCAGGGAGTGTAAGTCCCCCCCACTTTATTCTTCCTTCTCAGGATTGCTTTGGCTATTCGGGGTCTTTTGTGGTTCCATATGAATTTTAGAACTATTTGCTCTAGTTTGTTGAAGAATACTGTTGGTATTTTGATAGGGATTGCACTGAATCTGTAGATTGCTTTAGGCAGGATGGCCATTTTGACAATATTAATTCTTCCTATCAATGAGCACAGGATGTGTTTCCATTTATTGGTATCTTCTTTAATTTCGATATGAGGAATCTTATTGGGAAGATAAAAATATTCCAAAACATTTATGGTGAAGGTTACACAACTTGGTAAATATACTTAAAATGAATTACCGATGGGTGAATTACTTGAAATGGGTGAATTTTACAAAATGTAAAATATGGCTCAAAATACTTGTTTTTTTAAAAAGATAATATTCACAAAAGACTGCTGCCTCAGGACTTTAGGCTACCACTGAACTAAAAACGGGGCAATTAGAATAATTTCTGGTCAGTATGGGTACCAATCCTACCTTTACGTTCTCAGTAGGTGGGACACTTTAATTATCCATTTGTTGAAATTATTAGGTTATTTTTAATCAACAGCAAAAACAGGTATTTCCTCAAAGATCTAGTTGGTTTAGGAGTGCTATTTCCTAACCAAAGACAAGGGAAAACCCTTCTGGAGGGACAGGAGCCTATATATACTTCATATATTTTTAAAATTGAAGTATGATTAACATATATAATGTATATAAGTTTTAAGTGTAAAGCTCAAAAAAATTTTATATATATGTACACCCCTATAAAAATCATTTAGATGAAGATATAGAAGACTCTCTTAATTGACATTTCCACCAAAGGTATACACTACTTTACTTCTATCACAATAGAACTGCCATAGTTTTGTCTGTTTTTCTGATCTTTATATAAATACATGTACTTTATAAAGTATGTATTCTCCATGATATTATCTGTAGCTGCAGTACATTCTTTTTCATTGTGGTATGCAGTTTACTTATCCAGTCTACTATTGATGGACATTTGGATGATTTTCAGCTTTTAGGTATTATGAATATGAAAGTTCTATTTGTCTTTGATGAACATAGGACTTACTTTTGATGGACATTCTTACACAGGAGTGGAATTGCTTGGCTTTTAGGTAACATGCATATATATATAGCTTTATATGGCTTTAATAGTTCTTGCCAAGCAGCTTTACAAAGTAGTAGTACCAATTTATTAATATATTCCCATCAGCAACGTATGACATTTCCAACTGCAACACACTGTCACTAGCACTTGGCATTGCCATTCCTATTAATTTTGTGGGTATGGGTATAGTGCTATCTCACTGTCAACAACTGTAAAGGGTATTTTATCCTATTTCTAGGCTAACAAGCCTAGATGCTGGAAGACAATATGAGACATCCAGGTCAGAGATGAAAGACAGTTCATTACTCAGAGGAATAGCAGTAGCCAGAGTATCAGTACAGAGTATTTGTGCCAGACCCCTCAGCCCCAGTTCCCACAGGGCAATACAAAGAGGGCTAAGTGATACCTGCACAAGCAGATGGCTGCATTACAAACTATAGATTAGCTGTGCCCACAGTTTGGATTTTCTAGGATTCTGTATAAATACAATCATGCAGTATGTACTCTTTATTATCTGGCTTCTTTCAGCATAAATATTTTGAGATTCATGCATGTTGCCGCAGTTAACTCATGTTATGTAGCTCACAGTTAATTTCTTTTTATTGCTGCGTTCATTGTAAGGATATGCTAAATGTGTGTAGTCATTCACCTTGTTGGGCATCTGGGATGTCCATAATTGCTGGCTATTGCAAATAAAGCTGCAATGATCATTGGTGTACATCTTTGTAAGAACATATGCTTTCACTTCTCTTGTATAAATCCTATTGATTTTTTGACCTTACATGTCTCTTACACATATTATAATCATATACAGGTAATATAATGTACGTTATACATTATACATAAAATATGAATATTATATGTGTAATATATATATTTGAAAGAGTCATAAGTAATATAAACCTTTGGAAAGAGGTACTAGGCAGAGAGAGAAAACTGGCTTTTCCTTTTCTTTTGTATTATTTGTTTGAATCTGAATTTTCAGTTGGTTTATATAATTATGTGTTATATATGAACCTTTAATTTCTAGAATGTCAGCAGGAACCACTGGGCAAGGAGATTTGGCTCATTTTTTGTTTTAGTTTCTTCTTTGTATCTCTCTGTATTTTGAAAGTCTAATAAATGCAAAATTTTAAGGTAAAAAAGAGGAAAATCTTTCAAGCTACTCTCTCAACTATACTGATAGAGCCTTCAACCTGGCGATTCATTCCTATAATTTCGCACAATAAATACCAGAAGCTTTTTAACTATTTAACTCCCAGATTTCCTCCTTTGGTCATTCCTATATGGATGGATATATACAGTAATTTTTCTAAACTCCACATTTGATACTATCACTCCTGTTTATACTCCTCATAATCAATAAAATAAACCTAAACCTATTGTCTGAGTACCTTAGGGCCCTGGTTTCACCTCTCAATACCATTTTCTACCATGCTTTCCATATACCCTAGGTTTTAGTCATGCCAAGATACCAGTAATGTGCCCATTTCTTTAACTTCTTGGTGCCTCCTTCCCCTTTTTTCTGTTAGTCCTTCTTGTGAATTCTTATTCATTCTTCTCTATGATGTCTTCGATTCCTCTCTACTCTCTCCCTTTACACTTAAATACTTCCTCCTCTGTGCTTGTATGGTACTTTATGAATTACTATATTACAGCACTTATTTAGCTGAGTATGTTACAAAAACAACAATGGATGTGAATCAGAATTCTAACCTGCAATCCTCCATAAAATTCTTATCTTAATATTTGCTTCAGTCAATGTTTCAGTGGATATACAAAAATTTACTGACATACAACAGTAGCAGCCATAATTACACTAATGTCTGTAAGTAGTAGTTCCTAAAAGGAAATTAGCAAAAAATATATCATAAGGGGTAGTTTAGAAGCCTGACAAACTCACAAATTGGATAACGATTCCCTGCAAATTGACCAATCTGGCTAATTAGTACTGGACAACTCTTTGTAAACCCTAAGGTTAGTATTTGCATAAGTTAAAATAATGAATCTCTATAGACACTGATGCTCAAGAAGGGCAAGTATTTTATAATTTCTTCAGCAAACTAAAAAGAGGACAATAGAAACTCATACCTTCTGTCTCCCATAAGTGCTCAGGGCCCTTCTCAAATAACAGAGCGAGAATTTTCTTAGAAATCATTGTTGCTTAGTGAAGTAAATTGGAATGTGCCATTAATATAACAGCTATACTTCCCCATTTTTATATAACCAGGATTTAAATCTTCTCTTCTGGAAAGACTGAATTTGCCTAGCACTTTCTTATAAGTTACAGTATTCTAGAATTCTAATATGACATGGTCAGGGATTAAGATATTTAAAAGAACCTAGGAGAGAAAAATTTCTCATGATATAAAAGTGAATAATCTTGAAAAATTAATTCCAGAAACTGCAGGTACTAATCTTCCAGATGAGCTTTTCTCCCCATAATCACCTCTGATGACAGATGCTGATGGTTTCTCAGAGGACAGAACAGATAAAATAGCTTAGAAAAGGTCCATTAGGGAAATGGAAAAAGCAAAAAGCATCATACTATCACCTGCATAACATAAATAATTACATCTGGGAAACATGAGTTCTTGCCTACAATAATATTTTATTATCCTTCGTCAGTGAGACAAACCTGTCCAGGCATTCATCAAACAACGAAGAAAGACAAACGTAACTTTGATTTTTTTTAATATAATTTATTTTGGTATCATTAATCTACAATTACATGTGCAATATTATGGTGATTAAACTACCCCCTTCATCAGGTCCCCCCCACCAACCCCATTACAATCACTGTCCATCAGCGTAGTGAGATGCTATAGAATCATTACTAGTTTTCTCTGAGTTGTACAGCACTCCCCGTGCCACCTCAATATTATGTCTGCTAATCATACTACCCCTTTTTCCTCCTTGTCCCTCCCTTCCCACCCATCCTCCTCAGTTCCTTTCCCTTTTGTAACTATTAGTCTGTTCTTGGGTTCTGTAAGTTTGCTGCTGTTTTGTTTCTTCAGTTTTTTTCTTTGTTCTTATACTCCACATATGAGTGAGATCATTTGATATTTGTCTTTTTCCGCTTGGCTTATTTCACTGAGCATAATACCCTCTAGCTCGATCCATGTTGTTGCAAATGGTAGGATTTGTTTTCTTCTTATGGCTGAATAATATTCCACTGTGTATATGTACCATCTCTTCTTTATCCATTCATCTACTGATGGACACTTAGGTTGCTTCCATCTTTGCCTATTGTATAGCTCCATCCATGTTGTTGCAAATGGTAGGATTTGTTTTCTTCTTATGGCTGAATAATATTCCATTGTGTATATGTACCACATCTTCTTTATCCATTCATCTACTGATGGACACTTAGGTTGCTTCCATTTCTTGGCTATTGCAAATAGTACTGCGATAAACATAGGGGTGCATCTGTCTTTTTCAAATTGGGTTGCTGCAGTCTTAGGGTAAATTTCTAGGAGTGGAATTCCTGGATCAAATGGTATTTCTATTTTGAGTTTTTTGAGGAACCTCCATACTGCTTTCCACAATGGTTGAACTAATTTGCATTCCCACCAGCAGTGTAGGAGGGTTCCCTTTTCTCCACATCCTCGCCAACATTTGTTGTTGTTTGTGTTTTGGATGTTGGCCATCCTCACTGGTGTGAAGTGATATCTCATTGTGGTTTTAATTTGCATTTCTCTGATGATTAGCGATGTGGAGCATCTTTTCATGTGCCTGTTGGCCATCTGAATTTCTTCTTTGGAGAAGTGTCTATTTGGGTCCTCTGCCCGTTTCTTAATTGGATTATTTGCTTTTTGTTTGTGGAAATGTGTGAGTTCTTCATATATTTTGGATGTCAACCCCTTATCGGATACGTCATTTACAAATATATTCTCCCATACTGTCGGATGTCTTTTTGTTCTACTGATGGTGTCCTTTGCTGTACAGAAGCTTTTCAGCTTGATATAGCCCCACTTATTCATTTTGCTTTTGTTTCCCTTGTCCGGGGAGATATGTTCATAAAGAAGTCTCTCATGTTTATGTCCAAGAGATTTTTGTCTATGTTTTTTTCTAAGAGTTTTATGGTTTCATGACTTACATTCAGGTCTTTGATCCACCTTGAGTTTACCTTTGTACATGGGGCTAGACAGTAGTCCAGTTTCATTCTCTTACATGCAGCAGTCCAGTTTTGCGAACACCAGCTGCTGAAGAGGCTGTCATCTCCCAATTGTATATCTAAGGCTCCTTTATCAAATATTAATTGACCGTATATGTTTGGGTTAATGTTTGGATTTTCTATTCTGTTCCACTGATCTGTGGGTCTGTTTTTGTGCCAATACCGGATTGTCTTGATTACTGTGGCTCTGTAGTAGAGCTGGAAGTCAGGGAGCGTAATTCCCCGTTTTATTCCTCCTTCTTAGTATTGCTTTGGCTATTCGGGGTCTTTTGTGGTTCCATATGAATTTTAGAATTATTTGTTCCAGTTCATTGAAGAAGGTTGTTGGTAGTTTGATAGGGATTGCGTTGAATCTGTAGATTGCTTTAGGTAGTATAGCCATTTTGACAATATTTATTCTTCCTAGCCAAGAGCATGGGATGCATTTCCATTTGTTAATGTCCTCTTTAATTTCTCGTAGGAGTGTCGTGTAGTTTTCAGGGTACAGGTCTTTCACTTCCTTTGTTAGGTTTATTCCTAGGTATTTTATTCTTTTTGATGCAACAGTGAATGGAATTGTTTTTCTGATTTCTCTTTCTGTTAGTTCATCATTAGTGTTTAGGAAAGCAACAGATTTCTGTGTGTTAATTTTGTATCCTGCAACTTTGCTGAATTCAGATATTAGTTCTAGTAGTTTTGGAGTGGAGTCTTTAGGGTTTTTTATGTACAATATCATGTCATCTCCAAATAGTGACAATTTGATTTCTTCTTTACGAATCTGGATGCCTTGTATGTCTTTGTTTTGTCTGATTGCTGTGGCTAGGACCTCCAGAACTTTGTTGAATAACAGTGTAGAGAGTGGGCATCCCTGTCTTGTTCCTGATCTTAGATGAAAAGCTTTCAGCTTCTCGCAGTTAAGTATGATGTTAGCTGTGGGTTTGTCATATATGGCCTTTATGATGTTGAGGTACTTGCCCTCTATACCCATTTTGTTGAGAATTTTAATCATGAACGGGTGCTGAATTTTGTCAAATGCTTTTTCAGCATCTATGGAGATGATCATGTGGTTTTTGTTCTTTTTGTTGATGTGATGGATGAAGTTGATGGATTTTCGAATGTTGTACCATCCTTGCATCCCTGGGATGAATCTCACTTGATCATGGTGTATGATCCTCTTGATGTATTTTTGAACTCGGTTTCCTAATATTTTGTTGAGTATTTTTGCATCTACGTTCATCAGGGATATTGGTCTGTAATTTTCTTTTTTGGTGAGGTCTTTGCCTGTTTTTGGTATTACAGTGATGCTGGCTTCATAGAATGAGTTTGGAAGTATTCCCTCCTTTTCTATTTTTTGGAAAACTTTAAGGAGAATGGGTGTTATTTCTTCTCTATATGTTTGGTAGAATTCAGAGGTGGATACATCTGGTCCGGGAGTTTTGTTCTTGGATAGTTTTTTGATTACCGATTCAATTTCCTTGCTGGTGATTGGTCTGTTTAGTTTTTCTGTTTCTTGCTTGGTCAGTCTTGGAAGGTTGTATTTTTCTAAGAAGTTGTCCATTTCTTCTATGTTTTCCAGCTTGTTAGCATATAGATTCTCATAATATTCTCTTATGATTCTTTGTATTTCTATGGGGTCCGTTGTGATTTTTCCTTTCTCATTTCTAATTGTGTTTATGTGTGTAGATTCTCTTTTTCTCTTGATGAGTCTGGCTAGGGGTTTATCTATTTTGTTTATTTTTTCAAAGAACCAGCTCTTGGTTTCATTGATTTTTTTTCTATCGTTTTATTCTTCTCAATTTTATTTATTTATTCTCTAATCTTTATTATGTCCCTCCTTCTGGTGACTTTGGGCCTCATTTGTTCTTCTTTTTCCAATTTCAGTAATTGTGTCTTTAGCCTATTCATTTGGGAATGTTCTTCCTTCTTTAAATAGGCCTGGATTGCAATATACTTTCCTCTTAGAACTGCCTTTGCTGCGTCCCACAGAAGTTGTGGCTTTGTGTTGTTGTTGTCATTAGTCTCCATATATTCTTTGATTTCTGTTTTGATTTGGTCGTTAACCCATTGATTAATTAGGAGAGTGTTGTTAAGTCTCCATGTATTTGTGAGCCTTTTTGATTTCTTTCTAAAATTTATTTCTAGTTTTATACCTTGGTGATCTGAGAAGTTGGTTGGTAGGATTTCAATATTTTTGAAATTACAGAGGTTCTTTTTGTGGCCTAGTATGTGGTCTATTCTGGAAAATGTTCCATGTGCACTTGAGAAGAATGTGTATCCTGTTGCTTTTGGGTGTAGAGTTCTGTAGATGTCTGTTAGGTCCATCTGTTCTAGTGTGTTGTTCAGTACCTCTGGGTCTTTACTTATTTTCTGTCTGGTTGATCTGTCCTCTGGAGTGAGTGGTGTGTTGAAGTCTCCTAAGATGACTGCATTGCTTTCTATTTCCTCCTTTAGTTCTGTTAATATTTGTTTCACATATGCCGGCGCTCCTGTGTTGGGTGCATATATATTTATAATGGTTATATCCTCTTGTTGGACTGACCCCTTTATCATAATGTAGTGTCCTTCTTTATCTCTTGCTACTTTCTTCGTTTTGAAGTCTATTTTGTCTGATACAAGTACTGCAACACCTGCTTTTTTCTCCTTGTTGTTTGCATGAAATATCTTTTTCCATCCCTTCACCTTTAGTCTGTGTATATCTTTGGGTTTGAGGTGAGTCTCCTGTAAGCAGCATATCGATGGGTCTTGCTTTTTTATCCATTCTGTTACTCTGTGTCTTTTGATTGGTGCATTCAGTCCATTTACATTTAGGGTGATTATTGATAGATATGTACTTATTGCCATTGCTGGCTTTAGATTTGTGGTTACCAAAGGTTGTAGGGTAGCTTCTCTACTATCTAACAGTCCAACTTAACTTTCTTTTTTTAAATTATTTTAATTATTTTAAAGTTTATTTTGATATCATTAATCTACAATTAAATTAGTAATATTATGGTGATTACACTACCCCCTTCATCAGGTCCCCCCCCAACCCCATTACAGTCACTGTCTATCAGCGTTAACTTTCTTGTTAAGTTATTGTAAGCACAGTCTGAGGATTCTTTATTTCTCTCCCTTCTTATTCTTCCTCCTTCATTCTGTATATACTAGGTGTTTTATTCTTTGCCTTTAGTTAATATTTGGATGGTCTGCTTTCTTTGGTATGATTTTTTTTTTCCCTGGTGACCTCTTTTTAGCCTTAGGAGTGCTTCCATCTACAGCAGGCCCTATGATACCCTGAAGAGGTGGTTTTGGGAGGCAAAGTCCCTCAGTTTTCACTTGTCTGGAAATTTTTTAATCCCTCTGTCGTATTTAAATGATAATCGTGCTGGATACAATAGTCTTGGTTTGAGGCCCTTCTGCTTCATTACGTTAAATATATCATGCCATTCTCTTTTGGCCTGTAAGGTTTCTGTTGAGAAGTCTGATGAATTTTCCTTTGTAGGTGATATTTCTTCTCTCTCTAGCTGCCTTTAATACTCTGTCCTTATCTTTGATCTTCGCCATTTTAATTATTATGTGTCTTGTTCTTGTCTTCCTTGGGTCCCTTGTATTGGGAGATATGTGGGCTTCCATGGTCTGAGAGACTATTTTGTCCCTTGCTTCGGGAAGTTTTAACAATTATTTCTTCAAAGACACATTCTATCCCTTTTTCTCTCTCTTCTTCCTCTGGTATTTGTATAATGCGAATATTTTTCCGTTTAGATTGGTCACACAGTTCTCTTAAAATTCTTTCATTCCTAGAGATCCTTTTATCTCTCTCTGCCTTAGCTTCTCTGTATTCCTGTTCTCTGATTTCTATTCCATTAATAGTCTCTTGCATCTCGTCCAGTCTGCTGCTAAGCCCGTCAATCGCTTGTCTCATCTCTGCATTGTCTTTCCTCACTTCCCTCACTTCCTCCCTTAGCTCTTGCATATTTCTCTGTAGATCCATCAGTATGGTTATGACTTTTATTCTGAATTCTTTTTCAGGAAGATTGTGCATGTCCATCCCTTCAGACTCCCTCTCTGGGGGTAGTCTGGTCTGGGGTTTTCTGGGTAAGTTTTGTTTGTACCATATTTCTCTTTCTTTTCATGGTGATAGAAGTGGTCAGAAAAAGAAAAAAAGAAGAAAGGGAAAATAGAGAGAGAGGAAAAAAAAACAAAAACGCCTGCCAGGTGTAGTTTCTGTGAGGATCCTGTAGGTGGCGTTGCTGCTCCACTATTCTCCCACCATGCCGCTCCGCCAGGCCCTTTGTGACTCTGGCAGGGGAGGGAACGAATGGGAGGCTGCTGATTTCTGGGGGAAGTCTCTGTACCACTGTTTTTCCCAGCCACAGTCCGAGGGGACCAAAATTCCCCAGGGCTCCCAGCCTGCTTTGCTGAGTGCGCTGGGACGAACCTGCTCCTCTGTTGGGCCCCTGTCTCTTTAAGACCCCTAAAAAAAGTGCACACTTTTCTTTTGTCCTGGGGAACCGGGTGGGTGGACCTGCCATCTTGGAATCTGCACCTCTGTCTCTCCAATCTCCGATACACCGCGTGAAGTGTGTCAGTGCTCCCAGCGCAGATCACCAGGACTGGTTATTTGGCTGGCCTGTGCTTCCACTCCGTCCCCGCTCTGAATCCTCTCCTTCCACTGGTGCGCTGGGGTGGGGGAGTGCTCGGGTCCTGCCGGGTCGCGGCTCTGTATCTTACCCGCCTCGCAGGGTGCCGAGTCCTCTCAGGTGTAGGTTCAGGCTGGTGTTGTCTTGTATCTTCTAGTCTCTCTTTTAGGAATAGTTGTATTTGCTGTATTTTCATAAATGTATTTGGCTTGGGAAGGAGATTTCTGCTGCCCTGTTCACACCACCATCTTCCCAGAAGTCCATGTAGCTTTGATTTTATAGTATGGACAAAGTCCAGATTATGATGCATTTTGAAAATGCCCAACTATTCTGCCTAAGCTCCTGGTCTGAATTATTACATAGCAACTTAGCTGTATAAAAAGTATTCCTCGATATCAATTCTGAACAGCTGCTAAAGAATAATGTCTTTGTATTCCAGCCACCTAACCTTCTGTATCATTCCTTTATGACAGAACTGCTAGTAGTGTTTGAATTATTCTTCAGCAATGTGGGCACCTGGGGGTTCTTCTATGATAATATAGCCAGGGTATTGTGAAAATATTGAGCTCCTGGGATAGGAAGTTGAAGTCTTGCCTGCCTGCCACTCCATCGAACTATGGTTGATAATTTCTGATAATACAAATTCTTCTGAAATATGCTTCAATCTAATAATGTTTTTTAAAACTAGAGTTTTTAAAAACAAAAACCTCAAATTGAAATCATTCAAAGACTTCTGATGCGAGAAATAAGACTTACACTTTATAGGTTCTAGTTCTGATTTTATGTGTGTTTTCACATGTTTTGGGAACAGATCACTTGAGGATCATGAACAACACTCAGAAAGATACACATTTGTATTAACCAAACACAAAGTAGCTTAGTCAAAGGAAGTGAATGGCAAATTTAAATACTGTTAGAGAAGAATTTATTTTTATTTCAATATACATGCCAGTAAAATGGTCATTTGAAAAAATAAAATAAACCTTACCTGCTACCGAATTTGGCCGTGGCATAAGATACAGAGGAATAGACTGCACCGATTGTGATAAAACTGTTTCCAAATTCCTCTCTGGGATCTTGTTCAGACTATAGGTGGAAGCCGTCATGTTTTCATCTACTCGATATAAACAAGAATCCATGCTGGATTTTTGAGACTGCCATGGTTTTAGGTTTCCTCCGGATCCCAACTCTTTACTGCTTTCTCCACCATATTTCGTGCGTTCCATGTTTTCAGAATAGCTTGTCAAAGTAGCTGAAGAGAAGAGCAAAGGAAATTAAAAAAAAACAAACTCAGAAACTATCTTTACTTCTACCTAAATCTGTGACTACATAATAAGAATATCAGTAACATTATTAGGTATTCATATATTTTGTTTGATGAACTGTCTATTCAAGTCTTTTGCACACTTTAAAATTGGTTTGTCTTCTATAATATTTTAAAACGAATAGTAATTTTTATCTGGATATTCACTACTCTTGTTGATAAAGACTAAATTTTTAATGCCAGATAATAGGTCAACTGTCCTGAGAAAGATTTTAGAACTATGCATTTTTTTCTAATAATTGGGACCATGGATTTTGACACCATACAGACCAAAACTTGAATCTCAATTTTGCCTCTCAACTGTCTATGTGAGCTGAGGCCAATTATTTTTGAATCTCAGTTTTCTATGAAAGATTATTATACTATTATGTAAGACAGTTTTTTTTACAACTAAACTGGGCCAGCCCTGTACTAATCTCTGGGGATGCCTGGAAGTCTGGTACTAACTCTTAGCCAAAACAAGGTCAACTGGGATAAATAATGATTTATAATTTGCTGTTTAAAGTTTGAAACTCCCCTAGCAGCACCCAGGACTAGCTGTTTATTGATAGCCGACACCTGGAAAACTTAGATAGCTTTGCTTGGCTATTTGACCAGACGGGCATAAAAATCTTCACTGTAAACTCCTGAGCTCTCCTGAAACCAAGATTCCTTGTACAAATCTTGGTGGTTTATACTCTGGGGACAGAGCACATCCTATTTGATTAATAAAGGACCTTGAGAGCTATATCTGGAAGTGTCTGGGTCCTCTGTGCTTGCCTCTTTTCTAGCTTTACTAAAAGCGTTATATAAGCATTCTCTGTGAGATCTTATCTATCCTATCAGTATCTGGTCCTGTGAAATCTTTACAACTAACTTCTTATAGGATCAGTATAAGGATTACATGATGGTATCTGGTCCTAGTTTATACTTAATAAATGGTGGTTATTATTATTATATTAGTTAGGTCAATTATGCAAAAAACACTCTGTTCTTGTTCATTTTAATGGGCAGTATCCATTTCTTTAACAAACATGCTATGTTATCACTACCCAAAATTTACTTAGTGCTAAGTGATTAGAGAGATGGGAAGGATGACAGAGTCACTAGCACAATATCTGGAAAAAGTTATGAAGAAAAATCTGAATGTTTTTGAAAGCAGGTTGGAGAAAACACAAAAAAATAACTCAAATTACCTAATGTTCAATTTATGACTCAGAGGGGTGACTTTTTAAATGTAACAATTTGGAACTAACAAAGAACACATAACATCCTACTGGATATATATTACTAAAGGAACAAGGCACTTTGATTAGGAGCTTCTGATTTTGCTTTTTAGTTAATAATGTGAAACACTAGGAAAATATAATCACTGAACGATGAGCATAGTCATAGACACTTCATCTTTGTAGGTGATCTATATCTTAAGTGATCTAAGGGTATATCAGGCTATAAGGCCAAATTTGGTAATAAAATCAGTACCTAAAAAAAAAATCCTGAGATTTGATTAAAAGAGGGAATTCAAGAATTATACCTTTCTGAAATGAACTGTGATGTCTAGATAAGCAAAAGGCAGAAACAAGGCTTCATGTTTAAATTCATTTTGATGTATAACCATACCAAAAGGGACCATTATTAAAACTTAACATGAAAAAGGACTAGAACAGAAAAATGACCTGTATCTTACAGAAGTTACTTTTATCAAGATTTTTGCTTAAAGCTATATATATAGCTGAAAGGAGGTTTATATGTAGTTATAATTTAAGTTAGTGGTATCTAAGTACATATATATGACCTTTACATTAATAAAGTTATACCAATAAAATAACAAGAGTCACAAATATAAAATTACCTTGCAAATATTTGACAATTGTGTTGGTGATACTTCACCACATATTTAAGAAAGGTTGTGACTTTGAGGAGAGGAAATCTATGACTGGAACAGAGAATGTTTTCTGTGGGAGAAATTAAATCACAACTGGGTGACCAGACCATGTGGAATCAAAGAAGTCACTTATTTAAAACCTTTGAGAACCCTATAGAGGAACTTTTTACATTTAGGAAGCTTGCATTATTTAGTATTCTGATTCTCATAACTAGGATTCCGCATATTCAGGCATGCTCTAAACAGTGATACAGTCAAGCACATGAACGGCTACAATTCTGACAGTTGTAACTGAAAAATGTAATGCATCAAAAGGGATCACACTGAAATGGAAAACACATAAAGGAATTTAAAATACAAAACTTAAATAAATAAGTTTAATAACTTTTGTGCTTTTTGCTGATGGGGCAGGATTTACATATGGAGGATTAATAAACAACAGACCATCTTAGAACTATAATGTAAGCAATACGCAACTTGGAAAAAACAGATGTTTCTATAATCAGAAGGGAAAATACTTAAACAAAGCATATTTAACAGTTAAGGTAAGCTAGCCTTGAGATTCCAAAGTAATAACAATATCGTTGACTATTGTTACTTTATGCCATATAGAATTTTCTTCTTATAAAATTGCATTAAAAAAAATAAAAACTAAGGGAAGTAAGTCATCTTTCAAGATAAACTCCTCACACATAATTTGATAACTATTCTATACTCAAAGTAATTTTATGACCAGATATTATTCTGTCTCATAATTTTACAAGGAAATGTTTTAGTATTTATATGCACTGAAGAATGGAAGTTCATCATTCTTTGAATTAGATCTGTTATCCATGAAGGCACTTATTTTTATAAGGAACACGGTTTTGGAAATTTGTCAGGAAAAAGACGAACACTGCTTACTGTGAGTCAAAGCAGGATCCCATTTTTAATTTCGTAACATATGAACATTCATTCTGAACATTCACTGATATGTTAAGCTTCCCTTCTGAAAGGTAACTACTGGTAAACAGATTTTGTCCAATCTGTCAGCATCATCCCTTCTGTTTGGATGAACATATTTCCAAAGCTATTTTTTATGTATGGGAATACAGATGATATGCAGTTATAGACACACTAATAATATCAACAGAAGAATTCAGGAACTGAGGCATGGCTAGTTTTTATAAGAGTGATTTTGCCAAAATTAATCATAAAAATAATTAAAAAGAACAAAATTAGTAAGTGGAGAATTCTAATCCCTACTATTTATTCAAATCTAAAGAAGTTCTATCTTGCACCCAATGGTCACTATAAGCACTGCCAAAAAAGTAATTAAAGAGACAGGTCAGTCCTTCAACCTTTCCACCTTAAGCTTTCCTTTCTTTTATAAACATTTACTGAGCACATACCATGCTACCACACACCAGTCACTGGACTAGGTGCTACAGACACAGATGTGTATAGCAGTTTCTGCTAATGAGAAATTAACAGTCCAATGGTGGAAAGCACTTTCAAAAAGTAATTAAAATACCATGTGTTTAATGCAATGATACAGTGATATACATGTATTCCTGGGAACATGGAGTAATAATATACATACTGGATAGGAGATGGAGCAGAGAACTGAAGAGAGGTGGTGGTAGTAATAGTGAGAGACTATTTAAGCTGAATCGTAAAAAATATGTAGGAGTTAGTCAAACGTAGGAGAAGCAGAATGATCAATATGAGCAAAAGCATAGGGATGAAACACTGGAATGTGTAAGGTAACGATAAAATCTAATGATGCTAGAACAATATATGCAAGGCTAGAAGTAGTGGAAGAGAAGGCTGGAGAAATTGGCGTGGTCAGATAAGTGGGGCCTGGGCTTTATCTTATAGCTAAATGAGAGCCAAAAGAGATAGGACCAGATTTGATTTTCAGGTAGTCTGTTTCATCTTACAAGTAACAGAACCAAAGGAGTAATTTGTTTTTTAGTTTTAATTCACTTTGATGGCATATGAAAAACAGACTTAAAGCACAAGGCAAGAAGCTGAGGGAACAGTTAAATTTGTATTACTCTAAGATAATGAGGACCACCAAGGCAATGCTAAGAAAGGTGAAAATAAAATACAGATAAGAAATATAGGCTGAGTGAAGTGGCAAGGACTCATTCTGGCTTTCAAGGGATTTCACTGAATCTGTAGATTGCTTTGAGAAATATAATCATTTTAATATTAAACCTTCCAATCTATCCATTTATTTAAGTCTTTTAAAATTTCTTCAGCAATGTTTTGTAGTGCTTAATGTACAAATATTTTGCATCCTCGGCTATATTTCTTTCTTTTTTTCTATAATTATGTTTTTTATTTTGGTATATTTAATATAAAATAACATAAGCAACATTGTGGTTACTAGATTCCCTCCATTATTAAGTTCCCACCACATACCACATTATAGTTACTATTAGCGTACTAAGATGCTATAGATTCACTACTTGTCTTCTCTGTGCTATACTGCCTTCCCCGTGCCCCCCATGCCTAAGTATGTGCTAATCATAATGCCCCTTATTCCCCTCCTCCCTGCCTTCCCACCGACCCTCCCCAATCCCTTTCCCATTGGCAACTGTTAGTCCATTCTTGGGTTCTGTGAGTCTGCTGCTGTTTTGTTCCTTCAGTTTTTGGTTTGTTCTTACACTCCACAGATAAGTGAAATCATTTGGTATTTGTCTTTTTCCACCTGGCTTATTTCACTGAGTATAATACCCTCTAGCATAATACCTTCTAACTCCATCCATGATGTTGCAAATGGTAGGACTTGTTTTCTTCTTATGGCCGAATAATAGTCCATTGTGTATATGTACTACACCTTCTTTATCCATTCATCTACTGATGGACACTTAAGTTGCTTCCATTTCTTGGCTATTGTAAATAGTGCTGCGATAAACATAGGGGTGCATATGTCTTTTTAAAACTGGGCTCCTGCATTCTAAGGGTAAATTCCTGGGAGTAAAATTCCTGGGTCAAATGGTATTTCTCTTTTTATTTTTTTGAGGAACCTTCATAGTGCTTTCTACAATGGCTGAACTATTTTACATTCCCACCAGCAGTGTAGGAGGGTTCCCCTTTCTCCACATCCTTACCAGCATTTGTTGCTCCTATTCTTTTCTATGTTGGCCACCCTAACTGGTGTGAGGTGATATCTCATTGTGGTTTCAATTTGCATTTCCCTGATAATTAGCGATGTGGAGCATCTTTTCATGTGCCTGTTGGCTACCTGAATTTCTTCCTTGGAGAACTGTCTGTTCATATCTTCAGCCCATTTTTTAATCGTGTTATTTGCTTTTTGGATGTTGAGGTGTGTGAGTTCTTTATATATTTTGGATGTTAACCCCTTGTCAGATATGTCATTTACAAATATATTCTCCCATACTGTAGGATGCCTTTTTGTTCTATTGATGGTATCCTTTGCTGTACAGAAGCTTTTTAGCATGATGTAGTCCCATTTGTTCATTTTTAATTTTGTTTCCCTTGCCCGGGGAGATGCGTTCAGGAAAAAGTTACTCATGTTTATATTTAAGAGATGTTCACCTATGTTTTCTTCTAAGAGTTTTATGGTTTCATGACTTACATTCAGGTCTTTGATCCATTTCGAGTTTACTTTTGTATATAGAGTTAGACAATAATCAGTTTCATTCTCTTACATGTAGCTGTCCAGTTTTGCTAACACCAGCTGTTGAAGAGGCTGTCATTTCCCCATTGTATATCCACGGCTCCTTTATTGTATATTAATTGACTATATATGCTTGGGGTTTATATCTGGGCTCTCTAATCTGTTCCACTGGTCTATGGGTCTGTTCTTGTGTGAGCACCGAATTGTCTTGATTACTGTGGCTTTGTGGTAGAGCCTGAAGTGTGTGGGGGGGTGTAATCTGCCCCACTTATTCTTCCTTCTCAGGATTGCTTTGGCTATTTGGGGTCTTTCATGGTTCCATATGAACTTTAGAACTATTTTCTCTAGTTCGTTGAAGAATGCTGTTGGTATTTTGAAAAGCATTGCATTAAATCTGTAGATTGCTTTCGGCAAGATGGTGATTTTGACAATATTAATTCTTCCTAGCCAAGAGCATGGGATGAATTTCCATTTATAAGTGTCCTCTTTAATTTCTCTTTAGAGTGTCCTGTAGTTTTCAGGGTATAGGTCTTTCACTTCCTTGGTTAGGTTTATTTCTAGGTATTTTATTCTTTTGGATGCGATTGTGAATGGAATTGTTTTCCTGATTTTGCTTTCTGGTAGTTCATCGTTAGTGTATAGGAATGCAACAGATTTCTGTGTATTAATTTTGTATCCTGCAACTTTGCTGAATTCAGATATGAGATCTAGTAGTTTTGGAACGGATTCTTTAGGGTTTTTAATGTACAATATCATGTCATCTGCAAACAGGGACAGTTTTGAGTTCCTCCTTGCCAATCTGGATGCCTTTTATTTTTTTTGTGTTGTCTGATTGCCGTGGCTTGGACCTCTAGAACTATGTTGAATAAAAGTGGGGAGAGTGGGCATCCTTGTCTTGTTTCTGACCTTAAAGGACAAGCTTTCAGCTTCTCACTGTTAAGTATAATGTTGGCGGTGGGTTTGTTATATATGGCCTTTATTATATTGAGGTACATGCCCTCTATACCCATTTTGTTGAGAGTTTTTATCATGAATCGATGTTGAATTCTGTCAAGTACTTTTTCAGCATCTATGGAGATGATCATGTGGTTTTTGTCCTTCTTTTGGTTGATGCGGTGGATGATGTTGATAGAATTTTGAATGTTGTACCATCCTTGCATCCCTGGGATGAATCCCACTTGATCATGATGGATGGTCTTTTTGATGTATTTTTGAATTCAGTTTGCTAATATTCTGTTGAGTATTTTTGCATCTATGTTCATCAGGGATATTGGTCTGTAATTTTCTTTTTTTGTGGTGTCTCTGCCTGGTTTTGCTATTAGAGTGATGTTGGCCTTGTAGAATGGGTTTGAGAGTATTCCTTCATCTTCTACTTTTTGGAAAACTTTAATGAGGATGGGTATTAGGTCTTCACTAAATATATTATAAAATTCAGCAGTGAAACCATGTGGTCCAGGCATTTTGTTCTTAGGTAGTTTTTTGATTACCAATTCAATTTCTTTGCTAGTAATTGGTCTATTGAGATTTTCTGTTTCTTCCTGGGTCAGCCTTGGAAGGTTGTATTTTTCTAGAAAGTTTTCCATTTTTTCTAGGTTATCCATTTGTTACCATATAATTTTTCATAGTATTCTCTCATAATTCTTTGTATTTCTGTGGTATCCATAATGATTTTTCCTTTTTTATTTCTGATTCTGTTTATGTGTGTAGACTCTCTTTTTTTCTTGATAAGTCTGGCTAGGGGTTTATCTATTTTGTTTATATTCTCAAAGAACCAGCTCCTGCTTTCATTGACTCTTTGTATTGTTTTATTCTTCTCAATTTTATTTATTTATGCTCTAATCTTTGTTATGTCCCTCCTTCTACTGACTTTGGGCCTCATTTGTTCTTCTTTTTCTAGTTTCATTAATTGTGAGTTTATACTGTTCATTTGGGATTGTTCTTCTTTCCTGAGGTAGGCCTGTATTGCAATATATTTCCCTCTTAGCACGGCCTTCGCTGCATCCCACAGATTCTGTGGTGTTGAATTTTTGTTGTCGTTTGTCTTCATATATTGCTTGATCTCTGTTTTTATTTGATCATTGATCCATTGATTATTTAGGAGCCTGTTATTAAGCCTCCATGTGTTTCTGGGCTTTTTCATTTTCTTTGTGTAATTTATTTCTAGTTTCATACCTTTGTGATCCGAGAAGCTGGTTGGTACAATTTCAGTCTTTTTGAATTTACTGAGGTTCTTTTTGTGGCGTAATATGTGATCTATTCTTGAAATTTTTCCATGTGCACTTGAGAAGAATGTGTATCCTGTTGCTTTTGGATGGAGTGTTCTGTAGATGTCCGTTAGGTCCTCTGTTCTAGTATGTTGTTCAGTGCCTCTCTCTCTTTACTTATTTTCTGTCTGGTTAATCTGTCCTTTGGAGTGTGTGGTGTGTTGCAGTCTCCTAAAATGAATGCACTGCATTCTATTTCCCTCTTTAATCTGTTAGTATTTGTTTCACATATGTAGGTGCTCCTGTGTTGGGTGCATAGATATTTATAGTAGTTATATCCTCTTGTTGTACTGACCCTTTTATCATTATGTAATGTCCTTCTTTGTCTCTTGTGAGTTTCTTTGTTTTGAAGTCTATTTTGTCTGATACAAGTACTGCGAGTCCTGCTTTTTTCTCCCTATTAGTTACATGAAATATCTTTTTCCATCCCTTTACTTTCAGTCTGTGTATGTCTTTGGGTTTGAAGTGAGTCTCTTGTAGGCAGCATATAGATGGGTCTTGTTTTTGTAACCATTCAGTAACTATGTCTTTTGATTGGTGCATTCAGACCATTTACATTAAGGGTGATTATCGATACGTATGTACTATTGCTATTGCAGGCTTTAGATTCATGGTTACCAAAGGTTCCAGGGCAATTCCCTTACTATTTAACACTCTAATTTAACTTACTTCGTATACTATTACAAACACAACCTAAAGGTTCTTTTTTTTTCCCTCCTTTTTCTTCCTCCTCCATTCTTTGTATGTTATGAATCATATTTTGTACTCTTTGTCTTCCCTTGGGTGACATCTATTTATCCTTAGGAATACTTCCATCTATAGGAGTCCCTCCAAAATGCTCTGTAGAGGTGGTTTGTGGGAAGTAAATTCTCTCAGCTTTTGCTTATCTGAAAATTGTTTAATCCCTCCTTCAAATTTAAATGATAACTGCTGGGTAGCGTATTCTTGGTTCAAGGCCCTTCTGCTTCATTGCATTAAATATATCATGCCACTCTCTTCTGGCCTGTAAGGTTTCTGTTAAGAAGTGTCATGATAGCCTGATGGGTTTTCCTGTGTATGTGATCTTTTTTCTCTCTATAGCTGCTTTTAAAAGTCTGTCTTTATCCTTGATCTTTGCCATTTTAATTATATGTCTTGAAGTTGTCTTCCTTGGGTCCCTTGTGTTGGGAGATCTGTGCACCTCGATGGCTTGAGAGACTATCTCCTTTCCCAGTTTGGGGAAGTTTTCAGCAATTACCTCCTCAATGACACTTTCTATCCCTTTTTCTCTCTCTTCTTCTTCTGGTACCCCTAGTATGTGAATATTGTTCCGTTTGAATTGGTCACATAGTTCTCTCAATAATCTTTCATTCTTAGAGATCCTTTTTTCTCTCTGTGCCTCAGCTTCTTTGTATTCCTCTTCTCTAATTGCTAATTCATTTACCATCTCTTCTACTACATCTCGTCTGCTTTTAAATCCCTCTGTTGTATGTTTCATTTCAGATATGGAATTTCTTAATGATTGAATCTCCATTTTAAATTCATTACTGACTTCTTGAATATTTTTCTGTACCTCCATGAGCATGTTTATGATTTTTATTTTGATCTCTTTCAGGAAGATTGGTCAGTTCAGTTTCATTTGGCCCTTTTTCTGGGGTTTGTGAGATTTTGGTCTGAACCATGTTCTTTTGATGTTTCATATTTCTGTGTGTTGCCCACTAGTGCGCAGAAACTCCAGTCTCTGGAGCTGCTCAGCCCCTAAAGTGAGGTTGGGGGTTGTAGGGGAGTGGAGCTGGTCCCTGGGGGGAGGAAAGATCTGTTTCCTGATTCCCGTCTGCAGTGCCCGTCTCCAGTGTCAGAGCCAATGGGCCAAGCACACAGGTGTAAGTCTCTGTGCTTTGCATCTCTAGCTGTTGTAGGTGGGGCCTCCCTCTGGCTGGCCGGACGCCAGCACAGTGACTGCCAGTTTGCAAACTGGTGTTGGCAGGCTAGAAGAAAGTTGCAGCCGGTTGTGTGTCAGAGTGGGGGGCCTCGGAGCTGAGTAGGCAGCCAGGGGGATGGAGCACCTGAAGCTTCTGAAAGTTCCCAATCAGCTGGAAAGAGCGCACCCAGACTACCTTAACCTTGTCCAGCTCTCCCTTCTCCCACGCAGCAAGCTCCGCTGAAACCCCACCCCTTCAGCAGCCCTCTTTGCTAGGAAGCCTCTCAGACTGCCTGCCTTTCCTCTGACACAGAGCTACTGGATGTGGATCCCCTCCTCCACAAATGGCCAGAATGTCAATTTCTCAAGCACTCCACCTGCCCGAGCTCCCCTACTTCCAGAGCACCACACATTTATAGGTTTCTGCTCACAAAGCAGATCTCCAGCGCTAGGTATTTAGCAGTCCCAGGCTTTCACCCCCTCCCCTACTCCATTTCTCTTCTGCCCACCAGTGAGCTGGGGTGGGGGAAGGGCTTGGGTCCTGCCGGATTAAGGCTTTTGTACATTACCCTCTTTTGTGAGGTGTGTATGCAGTCTGGTTCAGCCTTATTTCTTGTTGCTGTTTTAAGATTAGTTGTATTAATTAACTTTATTTTTGTACTGTTTGTGGCTTTGGGAGGAGCACTCTGTCTCACCTCTCACACCGCCATCTTGAATTTCTGAGTTTGCATGTTTATGATTTTTATTTTGAACTCTCTTTCAGGCAGATTGGTGAGTTCAGTTTCATTTGGTCCTTTTTCTGGTGTTTGCAAGATTTTTGTTTGAAGCTGTTTCCTTTGATGTTTCATTTTGTATGTGGCACTCTCTAGTGCCCAGAAGCTCTAGTTTCTGAAGGTGCTCAGCCCATGGAGTGATGTCGAGGGTCACAGGGGAGTAGCACTTGTGCCTGGGGGAGGAAAGAGCTGTTTCCTGCTTCCTGGCTGCACTGCCTGTCTCCACTGGCAGAACCAGTGGGCCAGCACACAGGTGTAAGCCTCTGTGTTTTGCATCTGTAGTTGTGGTACTCGGGGCTTCCCTCTCACTGTCCTGACGCCAGGGCAGGGATTACTGATTTGTGAGTTGGTGCAGGCATGCCAGGAGGAAGGCGCAGCAGGCTGCATATCACATTGAGGGGCCTCTGAGCTGTGTAGCCAGCCAGGGGGATTGAGCACTTGAAGCTCCCCAAAATTACCAACCTGCTGGGCAGAGCATGCCCAGACAACCTTGTCCACCTATCTTTCTCTTGCGCAGCAAGCTCCGTGCAAACCCTGTCCCTTCAGCAGCCCTCTCACTGCTATGAAGCCTCTCAGACCACTGGCCTTTCCTTTGTTCCAGAGCAGATGGATGTGGATCCCTGTCCTCCACAAATGGCTGGTATCTCTGTCTCCCCAAGTATTCCGCCTGTCTGAGCTTTTCAGCCCCACTAATCTCCAGAGCACCATGCAACGTAGGTTTATGCTCCCACAGCAGATCTCCAGGGCTGGGTGTTCAGCAGTCCTAGGCTTCCACCCCCTCCCTGCTTTGTTTCTGTTCCTCCTGCCAGTGAGCTGGCGTGAGGGAAGGGCTTGGGTCCTGCCGGATCATGGCTTTGGTACATTACCCTGTTTCGTGAGGTCTGCTCTGTTCTCCAGGTGTAGGCAGTCTGGTTCAGCCTTCTTTCCTGTTGCTCTTTTAGGATTAGTTGTATTATCTATATTTTCATAATATATGTGGTCTTGGGAGGAGGTCTCTGTCTCACCTCTCAGGCTGCCATCTTGAATCCTGCTACATTTATTTCTAAGTATTTTTTTGTTTTTGATGCTACTGTAATAGAATTGTTTTCTTAAGTTTCTTTTTGGATTGTTCATTGTTAGGGAACTGAAATGCTGCAACTTTGCTGTAAAAATATTTTTATTTTTTGTAAATGTAAAAACATGAATATTTATTTAAAATGTATCAATTCACATGTTGACATATACTCACTTAAGTAACAGATGTACTTAGTTGCCATGGCATTAATATCTGCCATACAATCTAAACAAATAAATTTTTGATTTGGTAACTTTTAGAAGGATATCAAATGAGGAAAAAATATTTTATTGTATTTATTCCTTAATCACTCCCATTTTCCTGGCCTCTTCAGCTTTTGTCATTTGTTGATCAGCCTCTCCTCACCTCTTCCCTGAAACTTTTATCTTCCAGTGGCTTGGTAACATTATGCTGTCCATTTATCCTGTGTATCTGACTACTCCTTTTTTGGTATCTGCTGGCTCATTCTCCCACCTCCAATTCTCTGCTCTATTTGAATGTGCACTAAGATTCTCACTCAGTCCTGTTTTCTTCTCTTTTTATTTATTTTCTTTAGATACTTCATTTCCCAAAACTTCTTTTTGAAATTCATCTTCTTTTGACCAACTCCCCTTAAGAAGTATACAATAGGCAGTAAATATATATAAAGAACTAAGAACCTCCATGAAACTCTACTAATCCAATGAGGGATGAACTTTTTTGAACCACATCTGTGGAGAGATGATTTTTGTGAATTATAGGAAGAAGTAGAAAGAGGTTTTTTGATCCACTCCTTTTAATGGGTAGTATCTTTAAAGGAATGATTAATATTGGGTAGTATCTTTAAAGGAATGATTAAGCAGGGAGGGATAGCTTTCATTTTCATTACCTTTCTCTCTCCAGCATCATTAAAAAAAGAGGACACATTTTATATATATATAATCTCAACAACTCAAAAGCAGAAATTTTGTAAATGATAAGCTTGTGCAATTATTTTCAAGAGAAAAGACACAAAATGATTGATACAAAAACCAACTCACCAATGATGCCACTATCTCTGCTTTCAAGGGTGGAGGTTGGACTAGTGACAGCTCCATAGCTGCAGTCCTTGGCAGTTGCATTTGTACTGACTGGCGGGAGAGTGGAGCAGGGGCTACTGGCTGGTGGGGAGGCAGTGCTACTAGTCAAGGTAGAACAGGGACTTATCCGTTGGGTGATTGCTGAGGTCTGAAAAGTTGGAATGAAAAATAAGTAAGATAAACTGATCAGCTGTTAACGTAAAATAATATGTCTTATGGTAAAACATATGCTTAGATGAGAAAGAAAATCTACATGCATAGCTTTTACATCTATTAGGTTCTATTTGTTTTTGCTTTCCAGGATAAGAGATTCTGTGTTCTATAACTAAGGTGAAACTTGATAAATTTTAACACAAGCAGGACTATGGCCAGTTTTTCTGCCTAAGAAATTTCCAGTGACAAATATTCTTTATCATTGCCATGAATTAGTAGAGGAATATTTAATTAAGCACAAGTTGTCCTTGGTATTTCCAATCAATAACACTTTTTCAAAGGCTTGGAATTTTGTCTTGTTAGTAGTTTTCTTTGGATAGAAAAAAAAATCTCTATAGCCAAGGAGAAATAAAAAGAAGGTTCTTAATGCAAATAACCTTTTTTATATATAAAAGTAGCTGCTCCTAGACAGTAAATGAATGCAAGGAAAATGCCTTATTCTAAAAGTTTGTCTAATAAAATAGATCAAACAATAGTTAATATAAAACTAAATAATTTCTCTGTAGAAACTGGTTATAGACTGAGATCACTCTGTATCCTAAATGATTCTTAGATCTGAAGTTACTTCCTTTTAAAGTTTTTGACAGGAAGGAATAATCACCAAAAAGACTGGTGGTAATACATTCTGACTTACCTAATTTAATGACAATTTACTTTTCTTACCCCTTTCTACTCAGGTAAGTTACTGAAATACAGAATAACAGTATATATTTTTTGAACACTAATGAAATTATATCCTTTTAAAAATGATAAGTGGTCAGTGACAAAATTACTTGAAGAAGCACATGATAAATTTGACATCTTTAAATGTTATATTTAAAAGAAGGCTTTCAACTTCTTTACATAGAGAGTATCTATGTATATTCTCTCTGTTAAAATTGAAGATTTACATTTAATAACTTGACTGAAAAACGTGTTGATAACTCACTAGATATGAGAATACTGAGGCTCTCTGACTTATCCTGAAATGATTTCCAGATGCCATCCCCTGTATTTAATCATCTGTGTTAAATCCAGTTTTGGTTTTAATTTAAATACTATAGCTGGGTCATAAAAGATACATGCAACTCAACCAACTTACATTCTCAGAATCCTGGAACCAGGTAGACCTTTTCAATCATATCAATATTAGGAACTGATTTTTCTTAATAACACAATAAGCCCTCAAACCTATGTCATCTCTTCCACTATGTAATTTTCCTCCAGAGGAAAGAGGAGTTTCAATTTCTTTGTAACCTCTATTTTTATAAAATGAGATTGGTCTACCAGAGCCATGATTTTTAATTGGGCATGCAGTAGAATCGCCTGTGAATTTTAAAAACAAACAAGCTCCCATACAAAATTGACAAAACTTACTGAATTAGAATCCTCCCTGCTTAAAATATGGCATGGCAATTTTTAACCTCCTCATTCTCATTTTAAGAAATATGTGGGTAGATGAACTGAACTATACTAGGATCTTTTACCTTAGATATATCTAGTTATTCTTTATTGGAAAAGTTTCATTTTGGTATGAATTATTACTTCGATAGCAACTCATTTCCATTTTTAGACAAGAGTCTCAGTCTGTTCTTTGAGAAAGGAAACTGTATTATATGCATGACACAGCAAATGTGGAGGTTAAGCCCAAATGACAGCATTTTTTACTATGTTATTTTCTGCAAAATAAAGTACATATCACAGAATATATGCTTTAAAAGAAAAAATTAAATATCAAGCTGTAAAGTACAAGATTATTCATGGCTTATGAATGAAAAGGCAAGCCTTATATTTATATAAAGAGGCTAGTTAATGAGATAAGGAAGTATCTTCCAGGCACAGAAAGACAACATTCTCCACTCTGTATGCTATTGGCTAAAATGGACACTCTAATTAAGCTACTCCAATTCTCAAATCTTTAAGTGGTTTTCCCATTGTCCTTAGTGTCCTCCAGAAGGATCCAAAACTCCTAGTCTGGGTCTCTTAAAAGTCCTATAAATACACAAGGTAAGAACCTAATTCTGGAATTCTTAAGGTACCTCTGAATAGCTGAGAAACTACTGAGGAAAGAAAACAGAGAGGTCAGTTGGACACCACTTTCAACACATTGTCTTTTGCAGAAAAATGATATATGCTGACTTGCTTATGCTGGATTTTGCCACTACTAGTAGCATTCTGAGGACACCATTACCATAGGGTATTCCTAAACAAAGCAATCTATCTTAGTATTCTGTTTATCTCAGAAGAAAGCCACTAATGAGTATGACCTCCTGGTTCTTAATAATCTTCCTAAAACTAGAAATTCTAATGATCAGTTTAGCCATTTTCTTCTGTGGTTCCAAGATGGGTTAATGGTATATTATATTCCAGTAATGCTATTATTTAGCTTCACTATTAATATTTTACATTTGTTTAATGCTTTACAGTTAAAAATTTTTAAATATATTATTTTATTTGCTCCTTATCAACCAAGTATGAGGCATAATGAATATTATTTCCCCCACTTAGGAAATGTGAAAATGAAGCTATCCTACATATGAAAACTATGAAGTCATTTCCCCCAAATCATAGTTTCTACATATACATATATATATATATATATACACACACACATATATATAAATATATGCACACACATATATACACACACACAGACAATAAGTATATTGCATATTATTTTATACCTATTATTTATATGACAATTTGCAGCTTACAAAGCGTTTTCATATATATGACTTAACTTGATCCTCACAACAGTCCTGTCAGGTGTTATTGTTTCACATTACACTGGACAGTATAGTGTAGCTGTTAAGAACATAGGTTGTACAGGCAGACTGCCTGGATTTGAATACTATTCCATCACCATCTGGCAGTATGTTTCCATTGTTTTAATCTGAAAATTGGAATATAAATGGACCCTACAACTTTGGGTTGTAAGGAAACTTAAAATAGTGCAAATAAAGCAATTAGTACAATGATTAGCACATAGCATTTAATAAATGTCAATTATTATTGCCTATGAAAACCTAAAGCTCAGAGAGGTTAAGTGACATATCCAAATTTATAAAATGGTAGGTGGCAGAGTTGGAATCAGAATACAAATTTTCTTGTTCAGTGACTTTTCTATTATACTGTATTAATTACATCAAATCAATGATACTACTCATTTACTTACTTTAGGACTTTTTCACTCTGTAAATACACAAGTTAAGGCATACTCCATAAACTTGTGACTTTATTCACAAATCACTGGGACATGCAGCATCTCAAAAGCAACCAAATATAAATTTTAGCAGACAAAGAAATGTAGCTTTTTAGAAGTAACAGGGTCCTTGGCAAATACACTATAACATCATGTTACCTGATCATTATTAGAACAGTCACATTTTAACTTGACATATCAAGAAATAAAAAGTAAAACAGATGTTTTATACCAATATTAAGAAAGCTCTTAACATATATCATTCCCATTTTTTATTCACAGAACATAGAGCACACTGACATGGTTAGAATGTAAATTGATACAAAAAAAAGTCATTCTCTGCCATCATGAGCTTACATTCTTCTATGAGACACAAAGAACCAACACAACTAATCATGTAATATAAAAAATTACTGATAAAGTAGCAGGATAAGGGGATATAGTGATGGCAGGTGCTATTCCATAAAGTGATTAAGGAAGCCCTCTCTGAGGAGGTAACATTCCAGAAGAGCACTGAATGAAGTGAGGAAGTGAGTTATGTGAGAAGAGCATTCCAGTATAAATGAATATTTTATGTGTTCAAGCAATAACAGGAAGGCCAGTGTTGCTGAGAGCTGCAGGTGAAAGACAGAGGGGTAGATGCAGGAAAGGAGGCAAGGGGTCAGATCAGGTAGAGCTTTTCTGGCCATGGTAAAGATTTTAGATTTAGTTCTAAATGTGATGGGAATACAGTGGAAAATTGAAAGTAGAGAAATGAAAGGATCAGATTCACATTTTACAAGGACCATTCTGGTTATTGTGTGAGTAGAATACAGAGGGGCAAGAATGGAAGCAGAGACCTATTAGGAGTGCATTTATTCATACAGTAAATATTTACTGAGCACCTATTAATAGTAGACACTGTTTTAGGTACAGAGGATATGGCAATAAATAGAATAAGCAAAAGTTCCAGGCCTTCTAACCTTACATTCTAGTAGCTATCGCAGTAGCCCAGGCAAGAGATGAGAGTGACGTGGACTTAAGTGTAGCAGTAGAAGTAATGAGAATGAATCAGATTTAGCAAACATTTTGAAGACAAAGCCTACATGATTTGCTGGAAGAGTGAATGTGGAGTATGACAGGGAAAAGTCAATAATGGCTCCAATGCTCTTGCCCTAAGCATGTAGGTGATAACCACCTACTTAGTAAATGCTGCAGACAGAGCAGATTCTGGGAAAAAATGCCAGGGTTCAGTTTTGACATGTTATGTTTAAAATATATCTTGGAAATATAGATAGAAATGGCAGTGTAGGCAGCTGGACATACAGATCTGGAGTTATGGGGAAAGGCAGGGCTAGAAATAATTCAGGAGTTAATATTATTTAAAGAAATAAGAATGGAGCTGTTTCAACATGATTAGAATCTCTATGCATATGAATTTTATAAAAACTGCCCAGGTGATACAGTGTGCCCAGCAAAACCAAGAACCTAATTTAGGAAGTGAGGATTTAAAGAATAAAGAAGTCTGAGGAGAGAGCTCTGGAATATCTGAATATTATCCACATGATCAATAAATATATTCAAATAATCCCTGTATGCTTTATTGCTTTATAACAAGACTAACACATGACATAGAATCTTCACTAATATTTATTAAGAAAATGCAAGTTGAAATTCACTGTCATCTTCTGGATGAAATAATTCACTAAAGGACATTTGTTTAAAAGATTAAAACCACACAAATGAATCTGAGTCTAGTACCTCTTTTGCTACATTTAAACTGAAAAAATTGGAAATAGCCAAAAGGAAAAAAAATCTATGAAATAATAATTTTTTCAAATTGCTGGTATTTTTTACTGAAATGAGTATTTAAATAGTTAATTTTTCAGATTTTCTACTTTTCTAATATATATATTTAAAACTAAAATTTCTTTTTTGAGCACATCTTTTTATACTGTGAGTTTTATTATATTTTATTATTTTAATTTAAAATGTTTTCTAATTTCTTGTGATTTCTTCTTGGATTCAAAGGCTATTTAGAAGTACATTAATATCTAAATATTTGGGGGATTTTCTAAGTTATCTTTCATCTATCATTTCCTAACTTACCATTTTGTAATCAATTTGTTCTACTATGGTCACAGTAATTACAATCTTTTGAAGTTGAGACCTGCTCTACAGCTCAGCAAATACATGCACCTAAAACCAATGGTTCTTCAATTTCCAGGTACTGTGCTCAGATATATGCCAATTTTGTTTGTTGGCTTATTTACTTATCTATTTCCTCATTCATTCAATAAATGAGTCAAAACCTTAAAGTGGCTTTTTAAACCTAAGAGTGAAATTATAAGATGTTTTATAAACTGAAGATATATGGCAATTATGGAAAATTAAGTTACATACTAGGCACCAAAAAGCATTCAACAATTAGGATTATTCTTGTCCGAACATATACACATACATCCCTTGCAACATTTTTCTTTCTAGGTATAAATAGGCTGAGTCTTCCCATGTTTCACAAAGTTGATAGTAAGCAGTTTACCTGATTTTCATCCTGTATTTCCATGCTGTATTGGTCACCTGGCTGAACTTCCGTGACCTTCTCTCCAAGGAGGAAACCCAGACGAGTCATGAGTGTGTTTGCTGCCTCATCTACAGATGGAGGGGGACCAAGTTCCTGTTCAGCATCACCTGTAACAGGAAGACATTGATAGACATAAATCTTTCAAAATAAAAATGCCCAGTCCTGCAACTATTTTTACATTAAATTTGGTCATTTTCTTTGTTTCCACATTCTACATCCAAAATTGCAAGGTCCCTGTCTAGAAGCTGATTTTCCCATTTTTACATATTATAATTGATATACAGTCTACTCAGATTATCCTCAATTTATCTACATGAAACATTTGAGTATGAGAATGTTTTTATAACTTATTGAATATAAGTTCCTAATTTCTTTGGCAGCTAGCCTTCCAGTACAACTCCAGTCTTGGGATCTAGTTTCTGGCCACAACCACCACCTTCATTCAGGTTCTTTTATTTTATTTTTTCACTTTTCAGTTTGTGTAAGTATTCTTTTTAAATTTTGAAATCAGCTCAGATTTATAAAAAAGTTTCAGAAGTACAAAGTACATTATTTTCCTTAAGCATTTGAAAGTACAGATATGATGTCCCATCATCCCCAGATCATATATATTTCCTATAAACAAGGACATTCCCTTACATAACCACAGCACTAGGAAACTAACATTTTACATTTTGGTGATCTCATCCACAGACCTCATTTAAGTTTTGACATTTGTCTTAGTAATGTCTTTTCTAGCAAAAGGATCCAATTCAGGATTATGCAATGCATTTCGTTTTGACTTCTTTTTTATCTCTTTTAATCTGGAACAGTTCTTCAGTCTTTTTTTTAACTCTGATGACCTTGACACTTTTGAAGATTAAAGGCCAGTTATTCTGTACAATGTCCCTCAATTTGAACTTACCTCATGTTATACCTCATGATTCAATTCAGGTCATGTATTTTTGGCAGGAATATCACAGTTAATACTGTGTTAACTCTGATCACTTGGCTATGGTAATGTCTGACAGATTTTTCTACCCTAACATTATACTTTCTCTCTTTGTAAATGTAATTAAGTACTTTGTGGGAGGGGATGGGGTTGAGTGTACTTTGAAACTATAGAAATATCCCATTCCTCAACAAAATTTTAAATTAAAAAATTTTAATGAAATATACATAGCAAAATTTGTCACTTTAGCCATTTTTAAGTGTACAATTCAGTGACATTAAGTACATTCACAATGGTTGTGCAACCATGGCCACTGTGCACTTCTAGAACTTTCATACCATCTCTCAAAGAGGCTCTGTACCTATTAAATAACTACCCATCTTCCCCTCTTACTAGCCTAGTCCCTAGTAACCTTTATTCTACTTTCCATCTCTGTGAATTAACCTATCCTAGGTACTTCATAAAAGTGGAGTCATACAATATTTGTCCTTTTTTGTCTAGTTTATCTCACTTTGTATAATGTTTTCATGGAACATGTATCAGAATTTCACTCATTTTTATGACTGAACAATATTCTACTGTGTGCATACCACATTTATCTATTCATCTGATTTTGGACACTTGAGTTGTTTCCACTTATTGGATACTATGAATAATGACAGTATGAACATTGGTGTACAAGTATCAGTTCGAATTTCTCCTCAACAAACTTTTGCCCACTGTTTTTTTTTTTGGTACTGTTAATCTACCATTACATGTGCAACATTATGGTTACTAAACTCCCCACTTCATCAAGTCCCCCCCACATACCCCATTACAGTCACTGTCCGTCAGCATAGTGAGATGTTATAGAATCACTACTTGTCTTCTCTGAGTTGTACAGCCCTCCCCGTGGCCCCCTCTACATTATGTCTGCTAATTGTAATGCCCCTTTCTTCCCCTTGTCCCTCCCTTCCCACCCACCCTCCCCAGTCCCTTTCCCTTTGTAACTGTTTGTCCATTCTTGGGTTCTGTGAGTCTGCTGCTGTTTTGTTCCCTCAGTTTTTTTCTTTGTTCTTATACTCCATATATGAGTGAAATCATTTGATACTTGTCTTTTGCCACCTGGCTTATTTCACTGAGCATAATACCCTCTAGCTCCATCCATGTTGTTGCAAATGGTAGAATTTGTTTTCTTCTTATGGCTGAATAATATTCCATTGTGTATATGTACCATATCTTCTTTATCCATTCATCTACTGATGGACACTTAGGTTGCTTCCATATCTTGGCTACTGTAAGTAGTGCTGTGATAAACATAGGGGTGCATATGTCTTTTTCAAACTGTTGCCCACTGTTTTTTTGACACCCGTTAGTGCTTCTTGGTTGAATTAATTACTGTCATGATTGCTGAATGATGATTTTTCTAAATCCATTACTCTTTCTACAGTTGAGTTTCTCTTCTTCATCTGCCTAACATTTATCATCTATCTGAACTCAAATATTCTGATTTTATTCATTGTGCCATAATATGTTACTATCATTACTTATATTGTTGCTCAAACTGTTCCAGATTTGACCAAGGTAAGCCTTTTCAATTTGGCTCCTGTAAACTTTTGACATCCCTGTCATCTTCTGAGCATTTCTTTGCATCCTGGTGTTAAGATATTCCAGATTCAT
The DNA here is from genome assembly GCA_032199065.1 of Smutsia gigantea. Taxonomy (NCBI): domain Eukaryota; kingdom Metazoa; phylum Chordata; class Mammalia; order Pholidota; family Manidae; genus Smutsia; species Smutsia gigantea. Next base: position 44,639 of record JAVSCE010013738.1, on the reverse strand, counting down.
CTTGTACTTTCCCTGCTCTAGCCCTGGAATCTGTACTGTATTCAAAGAAGCTCTGGTTCCTTTTAGTGGAGAGAGGTATTTAGAATATCAGGTATGCTCATTGCTGTTGGATGTCACTGTCCTCCACATCCACTTAGTGGACAGTTAGGCAGTATAGTCACACACACACACACACACACACACACACACACACACACACATATACACACACCTGTATATATACACACACCTTTATATTCATTTTTACTTGTAAAGCCATACATAAACCCACAACCCAAAAGTTTACAGTGATGCTCTAATTCCAACTTAATACCATAGGGTTAATTCTAGTTTTTTTCCAAAGTTCTTACTCTATTTTCCAACAGTGAGAAATCTGGCTCTCATTAGCCTTACTTATTTAATCTAGTTCCCCTACATGTAACAAATTTCACAGCTCTTCATTGCCACCATGCACACAGATGCTATACTCACCCTGGCTGGGTTCCTATGCATGCCAAATGGGCATGAGCTACCACATCCCCCACAGACAAGGTCACTTTTTCAAAATTAATATGTAATTTACATACCCTAAACTCTTTTCCCTTAAAGTAAACAATTTAGTGGCTTTTAATATATTCATAAAGTTATACAACCATCACCAATCTAATTCCAGAATATTTTTATCACTCCAAAAAGAAATCGCATTCAGGTTCATTTCTTCCCTGAAATTCAGATCCCTAAAGTCCTGATCTCTGGCACTTATTCTAATCCTCTAGTTCCACACTGTTACATCTTTGTTATACAATTAGTTTTTTAGGTTCTCTATTTAGACTATTTTTCAGTGGCTATCAACTACAGGAATTATTTTTTCAAAATTTTTCACAGAGGAATGCTAAACAAAGTTAAGTATAGTTTTTCTCCAGACTCATCATCAAGATAAATTTATTTCAAAAGAGAACCTACAGGAATCCCATAAAAAGGATCCTGGGTACTCAAGATGGTATTCTAAATGTGATGCAGAAATAATTTATCTAAACTGAGTATTTGTTTATATTAGCTTGACTCACTGTCAACATTTTTGGGGGGTTTTGTTTTACATTCAGATGCATTTAGTCTAACCTTGTAACAATATACAGTAGCACAGATCCCATAGGACATTACAAAAATCTTTTTTTTTTGAGTCAGACATGTCCTTTCAGCATAGCAAGCATTAGCTATGGTGTCTATGGATCGATACCAAAATACAATAGCTTCTTGATTTTTTTGAGTGTCAGTATCACATATTAAACCACTGGAGATGGCAAGAAAGTTAAGATTTACATGGTGTTTATTCAGTTTAACATTTATTTTAACTTCTTTTATTACAGTGACAAATTGGGGGGGTCAGAGGAAGGGGACTATATATGTATTTTTATATAACACTATTGAACTCAAGTGTTCCATCTGTGGAAAATCTATGTAGAATTCCCACTGAATTTACATCAGAGTAGAAAAACAGGCTCTATATTCCCTTCCCGACTTTCTTTCCAAGAGGTAACAAAAATAGATTTCTCTGCCACAGAAACGAAATAAGATATCGGTATGTTTATTTTTACATTACAAACACTTAGATTTACATAGTTTCCCCCACCCTAAGAATGATGGAAAGCTTCTTATTCCTTGATAAAATAAAAAGGGAACCGCTATATTCAAATTCATGAATTATTGTCTTCCCCTTCTGTATATTAAACTAGCTAAATCAATAGTTGAGAAACTATTACCCTATATAACTGAGAAATAGTTGAGGTTGAGAAAGTCTGAAACAGATTCACATTATCTTTTAAAATTTGTCAAACAAGATAGAACTCACAACACAGTAAGAAAACAAGTGTTCAACTGTTATTTCTGAGGATTCTTAGAATTACTTCAATTCTGGCTTACGATAAACTTTTAGTCTTTGGGCTGTTTTCTTCCTGAGTGTGGGGTCTGTTTTTTGCAATGCTAGATTCTAATAATCTTTTCAGTCTTCAATGGACTTTAGTCTTATTGTACTACAACAGGCAGGACTTCATTTAGGTTAAGCATGGGGGACTATATCAAGGCACAGAGTAATTTAAATAAAACTAAAAATATGATACATCTCTGATTTTGCACAGATTATATTTTATTAATTATAGTACAGCTAGCACATATGGGGATAAACTATATGCCAGGTTACTAAGTATTTTATGTATAGTTACTCATTTAAGTATCACAATTGTCCTCTGAAGTAGGCACTCTCATTCCCATTTTATGAATAAGGAAAGTGAAGCATACTAGCCAAATTCAAATGGCTCATAAGTAGCTGACCTAGGCAATCTAGATTTAGAACCTAAAGTCATAACACCTATATTATACTGTCATCCTTGATTCTAATCTCTCACCATGTTGCTGGGCTTCATGCCCTACACCGCCCCTCCATCTAGGGTATTTGCTCAAATCTCCCAAAAGTCCTCTTAAATCCTCATACTACACATTTTACCTATCTTTTGGTTTCATCTATGACCATCCAGATGATGAGAAGAGGGTATCATCTTCATAATCAAACAAGGCCAAATAAAGTATGTCCCTCAACAAAAATGGTACCTTCCTTGAGTGGAATTCTATTGTGACTTCTTTAATAATGATTAATTTGGAGTATTATAAACAAAACAATACAGCTGGTAGGTTGTTGGAAAATAATCACTGTGAGACTACTATACACAAAATAAATCATACAGCATTCATACATTATGATGATTAAAACTATTTAAATTCACAGCTTGTGGTCTTTATTTTGGTCACTTGGGAGCATTGTGCTATGCATTAGGCTTTGCTCCCAGAACACCATAGGGAGCTAAATGGGGAACAGCACCATAAAAAATAATGCATTCTAAAATTTACATTGAGATGAAAAGACCCAGGAATGGTAAGGAAAACTTGAGGAAGAATGACTTCTGTTAGTTAATTTAATATATTGCTAAAGTAATTAAGATAGAGTATGACTGACACAAGTGTAGATTAAAAAAAACTCCAATGGAACAGAATAAATAATCCAGAAGCCTAATTATACATATTTCATCACCTTATTCAGCACAAAGGTGCCAATTCAGTATTTCAGTAACAGGCTGGTATTTTCAATTACTGGTGATGGATCAATATGATATGAATAAAAATGAAACCTTTTCCTACCTCATACCATACACAGAAATCAATTCCAGGTGGATTACAGACCCAAATATTAGAGGCAAAATGATAATTTTTTGGAAGACAACCTAATAAAATATCTTCATGACCTAGGATTAGGCAAAGATTTCTTAAACAGGGCACAAAAGGCACTAACCACAAAAGAAAAGATTGGTAAGATGAAGTTTATTAATAAGAAAAATTCTGTTCACCAAAGACATCCATTAAGTTGGTTAAAAGGCAAACCACAGAGTGGGAAAAGATATCTTTAGTTCACATATCCAACAAGGGACACTATATCTAGAATATATAAAGAACCCATACAAACCAATTAAGAAAAATAAAGACAATCCAGTTAAAAGATCAACAACAAAAAATCTACATAGTAATTAAAAAAAGAGGATATCCAAATGACCAATAAGCCTATGAAAAGCTGCTCAATATTATTGAGAAAAGAAGATCAAAACCATAATGAGACATCATTACATATGTGCAGTACAGAACAGCATGCAAACAAACAAAAAACACCTGAGGATATAGAGTATAAGAACACGGCTTTGATGGTGGGAATGTAAACTGCAGCCCTAAATTTGGAAACATTTTTAAGTTGAACATACTGAAACCCCATGACCCACCATGCCCATCAATAGGTATATACAAAAAAGAAAAGTACACATAGGTGCATCAAAATATACACAACGAACAATTCGTAGAATTGTTCATAATAGCCAAAATTGAAAATGTCCACCAAATGCAGACATACAATGAAATGTGACAGCAATAAAAGATATTCTCACACTTGAACAAAGGAAGAGAGACTCAAAAAAGTACCTACCAAATGATTTCATTTATACAAAGTTTGAAAACTGGTAAAAGAAATAACTGAATGGCAGTCAGAATAGGGCCTGTGCTTGTAGGGAGTGGACAACGATGCAGGGAAAGCATGAGGAAGCTTATGAAGTGCTGGTAATTTTCTACATGTTGATTCAAGGTATTGGTTGTATGGGTGTCTTCACTTCATAAAATTTCAGAGAGCTGCATAATCATAACTTGTGTACTTTTCTGTATTTATATTTTAATTTTTTTTATTACAGAAAATATATTAAGGACAAAGGACACTGGGTTTGAGAGGGAAATAATATCATAATACCTGCTGTTGTTGGATTTTTTTCCCCAAGAGAGGAACCTAGAATAATGTTACATGTATTTAAAATTTTAGTATAAAATAAAAAATTACTTGACTACTCCTCCTGTGCCAGTTAACAATTTAAGTGGAACAATGACAAAAGGACAGAGAGAAATGAACGTATGTAAGAAACATTTATAAATTGAAGGAAGTGCTTCCCTAGAGAGCACAGAGAAAGAAACAATCCAACCTGTTTTGGAAGGGTGGAGGAAGAAAAAAAGAGGGAAAAGGGTTCTTGGAGGCCATAGTCGAGATTCTTGAAATAGATAAGGTTGATTTTTTAACAGTAGAGTTGGGGAGAAGAAGCAGAGGGAACCATTTTCATACTGCAATTCTCTATGACTTACCAGTTTAACACAAATACAGAACTCTAAGTTTAAAATTGGTTAAATGTAGCATATTGTGTTGTTTTTTTGCTTATATATATATATTTTTTATTTTGTTATCATTAATATACAATTACATAAGCAACACTGTGGTTACTAGATTCCCCCCACTATCAAGTCCCCACCACATACCCCATTACAGTTACTGTCCATTAGCGTAGTAAGATGCTATGGAGTCAATACTTGTCTTCTCTGTGCTATACTGCCTTCCCCGTGCCCTGCCCCCTACATTAGGTGTGCTAATAGTAATGCACCTTATTCCCCTTATCCCTCCCTTCCCACCCATCTTCCCAAGTCCCTTTCACTTTGGTAACTGTTAGTCCATTCTTGGGTTCTGTGAGTCTGGTGCTGTTTTGTTCCTTCAGTTTTTTCTTTGTTCTTATACTCCACAGATGAGTGAAATCATTTGATACTTGTCTTCTCCACCTGGCTTATTTCACTGAGCATAATACCCTCTAACTCCATCCATGTTGTTGCAAATGGTAGGATGTGTTTTCTTCTTATGGCTGAATAATATTCCATTGTGTATATGTACCACATCTTGTGTATGGGGTTAGACAGTAATCCAGTTTCATTCTCTTACATGTAGCTGTCCAGTATTGCTAACACCAGCTGTTGAAGAGGCTGTCATTTCCCCATTGTATATCCATGGCTCCTTTATCATATATTAATTGACTATATATGCTTGGGTTTATATGTGGGCTCTCTATTCTGTTCCACTGGTCTGTGGGTCTGTTTTTGTGCCAATACCAAATTGTCTTGATTACTGTGGCTTTGTAGTAGAGCTTGAAGTTGGGAAGCGAGATCTCTCCTGCTTTATTCTTCCTTCTCAGGATTGCTTTGGCTATTTGGGGTCTTTTGTGGTTCCATACGAATTTTAGAAATATTTGTTCCAGTTTGTTGAAGAACGCTGTTGGTATTTTGATAGGTATTGCATTGAATCTGTAGATTGCTTTATGCAGGATGGCCATTTTGACATTATTAATTCTTCCTAGCCAAGAGCATGGGATGGATTTCCATTTATTAGTGCCCTCTTTAATTTCTCTAAAGAGTGTCTTGTAGTTTTCAGGGTATAGGTCTTTCACTTCCTTGGTTAGGTTTATTACTAGGTATTTTTGTTCAATGTTGTTTTAAGAGTGTTTTATTAAAAAAAAACAAAACATAGGCTTTTGAGTAGGCAAACTGATGCTGCCCCTAATTCCCTTCAGCCTTTAGTGAGTTGCTGGTCTTTGAACTTGGGTTTCCTAATCCGCAAAACAGAAACAATATCTGTCACATTGGATTGTCACAACGAGTCAGCCAAGTAATGTTTGTCAATTGCTCACTGCATGGACTGGGATAGGGCTTGGCGACCCTTAACCTTAGTGTTATTGTAAATTGCTGGAATAATAAAGGGCATAGTAAAGGCTTCCAATTAAAAAAAATAGTGTTTTATCTCTGGAAGAATAATTTTGATAGTAGTACTTAGTAACAGTAACACTTATTGAAATATTACTGTCTGTCACTTTTCTAAGGCCTTACTTGTTTTAAATTATTTAATCTTTACAATATTCTTTATCTGACAGATAGCAAAAGTGGGACACAGAAAGATTAAGTTCTTGCTCTCCTACGGTTATAGAGTAAGGTAAGTGACAGAGTCAATATCGGGGTCCAGGCTGTGTGGCTTCTGAAACTATGTTGTTAACTGCCTTGTTATTTTGCCAAGAGATAGGTGATTATTGAGTACAAACTGTTTATACTGGTATTTTATTTATTTTTGTCTTTAACATTATCCAGCAGAATTATCTGATGATAGACAATATAGGAAAGCATTCATTAATTCAATATTTACTGAGTACTTTCTGTAAGTCCAGCATTGTGTTAAGTGTTAGATATACATTTATATCTTTTACATATTTATACTGGGCAATGGGCATAGTCCCTATCCTTAAAGGAAAACAGAAAATCAGTAACTTAATTAAATAATAGTAAATTAAACTGTGTGACAAATATAATGCAGGCAAGAAACTGGATGTTGTAAAAAAGCAAGTGTTGAGTATTTCAGAACATTTTAGACTTTATTTTTCTTGATGACACCATTTCTCCTTTCAGAGATGGTTTATACTCTACAACATTTGCAAAAAATACTTCTAATTAAAGTAGCCAAACTTCAGAGGGATTAGACAATAATAAAAACAATGTCAAAAAATGAATGGCTAATAGCTAATGTATCTGAATCCCTAATCTGTATTCCTCATGGCAGGCTACACATAGTCTAGTTTTATAGACTCTCTTTTTTTTTTAATAAGTCATCATTGATATACAATCTTATGAAGGTTTCACATAAGCAACATTGTGGTTACTACATTCACCCATATTATCAAGTCCCCCCAACACACACCAAGGCAGTCACCTCACTGTCCATCAGCGTAGTGAGATGCTATAGAGTCACTACTTGTCTTCTCCTACACTCTCTTAATTCTCAGTGTTCTCTCAGCATTTTCACATTGGGCTGCTTACGTTTTTCTTTATGATCTGTTAATTATAAACTGCTTGTTCCCATCTATTTCAAGACTCACAGATTTGTACCAAATAAAGAAACCCATGCTTTCTAACAGAGTTACAAAACCTATGATTAGCTTGGCCCAACTGCCAGGGCTAACCTGGTAATATTTTCACTTCTTAGTTCTTAAATGATTACCTACACTTTTTCTTTTCTGATGAATGTTGGAAAACTGGTGACTGCTAAAGCAGGAACTGCTGTTTGTCACAAGAAGTACTCAAGCTGGCATGGGGGCCCTTCTACAGCCTCTTCAAATTGAGCTCCAGCTTGTGAGAAGCCCTGCCGAACAGTGATGAAGAGTCAAAGCAATTGCCACCATCTCATCTCCACTCCAGAGTGGCTGGCTTTAAAGCACTCCCCTATACTTTTTAGTTCCCTTGGGCATATATGAATAAGAATGGGTTGGGAAGAGATGACATAATTGTTGAAACTGGGGGATGGGCACATGAAAGCTTCTCTGGATATGTTTAAAACTTTACACAAGTTTTTCCTGACTTGGCCATGTGGCTTTACTTGGGCACTGGAACATTACGAGCAGAGGTCTGCAATACACCTGGGTGGCTGGGCTTGTGCTCCTGTGTTCTTGAGTTCCACAAAAAAAGAGCTTCTCTCCGGCTGATGCCTTAAGCCCACGTCCCACTGTGAATACACACACAGGTCTGAGCCCAACTTGAATACTAGCGTTGCTCAGCCATACATGGTCTCAAACAGAATCACAACCAACACTTGCAAATCCATGAGTAAGGAAATAAATGTTTATTATTGATTGTTGTGTTTTAGGGTGGTTTGTTAGATAACGTTATTGTATCTAATTTTTAGACATTTAATTCAACTCAAATACAACCATAAATTAATTAGCAGACCACAATGAAATCCTGGTGGTTTTTGTTACCATGTATTTTCTCTTCAATATAGCTGCTCTTTTACTCACCTTCATATCCACTACTTCTAGCTCCTGATTTTATTTTATTACTCACCAATTAGTCTTCTCTCCTTTTTTTTAATAGTTTATTTTGGTATCATTAATCCACAATTACATGTGCAATATTATTGTGATTAAACTACCCCCTTCATCAGGTACCCCCAACAAGCCCATTACAGTCACTGCCCTTCAGCGTAGTGAGATGCTATAGAGTCACTACTTGTCTTCTCTGAGTTGTACAGCACTCCCCGTGCACCCCCAATATTACATCTGCTAATCATAATGCCCTTTTTTCCTCCTTGTGCATCCCTTCCCACCCATCCTCCCCAGTCCCTTTCCCTTTGGTAACTATTACTCTGTTCTTGGGTTCTGTGAGTCTGCTGCTGTTTTGTTCCTTCAGTTTTTTTCTTTGCTCTTATACTCCACATATGAGTGAAATCATTTGGTACTTGTCTTTTTCGGCTTGGCTTATTTCACTGACCATAATACTCTCTAGCTCCATCCATGTTGTGGCAAATGGTAGGATTTGTTTTCTTCTAACGGCTGTATAATATTCCATTGTGTATATGTACCACCTCATCTTTATCCATTCATCTACTGATGGACACTTAGGTTGCTTCCATTTCTTGGCTATTGTAAATAGTGCTGCGATAAACATAGGGGTGCATCTGTCTTTTCAAACTGGGCTGCTGCATTCTTAGGGTAAATTCCTAGGAGTGGAATTCCTGGGTCAAATGGTATTTCTATTTTGAGTTTTTTGAGGAACCTCCATACTGCTTTCCACAATGGTTGAACTAATATGCATTCCCACCAGCAGTGTAGGAGGTTTCCCTTTTCTCCACATCCTCGCCAACATTTGTTGTCGTTGTTGTTTGTGTTTTGGATGTTGGCTATCCTCACTGGTGTGAGGTGATATGTCATTGTGGTTTTAATCTGCATTTCTCTGATGATTAGCGATGTGGAGCATCTTTTCATGTGCCTGTTGGCCATCTGAGTTTCTTCCTGGAGAAGAGTCGATTCATGTCCTCTGCCCATTTCTTAATTGGATTATTTATTTTATGTTTGTTGAGGTGCGTGAGTTCTTTATATATTTTCGATGTCAACCCCTTATCGGATATGTTATTTATGAATATATTCTCCCATACTGTAGGATGTCTTTGTTCTACTGATGGTGTCCTTTGCTGTACAGAAGCTTTTCAGCTTGATATAGTCCCACTTGTTCATTTTTGCTTTTGTTTCCCTTGCCCGGGGAGATATGTTCATAAAGAAGTCACCCATGTCTATGTCTAAGAAATTTTTGCCTATGTTTTTTTCTAAGAGTTTTATGGTTTCGTGACTTACATTCAGGTCTTTGATCCATTTTGAGTTGACTTTTGTGTATGGAGTTAGACAGTAGTCCAGTTTCATTCTCTTACATGTAGCTGTCCAGTTTTTCCAACACCAGCTGCTGAAGAGGCTGTCATCTCCCCATTGTATATCTAAGGCTCCTTTATCAAATATTAATTGACTGTATATGTTTGGATTAATGTTTGGATTTTCTATTCTGTTCCACTGGTCTGCGGGTCTGTTCTTGTGCCAATACCAAATTGTCTTGATTACTGTGGCTTTGTAGTAGAGCTTGAAGTCAGGGAGCGAATTTCCTGTTTTATTCCTCCTTCTCAGGATTGCTTTGGCTATTTGGGGTCTTTTGTGGTTCCATATGAATTTTAGAATTATTTGTTCTAGTTCATTGAAGAAAGCTGTTGGTAGTTTGATAGGGATTGCATTGAATCTGTAGATTGCTTTAGGTAGTATAGCCATTTTGACAATATTTATTCTTCCTAGCCAAGAGCATGGGATGCATTTCCATTTGTTAGTGTCCTCTTTAATTTCTTTTAGGAGTGTCTTGTAGTTTTCAGAGTACAGGTCTTTCACTTCCTTCGTTAGGTTTATTCCTAGGTATTTATTCTTTTTGATGCAATTGTGAATGGAATTGTTTTTCTGATTTCTCTTTCTGCTAGTTCATCGTTAGTATATAGGAAAGCAACAGATTTCTGTGTGTTAATTTTGTATCCTGCAACTTTGCTGAATTCAGATATTAGTTCTAGTAGTTTTGGAGTGGAGTCTTTAGGGTTTTTTATGTACAATATCATGTCATCCGCAAATAGTGACAATTTGGTTTCTTCTTTACCAACCTGGATGCCTTGTATGTCTTTGTTTTGTCTGATTGCCGTGGCTAGGACCTCCAGTACTATGTTAAATAACAGTGGAGAGAGTGGGCATCCCTGTCTTGTTCCCGATCTTAGATGAAAAGCTTTCAGCTTCTCGCTGTTAAGTATGATGTTAGCTGTGGGTTTGTCATATATGGCCTTTATGATATTGATGTACTTGCCATCTATACCCATTCTGTTGAGAGTTTTAATCATGAATGGAGCTGAATTTTGTCAAATGCTTTTTCAGCATCTATGGAGATGATCATGTGGTTTTTGTTCTTCTTTTTGTTGATGTGGTGGATGATGTTGATGGATTTTCGAATGTTGTACCCTCCTTGCATCCCTGGGATGAATCCCACTTGATCATGGTGTATGATCCTCTTGATGTATTTTTGAACTCAGTTTCCTAATATTTTGTTGTGTATTTTTGCATCTACGTTCATCAGGGATATTGGTCTGTAATTTTCTTTTTTGGTGAGGTCTTTGCCTGGTTTTGGTATTACAGTGATGCTGGCTTCATAGAATGAGTTTGCAAGTATTCCCTCCTCTTCTATTTTTTGAAAAACTTTAAGGAGAATGGGTGTTATTTCTTCTCTATATGTCTGGTAGAATTCAGAGGTGAATCCATCTGGTCCAGGGGTTTTGTTTTTGGGTAGTTTTTTGATTACCGATTCAATTTCATTGCTGGTGATTGGTCAGTTTAGTTTTTCTGTTTCTTGCTTGGTCAGTCTTGGAAGGTTATATTTTTCTAAGAAGTTGTCCATTTCTTCTGTTTTCCAGCTTGTTAGCATATAGATTCTCATAATATTCTCTTATAATTCTTTGTATTTATGTGGGGTCTGTCGTTATTTTCCCTTTCTCATTTCTGATTCTGTTTATGTGTGTAGATTCTCTTTTTCTCTTAATGAGTCTGGCTAGGGGTTTATCTATTTTGTTTATTTTTTCAAAGAACCAGCTCTTGGTTTCATTGATTTTTTTCTATTGTTTTATTCTTCTCAATTTTATTTATTTCTTCTCTAATCTTTATTATGTCCCTCCTTCTGGTGACTTTGGGCCTCATTTGTTCTTCTTTTTCCAATTTCAGTAATTGTGTCTTTAGACTATTCATTTGGGAATGTTCTTCCTTCTTTAAATAGGCCTGGATTGCAATATACTTTCCTCTTAGAATTGCCTTTGCTGCGTCCCACAGAAGTTGTGGCTTTGTGTTGTTGTTGTCATTAGTCTCCATATATTCTTTGATTTCTGTTTTGATGTGGTCAGTAATCCATTGATTAATTAGGAGAGTGTTGTTAAGTCTCCATGTATTTGTGAGCCTTTTTGATTTCTTTCTAAAATTTATTTCTAGTTTTATACCTTGGTGATCTGAGAAGTTGGTTGGTAGGATTTCAATATTTTTGAAATTACTGAGGTTCTTTTTGTGGCCTAGTATGTGGTCTATTCTGGAAAATGTTCCATGTGCACTTGAGAAGAATGTGTATCCTGCTGCTTTTGGGTGCAGAGTTCTGTAGATGTCTGTTAGGTCCATCTGTTCTAGTGTGTTGTTCAGTGTCTCTGTGTCTTTACTTTTTCTCTGTCTGGTTGTTGTGTCCTTTGGAGTGAGTGGTGTGTTGAAGTCACCTAAAATGAATGCTTTGCTGTCTATTTCCTCTTTGAATTCTGTTAGTATTTGTTTCACATATGCTGGCTCTCCTGTGTTGGGTGCATATATATTTATAATGGTTATATCTTCTTGTTGGACTGACCCCTTTATCATTATGTAATGTCCTTCTTTATCTCTTGCTACTTTCTTCGTTTTGAAGTCTATTTTGTCTGATACAAGTACTGCAACACCTGCTTTTTTCTCTTTGTTGTTTGCATGAAATATCTTTTTTCATCCCTTCACTTTTAGTCTGGGTATATCTTTGCGTTTGAGGTGAGTCTATTGTAAGCCGCATATAGATGGGTCTTGCTTTTTTATCCATTCTGTTACTCTGTGTCTTTTGATTGGTGCATTCAGTCCATTTACATTTAGGGTGATTATTGATAGATATGTACTTATTGCCATTGCTGGCTTTAGATTCGTGGTTACCAAAGGTTCAAGGGTTGTTTCTTTACTATCTAACAATCTAACTTAACTTTCTTGTTTATTATTAAAATAACAGTCTGATGTTTATTTCTCTCCATTCTTATTCTTCCTACTCCATTCTTTCTATAATAGGTGTTTTATTCTTTGCCTTTAGTTAGTATTTGGATGGTCTGCTTTCTTTGCTATGATTTTATTTTCTCTGGTGACATCTTTTTAGCCTTAGGGGTTCTTCCTTCTAGAACAGTCCATTTAAGATATCCTGTAGTGGTGGCTTATGAGAGGCAAACTCTCTCAACTTTTATTTGTCTGGAAATTGTTTAATCCCTCCATCGTATTTAAATGATAATGGTGCTGGATACAATATTCTTGGTTTGCGGCCCTTCTATTTCATTACCTTAAATATATCGTGCCATTCTCTTTTGGCCTGTCAGGTTTCTGTTGAGAAGTCTGATGACAGTCTGATGGGTTTTCCTTTGTAGGTGATCTTTTTTCTCTCCCTAGCTGCCTTTAATACTCTGTCTTTATGTTTGATCTTTGCCATTTTAATTATTATGTGTCTTGGTGTTTTCTTCCTTGGGTCCCTTGTGTTGGGAGATCTGTGCGCTTCCCTGGACTGTGAGACTATTTCCTTCCCCAGCGTAGGAACGTTTTCAGCAATTATTTCTTCAAAGACACTTCTATCCCTTTTTCTCTCTCTTCTTCCTCTGGTACTCCTATAATGTGAATATTGTTCCGTTTGGATTGGTCACACAGTTCTCTTAATATTCTTTCATTCCTAGAGATCCTTTTATCTCTCTCTGCCTCAGCTTCTCTGTATTCCTGTTCTCTGGTTTCTATTCCATTAACAGTCTCTTGCATCTCGTCCAGTCTGCTGTTAAGCCCATCAATCGCTTGTCTGATTTCTGCATTGTCTTTCCTCACTCCCTCACTTCCTCACTCAGCTCTTGCACATTTCTGTGTAGATCCATCAGCATGGTTATGACTTTTATTCTGAATTCTTTTTCAGGAAGACTGTGCGTTTCCATCCCTTTAGGCTCCCCCTCTGGGGTTGTCTGGTTGATTTTAGTCTCGACCATATTCCTCTGTCTTTTCATGGCCAAAGATGTGGTCGCTTGTAGGTGCCACATATGTCAGCTGGGTTCTTTAAGCCTTTAAAAAGAAAAAAGAAAAAAAAAGAGAGAAAGAAAGAAAAAATAAAGAAAAAACAAAAAACAAAAAAAAGAAAAAAGAGAACAACAACAAAAAAGAAAAAAGAAACGCCCACTGGGAGTAGATTCTGTGGGGATGCTGTAGGTGGTGCTCTTGGTCCACTATTCCACAGCCATGGCCGCACCGTTCTGCAGGGCCCTTTATCGTTCTGGCTGGGGTGGAAACGAATGGGAGGCTGTTGATCTCTGTGAGAAGTCTAAGTGTGGCCACCCTTTCCCAGTCGCCAGCTAAGGGGTCCAAAACTACCCAGGACTCCCAGCCTGCTGGGCTGAGTGTGCTGGGGCGATCCAGCTCCTCTGCTGGGCTCCTGTCTCTTTAAGACCGCTGAAAAAAGCGCGCGCTTTTCTTTTTTTTTTTTCCTTCCTGGGAGCCAGCTGCAAGCACCCTGGCGTGTTCCCCGCTCAGATCCTGCCCCTCTTTCTCTCCAATCTCCGTTACACCGTGCGATGTGTGTCAGCGCTCCCCGGGCAGATCACCGAGGCGGGTTATTTCGCGGGATGTACTTCCACTCCCTCCCGGCTCTGAATCCTCTCCTCCCGCCGGTGGCTGGGGTGGGTGATTGCTCAGGTCCCGCTGGGTCGCGGCTCCATATCTTACCCGCCTCGCGGGGTGCTGTGTCCTGTCAGGTATAGCTGCATGCTGTGCGCTTTCCTGTGTATTCTGGTCTCTCTTTTAGGAATAGTTGTATTTGCTGTATTTTCAGATATATATAGTTTTGGGAGGAGATTTCTGCCTCCCTGCTCATGCCGCCATCTTCCCGGAAGTCCGACTTCAAGAATACTAATTTCTTTAAGATTTAATTTGTCAGTCCAAATAGGAGACAACTTGTTCAAAGAGATGGACCATGAGCCAGCTCTAAAAGCCTGTTTGAAAAGGGGACTTTTTCATTATTTCAAGTAATCAACTGACTAATAAAACGATTTTACTTTCTTATTATAGCTCTCAGAATTTAAGGGGAGTGGTTTGTCCCAAGAGGTAGTGTTCTAAGACTGTTTTAGTGTGCAGTCTGTTCCCATCTAGCATCATGGAGAGCACAGAATGAAAAAATAAAGATGTTCCTTTTACATACTTTACGATGTGTACATGCAATCTAAAAATATAAATGCTAGAAATTTTTTTTCCCCAAAGGAAATAATGGTGGCAGTAATTGGAGATGCTCCAGCTGATGACAGCTAATAAAAACTGGACTTTTAAAATATATTTAAAAAAATTTTTTTTAAGAGTTAAACACCTAATAACATGGTGATAAATCAGAAAGAACAAGGAGAAGATGGAAATCCAGAACAGAGATCTTACCCAGGATGGGGGGCCACTTTAGCACCAGGGACACTTGTTAATGGTGAAGAAATAATTTAGCTGTCCTTTTGGCTGTCTCATAAGGTCAAGGAAACAAAATTGGGAGTCTAGGATCTGCCAAGAGTGGGAACTCTCGTAAAGATAGCCTGCACTTTGGGCTGACTCCTCAAGAGCTACACCTAAGGAATAAAGATGAACCAAAAGTAAACCAGGCTTTGCAGTCCTGATTTGTGTCTCCTCATTAGCCTGGAAAACTTCAAACCCTTAACTTGGACTGACCTGGTCCCAGATGGAAAAGAAAACCCTCTTTGGAGAAAAAAACTCCATCATCCTACATTCAAGTTATTTCTACAAATATTTTCAAATACTAAATCCAGCACACAAACATAATTAGGGGTATGAAAAACAAGAGAATTAGCAGAAATAATAGGCAAAAGAAATAGTGATAAAGATGGATGGGTCAGAGTACTGTAGTTAATCTCTTAAGATAATTCTTCATATTGTAAAAATGTGATAGGAAAGAGCTAGTGTCTATGGGAAATTGGGTGATAGGGATCGAGGAAGGAAAGAACAGTGGAAGAGTTAGAAGAAAAAGAGTCATTTGATGATCAGTGTTGGAGATAGTGAGATGGTAAGTATTTCCCTAATACCACTAGTGGTTATTGATTGAAGAAAATTTCCCCGATGATAGTGAGATGGTAAGTATTTCCCTAATACCACTAGTGGTTATTGATTGAAGAAAATTTCCCCTAGTTCTTTTCAATGCAACTTCACATTTCAACTGTTCAGTCATGCATAGTGCTTCTTCCTGGTATAGCTGAACGACAGCAGCTAATAACAAATGATATTCCAAATGGTGGCATAGGTAAGCTAATAAAGGATCTAAAGTAGGAACACTTGATCTGAGGTCCTCAGATATACAATGTTTTGGAAGTCCGTGAATCCCCTGAAATTCTATGTTTTGATAGGGAAAGAAAAGGAAAATTTTCATTCTTTCATCCTCCAGGTCTTCTTTGCCACCTCCTAAAGAGTGGCAGTAACTCATAGCAGAGGTTGCAAACTCAAATACCTTCTGGATACAAGCAGTTTTCATGTATCTGGTATGGATAGGAGTAATGTTAGTAGGAAATGACAAAGTCTATGTTGAACTGCAGAGTAACCAGCCAGCCCAAAAGCATTTTAATTCTAATTTTTAAAAATGTGCTTGCCAAAGAGTTTTTTGATACTTAGCCTAGAAAAATTTGTTTCCTGTTTTCAAGTTAAACATAATTTGGAGGTTAAGATTGTGGTCTGAGATGTTTTTCATAGTCCTAAGAACCATCTCTCAATATGGAGGATCCAGAGGGCAGAAAATTAGGGAAGAATGGTTCCTGGTGGTAGGAAAACTAGACCCATGTTAGGCTACCAACGACAAACCTTAACTGAGGAAAAAACTGCATAAGTTGGGACAGGTGCATAAAAAACTCCAGAACCTTTAATCATAGGACCCCATCTCTAGAAAGTGGAAGTGTCTGAAAATCTACTTATCTTTCCCCTCCTTCCCTTCTAAATTACTGTCTTCTTTCAATTAAGTCACCTAGGACCTAAGTTAAAGAATCATCTTCTAGGAAATTTCTCCAGTAGCAGAGGGGAGTATTTGGATGTCCAGCATCTACGGTATGATATGGTATGGCATGGAATGGGAGCTAGCATGATGCAACTTCAATAAAACATTCTAGTCTTTAATTTTTATTAATTTTGGTTTGTTCAGAATAGTTTGCAGATAAAACTATTATATAGGGCAAACAAACCTAAATGCTTTATGATTTTTTTTGAAAACCCAGACAATATGCAAAATTCTATATGTATGTACAATTTTCTGGAGAGGTTGTCCATAAATTTCATCAGTAATCACTCTGCAATATATAAAATATCAAATCACCATGTTGTATACCTTAAACTTACACGATGTTGTATGTCAATTATATCTCAATAAAGCTGGAAAACAAAATATACTCCCTAAAAACCAATGACAACTAAATTTTTCCACTTAATCTTTAATAATCCTATAGTCCTTTTACTAATAACTTAGACATATGCAAATAAATAGGAAAAAAAAGTCCTCGACACACACACACACACACACAGTGGGTTTCCCTTTTGCTATTTAGGAATGAAATTTTTATAAGATTAGGGACTCTGTATATATATTTTTAACTGATTAGTTTGGCACTTAACTAAGAGGATAGGTTTTTAAATGCTTATAATTTTCCCTTACAACATCCCACTATTTTGATTCTCTCTGGAAGTGGGAATCACTATACAGACAGAAAGTGATCACTGCTTGGCAACACTTACAGTATTGTTTCCTTGCCTACATAATTGCCCCCAATGTACAAGAAGAACTACGTGCACATCGATGTATGATGATGACTACTTGGCTGAAATGAAAAGCAGTGTGTGACAAGCTCAAGAACTTTAAATGCTTCACTGAAATCTCTATGACTGATGTTTCTCACTGAATATTCCTTTGGGTTTGAAACTGAGGTTTCTGACATCTGCTTTGAATAGACATATGTTTGAGGTACAAAATATGATAAAGATGTGCTACTTGTGTAATACAATACTTCCACACTATTCTCTTATTGGTCTGGATTTCCTCATCTATAGCATAATTGATTCTAAAGAAGAAAGCAAGGTATTTACACACTGGTCACCATAAGGAAAGTATCATCCTCAAAAGTCATGTTTGTCTAAATGGCAAATTTACTCTCTGTTGGCAACCAAATCTTGGATTTATTCTAGAAACTGCACACTAACACTACGAGATGTTACTTAGGCTTAAAGGGAAAAGCACCATTCTAGGAAGAAGTATTTCACTGTACTGTAATAGTCAGATTAGGCAAGGGGAAAGACCTACAGATAGTTTATACTGAGCGAGGGATATATATAAATATATCTGAATATAAAAAGGGTAGGCTACCAAGAATTCTGGTGAACCAGTGGCTAAAATCTTCAAAGAATAAATGATATGACCTCAGAGAGTCTAGAGAAACTGCAACAAGAAAGGGTAGTGGTGACTGGTACAGTTTGATGATGTGAGATTTAAAGTTGAAGTGTTTGGGAAGAAAGTAGGAGAATGGTTCAGAATTAACTCTCCTGGGTCAGGTCTTACAAGAATTTGAGTATGTTTCACATACTCGTGATTAATTTTTCTAGACTTAATATCTACTAATCCATATTTTTAGCATTTACCTCTACTTTTTATTCTGGTATTTTCCTTGTTTGAAAAATGTTCTAATTTTTAGTTATTTTAACTGCTGTTATTTTATAGATGAGAGGATTTATTCATTTAATATTTGTTGACTACTATATAGCAGACACTGGTCTGATCATTAGGGATATAGTGATGAAAAAGCTGTTCTGAAAAGTGCCATGTTCACAGATCTTATCATTTAGCATAAGCTAATATCTCAGTTTCCTGGATCGCAGTTTAGGAAATCCTGTTCTGAGTAAGGATATCTGTTCTAATGTTGCAAATATAGTCTTAAGATGGTAAATGGACATAGTAATTTTCTATAATGTATATGGTTCATGTATGGTTTTTTTTGCATGAATCTATTTAAAGACTGGCTACATATTGGTAAGGGGAATAATGTTATACTTAGAAAAAAATTTCTGAATAGTGGTAAGAGAGAAAGGTATAGTACAAAGGGGTGGTAAGTTTCTTTTCTTATTCTTCCTTTCTATGTTGATCAAGTAGAACAAATCAGTACTAGTACTGGAAGTTAATCAGCAAGTATTAGCTGCAGCACCAGAATCTCAATATGCCCATGAGACATATTTTTCCAAGCCCAAACTTCATGAAACTGGCAAAAATTACTTTATTACTTATTTTCAGTGAATGTATTTTTCTATATAAGTCAAAAGCCATTAAATTTAAAGATACAATAATGCTGAAGGTATAATAGTATTGATTATAAATTGCTTAATAGCCAGTACAGATTAATCTAATAATTTGTAATCTATAAATAATCTGTATAGGTGAAGCAAGGAAAGACCTATAGACAGTTATAAGAAGGGCAGCAGAAAAGTTTTAAATATAAAAACGGTGGGATACCAGGAATACTGTGAACTTTTCTATCAGAATACAAGGATGAGGATTCATGTTTCCAGACCATGGAATGGCATATATTAAATATTTAGAAAAAGCAAGGAAAATTTATTGCTTCATTTAAGCAACTTTCTTCAAAATTCCAATTTTGAAGTGTGGGTTGGACCCTAGTGACTTGCTTCTAACAAACAGAATATGGCAAAAATTTACATGGGACTACTTCTGAGATGTTATAGAAGACTGTCATTTTCTTCTTGCTTACAGTTACTCCGCCTCTTGCTTATTTTCATGAAGCAAACTGCCATGTTGTAAGGTACCCTGTGGAAAAGCCCACATGGCAAAGAACTGAGCGTGGCCTCTGGCTAAAAACCAGTGAGGAACTGAGTCCCTCAGTTAAACAGAACACAAGTGCAACTTCCAACAACAAATATGTGCATAAACTTGTAAAGAGGACCCTTCCCCAGTTGACCCTTGAGATGACTACAGCCCAGGCTGTCAACCTGACTGCAGCCTGGGAGGGACCGAGAGCCACAAAATGTAGCTCAGCCACATCTACACACCTGACCCACAGAAACTATGAGATAATGTTGTTTTAAGCAACTAAATTTGATGGTAATTTGTTATATAGTAATAGATAACCAATACAAGGTTCTGTTCTCTAAAGGTGCTCAGTAAGTAGAATTTAAACAATAGTCCCCATGAGCCTTATACATTTAAATGTTATAATGAATAACTTATAGATAAGGAAAGAACAAAAAAGGGGATTTTAAGTGACTGAGAGATAATGCTAGTGGCAACACCAGATAAAGAATCATAAATCTCTAGTTCTTCAGTGTCAAAACACAAGTTAAGAACACCTTTCTGTCCATTACTTGCTCCCATAGAATTTTTTCATGGACACTGGGCTGCAAGAACATATATACAGCTTAGGAAAAGAAAAATACAAAACTACATTTTTTTCCCTAGAAATACATTTGTATTAGTATAAAGATGTGAGCGATAGGATATTTGTCATAATAACTAATGTTCCAGACACCGTGCTGGGTAAATTATGTATATTATTTTACTTAATCACCACAAACACCCTATAGAGTAGGCAATATTATAAAATTACACAGCTAGTAAGTAGCACATCTAGAACTGAATCCAAGTTTTTCTGATCTCAGGGCCTGAGTTACCACTGTAAAAAACTGCCTCCATTGAAAAAACCAAAAACCAAAAATCACACAACTTAGTATCTATACATTTACGTACACTGCTTGTAAAAACAGACCAAGGACTATAGGTTTAGAGGGGTAATTTTATCCTCTTTGTAAAGCACTCAAAAAAAAAGATGACAAACTTACAGCATTCTTAAGACAAAGGACAGTAAAGGGTCTAAAACACTGTAACACTATAGCTAAGGTTCATATAGCACTAACTATGGCCCACGTAATTGTTTTTGTTATTTTACATGTTTTAATTGACTACATCTTCACAGCATTCTTATGGTGTGGGTAACATTATAATTCCTATTTTACAAATAAGGTAATATCAATTCTTATTAAGTACTTTGGCTAAGGTCCCACAAGCTGTAAGTGGCACAGCTAATACTTAAACGCAGGCAGTATGGCTCCAGGGTCTATTGCTGAAACCAGTGCATTTTACTGCCTTAAACACCAAAAGTTAAAATGGTCTTCAGACTTAGTGGAAAAACAGTCCATTCGAATATCTAACTAAATTATGGACCTAAGCAGCACATTCATAGACCAAGTCTTTAGAATTTGTGATGCAAACACCTTGGGAAAAATTAATCTAAAAGTCAGTGTAATGAGACTGTTTAATCTTTAAACTGAGAAAATATAAATCATGAAAGCAACTAAAAATGTTTAACGTGAAGTTTTACTCAACAAAGCATCTGTTCACCGAAGTAACTTTTTAGCATGTTAAGAACTTATTAGTGGATAATGAAATGTGAGGAAGAAAAGCTATTCATATTCATATTCTAGTTTTTTTGTATACTTATTTTCATAATCTGTAATCAGGCAATGTCTCTCATACCTAAAATACACTGGAATTATTTCAGTTTATCTCTTTCCTGATCTCTCACTCCCCTCCCCCCCTATATATGCACACACACACACAAAATATATATACATAATATATAAAATAACTAAAATACTATGTATATATTTTTATACCTGATTAGGCAGCACTGCTGTTCAATTAGTCCCTTCATTTGACAGACAAGTCTATCATGCAACTTTTAGCACTTTTGTTTTGTTCTAAAAGTTGCACCATTAACAGTCTGTTTCATTTCAACCTTTACAACAATATTTTCGTCCTTTTACTGGGGTAGGGAAAGTGTATGTCACAGACTGATCTGAGAACCTGTTACAGAAAGAAGCATGTATTACATAAAGAATAGTGTTTGCATATAATTTTAAGGAGTTTAGAGAGTCCCCATAAAACTCACCAATTTAACTCAGCTTAAAAATCCTGCTTTACACTTTCTGTGCTTACAACATAGTAGACATGAGGAATACAAACATAATGTAACAGAAGATGTGAATTAAAAGAAAAAGCTTCTGGTATCCATATGCCAACTGAAAATCATATAGAGGGTTTGTTTATAAGTATAAAATTCATGGCAAAACAAACGAAGCATTCCTGTTTAGGATAAAGATAAAATTTAATAATGTTTTGAGGAAAAAAAATGGAAGGAAGAAAATTAAAAAACAAATCATTATTTCTTTTAAATGAAATGACTTGAATAGGTGTTGGGAAAAGAGGGTTCATGGAACTACCAACTTTATGTAAAACATTTTATCTATAGTGGCTTGTATTTGTGCTGATAAGAAATCTATATGATGCTGATAAGAAATCCAAATGAAAAATCCTTTACAAATTAAAAAGCTATATAAAGACGAATATGTACCAAATGACTATCATAAAACTCTCTTCCATTCTTGAGTTTCAGTTCAAATACACCCTAATTTTGTTGTCACCTTATAACACTGTCCTTTGAAGGACAATGCCATTTTCAAAGAGATTTAAAAGAATCTATTATAAAAAGATTAATCTCAAATTTCTCTGAAAATATTTGGCATGGATAGAAGCCTGTTTTTAGAACACTCATCTGGATTTTGACCCTTAACCTTGCACATGTAGTCAAAAGTCCTATAAAACTGTCGACTTGGCGTGCCATCTGTGTCAAGATTCATTTATACATTTGAAATTAAACATTATTACAGTGTGCCACATAAAAACTTAAAAAACTAAGATATAAAGTATTGCTATCCTTTAGTGATATCTGGTTACTGGAAATTTTCAATACAAATTCACTACAGAAATTTTAGGAAATGAAGACAATTGTATGATGATGAACAATAACAACAGGATGAGTACTAGTGTCTCTTATTATTTATTTTGCCTGAGCTTAGCATTTGGCTTATACATTATTTTACTTAATCTAAACAACCTTATGAAATACCCTCTTGTAAAAAAAAAACCTATTTTACAAAGAATTTAAGGCTATGAAGGTTACACTTAGTCACCCAGCTAATATGTGACAGAATTAGAAGTTAAACCCAGATCTAACTCCAGAACCTGAGCTCTCATTCACTAACATGTGCTGCCCAAGAAAGAGAATTAAAACCACCTGTAATCCCACTAGTCAGATACAACCACTGCTAACATGAGCATTATATCTCACCACCCATTCCACTCTGTCCTCTGATTTTCCAATTCTCTCCCTCTTCAAGCAACAATGTTAGTTTGGTATATTCTTCTAGATATGGCTCCCTATGAATGTTTATTCATGGGTCTATACAAATTTGTTTTTAGTGTCTTAAATTATAGAAGTAATGTCATATTACATATAATGTTGCTGTGACAGGAAACTGAGGCATAGAGACATTATATGACATTTTCAAGATCACAAGACTAGTAGGGGGAAAATCAGAATTAAAACACAATAGACATATTTAACTAAAAATTACCCTTTTTTTCCCTGATTATTTAGAAAACAATATAAGATTTTATGCTATGCATCAGGATTATCACTCTAAATACAAAAAAATTAACTTACAGTTATGAGCATTTACATGAACCAATGTCACTGCTAAGTGCTTTGTATTTATTAATTTTATTTAAGATAATTATTCCCATTTCTACAGATGAGGACTTAGAAAGGTTAAGTAACTTGCTCAAAATCACAAAGGCAAAAAAGGCAGTGTTGGATGCATTTATTCTCTTATTTTGGGAATTGTTTTATTGAAATCACTGATGTCAGTTGGTCACCCCAAAAATAGAATACAGCCATGTTTCATACTTTAAAACTGAATTTTCTGCTTTTTAATTTAAGGGTAGTTGAGGGGTATTTATGGAATTTACACAGTAAGTGAATTAGAGGCAATGTATTTCTGGACTATACTGTGTCCACTTCAACAAGTCCTGCTTGTGGCCCCACACAAAACACTTAAATCCTACAGGTCTTAATTCACCCACTATAGAACAATTATCAAACACAATTCACTTAACATCCTCTACTCTGATAGTTGAGTTACCTAACATCATCAACTCATCTCCATGATATCAGTTGCAAATCCAAAACACAGTGTTTACTTATGTTTTTTTTCACATTTTCTGCATTCAATAAATCTAATCTGAGGACTAGCAAAACTTAAATGAGGCATTCTAGAATCTAGTGCTACACAGACTGAATCTCTCAATTTATTAAATATTCTGGATCGATAGCTACATGCCAGTATAGCTTACCCTAGGCTTTGCAAACCAAGTATCAATAACTTGCTCTTGTCTTATCTACACTTTCACATGTAGGACAACAATGAAGTCTAGACCTGGGGACACAGTTACCAAGTACAAAAAGATAAACCAAGAAAAATGTATGTCCATTCCTCAGACACAAAAGCTTTATTCTTCCAACCTAAAATACAACCCAAAGGTTTAAATTTAGATAATAACAAACATCCCAATTAAGTCTCAGGAGCCAATCGCAGAATGAACTCTATTGACTTCCAGCACTGTTCACTGGACTGCTTGTACGCAGCCTGCAGCAGCACTGTGACGCAGTTTGTTTTCAAAGTGTGGAACCTCAATCAGCAGCTTCAGCACCACCTGGGAATTTGTTAGAAAAGCAAATTCTCAACCCACACCAGGCTTGCTGGATCAGAAATTCTGGGGATGGACCCAGCAATTAGATTGAAGAAGTTTGAATCAGTCTGAACTAGGCTCCCAGGTAATTCTGAAGTATGCTAAAATTTGAGAACAACTGCTTTAACTGTTAGCTTATGATTGTTGCCTCTGAGATATACTACTATACTAAATTTGCATGTGATAATGAATAAAGCAGGCAGACCAGAAGATACCAGAACACTAGCTTTAATGGTATAATGTATGAATATACAATACAATGCGATCATTGTTCTGTTAGTATAGCCTATGCAAGAGAAAGTCAGAACAGATTGTTATTTGTTTGCTTTTTGAGTATACTGGATTCATTCATTCATTGTTAAATTTGGGTACTGTGTAGAGGATCTCCAATCCTTAGGTCACTCATCTCAATAGAAACTAATTTTCAGGGTTTAATAACTTTATTATGAAAATAATTTTACTATGGGAGAGTAAATCACTAAGAAGTTTCTGTGCTTTAAACTTGTTGAGATAAGAAAAGAAACTGCAGGGCATGGCAATTAACATATTGGCGACAAGTTTTCGTTTCTTCCTGGCTTTCTGAAAATCTTAACTGACATTTAGTTTGGTTCCATTCCAATTCAGCAAAGATTTGTGCTTGTGGAAAATACATGTAAATAATAACATGGGTAAGATTTTTCATAGTAATTCAGCACTGGCAGTCCAACAAACAGCAGCTGCCTTGTTTCTTGACAATAACAGCATCTAGATTAGATTAAGGATGTGAGATGGGCAATCAGGAAGTGAAAGATCGTCTCCCTGATAATCATGCTGATTTACAAATCTGGAAAAGAGAGGCTTGTTCTGATAGGGTTTCTCTTTCAGAACTCCACGCAGGAATAGGGAATTAGCACATTTATTTATTTTATTACACTAAAACTTGCGTGAAGAAAGGCAAAGCACACACTATTCCATTGCCTGGGAAGTATTCAAATAGCTCAAGATGAAAAAGATTCTCCTGACAATGTATTACACTAACATTTAAAGAGCTATTTCATTCCTTTCATAATTGAAAAGCTGGTTCCTAATACATAACTGTGACTGATTTAAAAATGAACAGTCATCTGCAGCAGTGGATGAAGTCCAGGGCTCTGTACCCTGAAAGTGAAATCCCCAAGCTCTTTCAATATTCAAAACCGACTCATAAAATGAAATGTCTCTGATTAGGTTTGGTCCAAGTTTTCACCTATTGCCTTTTTTTTCAAACATGTCTTACCTGGCTTCAGAGGTACATTATCTTGACATTTCAGACTAGATTTACTGATACCCTCCCTAGAACTGAAATCATTTTATTCTGTTGATCCTAACCTGTAAATATGTAGTGGCTGCATTCACTGTGCTTTAACTAAACCAATTTTAATGAGCAGGAATAAACAAAAGACCTAAAACCAAGGCTTCTAAGGTCCTAACTAAAGCTCTGATGTGTATACTTAACTGGAGCTGTGAACATTTCTGACACAGCTCTATAGACTCACTGTACAGTGAGCGTAAAGGATGTTGCCAGGCAACTCATCTAAGTTTGGAAGAATCTAAGCATTGATAATGAGTCTGTCTCAGTTTGGCTCCCACACAAGAAGGGTTTTAGTGAACTCCTACATGTGATTACAGGCCATTCACAAGAAGAGGTATTTCTAAAAGTGAGTGTCCAGGAGTCCAAATCAGAAACCTATAATGTTTCTTTTCTAATTCAAGTTTAACACTTCCACATCACAACTATTTTCTATAATGGTCCAGAAATCCAACAGGCATTAGGCTAAATAGGTCAAATGTAAAGGGCTAGTGTTGAATGAATATTATTATTTATATCTTTAACATTCTTGTTTGCATATGGCCAAAGCAAAATTTCTTCAAGTATCTCAAATCACAAAAATCACTTTGAAAACTATCAACCAAAATTATTTTAATTCTTTCACATATTATCTTTGAAATTGTTTTCAATACTTAGTCTTATTATTTTATCAATAGTCAAAAAGGATGCTCAGTATAAACTATGTTCTAATTAGGAAAATATGCAATCAGTTAGAAAAAGGATAATGGGTATGTTTTTATTAACAGCATACATGTAAAATAATGCTCTGCTGGATGGGCTGATCCAAACCTCCCTCTTTCAAAGCAGACGCTCTGCATGCACGCTTACCAGGGCAGTATGTATCCACGTCCAGTTTCTGAGCTGAGGTGAGGGTTGGTGAGCCAAGCTCGGATTCTGGAATTCGTGGGCTCTCAACAAACTTTGCCTTCCTCAGAGGGGCTAAGAACAAAAAGAGACAGAGAGAAAGGGAGAGGGGAATAAAAGGAGAGAGAGAGGGGGAAACAGAAAGGAAGGAAGGAAGAAAAAGGAAAGAGAAACAGAGGGAAAGAGAAGGGAAAGAGAGAAACATAGAGGGGTCATGAGTAAGGGGAACAGCAGGCAACAGATGGAAGCACTTAAATGAACGACACACTCTGTCAGACTCGGATCAGGTTACCCTATTTTTTGTGCCATAAAAAAAATTAACTGCATTCTTCATAGAGGAGATGGGTCTTGTTAAAAAGTCACTGCAAACTGGAAAAGCTAAAATCTAATATTCAGAACTATGAGCAAAAGTTGTAATTGCCTAATACCTTTAGCTATTTTCTTTCTCTTTAAGGCAAAGAACTTTCTTATTTTGTCTCCCTTTGCCACTAAATACAGGTATTAACTGTGGAAAGCATAGGAGTAAGCTTTAGGATTTTGTTCATAATTGTAACTCCAAGGTTTTCTTTATTCAGAAGTAACTACTATAACACTCAGTTGTGATAAATACCATCAAGTAGGATTAATCTACCTAACTTAACAAGGAAATCAATCACCTGATCACTCAGTTATTAAGGTAAAAAGTCAAAACTGCTAGTGGACTAAGATGTTAAACAGCCATGCCAGTTTGACACTGGATGCTAAAGATAAAGAGAAATGATTTAGTTAAAAATAAAATCACAAGATCTATGAAACAGTAGTATTTCATGCCACGGAATCTATTCTTGTAAGGAATGAAATATAAAGTACGATTCACAAATTGAAAGTTTTACTTATTAAAAATTCATACAAATATCATTTAACTGATTTGTAGGGGAAAAATTAAAGAATACTACTAATATACATTTGAATAATCAATTAAATATTTTAAAAGTTATATGTTTAAAAGTTACATATAAAGATTGCTTTGGTACTTTCAAACTGAGTTCTATTAAATAAACTATAATGGGGTGAAAGTGCTTAGCATAACACTGGTGCAAAAGTATCAGCTGAATCTGAAACTGATTTGTATGCATTATATATTAATGTCATAATTATAGGTATCCAAGACATGTGAATGCTTAAGACCACATTACTTTTTTCAAAAGTTTCTGGATATTCTTCAAAATCCTCATCCATTACTAATCCACAGGGGATTCTAAATTATTCCTAAAAGACCTGAAAAAAGTAACGTAAAACTCTGTCATTATAAGAACCTTTTCTATTTTCTTTGGAGGATAAAACTAATAAAGTATTAAAAAATATGGAAAATAGTTTTGTAATGTGCCAATACTCAAAACCTACAGACAACTAAATCACACTTTATGTTAGGGTATATATATATATATATTTTTTAAGTCTATGTTTAAAAAAAAAGCCTGTAACTGTCTCCATAGCAACAAGGCTAAGGGTGCTAACAGTATGGTTCGCCGCCAAAAGTAAGCTTTGTAAGAGCAGAACTCTTATCTCTATGAGTGTAATCTTGAGCCAATTTATTTAAAAAAAATCGCTATTACAAATGAAGATCTCAAGTGATTTATATGCATATCTGCAGGCTACTAATATACCCAATATTAGACTCTCATTATAATCTCACCAACCAATTCAAAAATAAAGAAACATTTATTTAGTATTGCTTTGTATAGGAGAAATTATCATTTAATTCTAAAAGCTATTAAGTCCTTCACTAAAACAAGAAGGTCTGTGAAATGTGTAAGAACTATGAGGCGGAGTCAAGGGGAAAATTTACATCCTAGAGATCAGTGAGGCTCAATGCCACAAAGACTTCTCTATTTTCCCTTCTCAGGGAATTCCAATTGAGATTATCTTTACAGCTAAGAGTAAACATTTAATTCTTTTTTTCAACCTTCATCTCTACCCTCATCCATGGGATACTCTCTGTGTCTAACGATGAATTTAAATTAATTTATAAGATAGATTATAACGATGCGCTCATTCAAATTATAGAAAACTAGTGTTATCTGTAAGCCAGTCAAACACAGGAGGAACAATCACAGGCTGTCCAATAGTCTTAACACTGCTTGGTGGAGAACATATAAAGGTCAACTTGGAAGATGGCACACAATATTTCGCTTGAAAGCCAAGAACATAATATACAAAATTCTAATATACTTTGGTACTTTGTTGTAAAAAAATGGTATGTAAGATGATTCAGATGGGTGACAGAATCCTATGTCAAAAGGGTCTACCAGATATTTTTTTTTAAATGGGGGTTGAAAAGAAATGGGTAGGAGGACTCTTAACGCCAGACCAGGTATTTGATTGTGATGTTTGAGATAACAGGAAACTACTGGTCTGAATCAACACTGCGAATATGATTCTTAAGCTGTTAGAGACTTGACTTTAGGAATCTGGCAGAGGAAGGATACATTTTGGGTAAGAGTATGGGCTAGTCATTTCAAAGGTTTAGGTCTTGGTTCTAGTACTTATTAGTAGTAAGAAACTGGACAAGTTACTTAGCTTTACTAAGCCTCAGTTTTCTCAAAAAGTCAAGGGGTTGGTTATGAGGCTTAACTAATTCTAAGCATGTAAAGTACTTAGACAGTGCTAGTATATGGATATATGCTTCATATCTATGGGTTTATTAAGACATGGAATAGGGAGGGCTATGGCTATGGAAAACAAAGTAAGCAAGTAGTTTCAAGACATAGTATGGAGAGGTAGAATAACATGGCAGAAAATTAGTGAGGGGCTGGATAGCATAGAATTAAGTGTCCGGGCCCTGAGTAGAAAGCCTAAGTTAGATAACATCTCTTTCACTTCTTCCTAGCTGTGAGAACCTTTCTGTGCCTAAGTTTTCTCATCAGTTATTTGGAGTTAATAATATTACCTACACCATGTGGGAGTTGTGAGGGTTACACTAAATAAAATCTCAGAAGAGTGCCTAGTACAAAATAAATCCTCCGTAATAGACGGCTATTTTTTTTTCTGTTGTCATCATCATCATCTTCATTACCACCATCACAGGTGCAGCATGATTTGGAAAGTCTGAATTGAGTGTGTGGGAAGGGTAAAACAAAGACGTCTAAGATGTTATATGGGATGACAAGAACAATATCACCAATTATTTTTCAAAAATTGAGAAGGGGCCAGGTGGAAAAGATAGCAGAGTAGGAAGGCAGGGTGGAAACTTACTCCCACATACACCCAAAGAAGCAACTACAGCAAATACGACTAACCCTGAAAACAAGCTGACAAATGGAGAACAGGTAAAGAAGACCACATTAAGAAGGGTAAAGTGGCAGAGCTGTGATTGCTGGGACCCAAGCCCGTTCCCCATCCCAGCCCAAAAAGAGAAGGGAGAGGAACGGAGCAGGGAGAAATAAGCAGGCAGGAATCCTGCACACCTGGCCCTGGAGACCTGCTATTGGTACACAGGTCCACAATGGATTGGTGATTAACAGGGCTAGACATCAGGGAGAGTTGGGGCACTCTGAGAGCTCAGACTCCTGTTGTGTGTGGGGGACAAGTATGTTCCATTGGTCCTTTTGAGACCCAATACAGAGATGGCAGTGTGAAAGATTTACTAGCAGCAGGAAGTGTGCCAGAGGGGCAGGGGTTGGAATGAGCTGTCTCTCGAGGAAAAAGGGCAGGTAAACCATGTTTCCTCAGGCAACCCTCAGACCAACTGGTAGGGTGCTTGAGGGAGCCAGCCCCAAACATTCCATCTCCCTAACTGGTGGCTCAGCCTTGATGTGCTTCTCTGTAAACCCACTCCACCTGGCTGGCTCAGCTCAGCAGAAGTCTGACTCTGCTGCCTGGCAGACAGAAGGAGGCTTTCTCTGCTTTCCTGGCCCTCTCTAAGACCAGCCACCAATGGGAGCCACCTCCAAATGCTCTATTTCCCTCACTGGTAGCTCAGCTCCGCATTGTGTGCCGCTGTGCACCCACCCCTTCAGCCCTGCCCAGCTGGCAGCCATCATTGCTACCCTGAAGGCACAGGGCAGCCCTGGCCACAGCAATCCAAGCCACAGGACACACAAAGGGCACAAAAACAAGCTGTCAGCTTCTGCTGACAGAGATCAGTCACTGCCCAAAAGCAGGCAGAAAGGTGGCCCCTACCCACAGCCATCAAAAGCAACTGTGGCTCCACTGCAAAGGAGAATCAGGCACTGGTGAGCAAAGAGTCTTGAGCTTCTGGGCACCACAGGACACCTTCTTCATAAAGTCATTACTTTCAGGATCAGGAGGCATAGTGGATGTATCTAATACAAAGGAAGAAACACAGAAACCCAGACAAAATCAGTGGGCAGAGGAATATGTGCTAAACAAAAGGACACAAGACACCAGAAAGAGGGCGGAATGAAATGGAGATAACCAATATTCTTGATAGAGATTTCAAAGTAACAGTCATAAAGATGTTCACTGATCTGGGGAAAAGAATTGATGATCTCAGTGAGAACTTCAACAAAAAAACAGAAAATTTGAAAAAGAACCACTCAGAGCTGAAGAATACAATAACTGAAATGAAAAATACAATGGAGGGAATGTATAGTAGATTGCTCGATGTAAAGGAAAGAATCAATGTGGTATAAAATAGAGAATAGGAAAACAGCCAAGCTGAGGAACAGAGACAAAAAAGAATTTCTAAAAATGAGAGGATGCTAAGGGAGCTGTGTGACAACTTCAAATGAAACAATATTCACAAAATAGGGGTCTCAGAAGAAGAAGAGAGAAACAACAGAGTAAGTCTCTTTAAAGAAATAATTGCTTAAAAATTCCCCAATCTGGGCAAGGAAATAGACACCAAGGTCCTGGAAGTGCAGAGAGCCCCCTAACAAAAAGAACCCCAGTAAGCCAACACCAAGACATACAGTAATAAAATAGCAAAGATTAAAGATAAAGAGAGAATCTTAAAAGCAGCAAGTGAGAGGCAGACAGTTACTTATAAGGAAAACCCTATAAGGCTATCAGATTTCCTAGCACAAACTTTACAGGCCAGAAGGGAGTGGCATGGCATATTTAATGTATCGAAACAGAAGAACCTACAACTAAGAATCCTCTATCCAACAAGGTAATCATTCAGAACTGAAGGAGATTAAAAGTTTCTCAGATAAATGAAAGTTAAAAGAATTCACCACTAAACTGGCCTTACAGGATATGTTAAAGGGACTTCTGTAGATGGAAATGTTCTTAAGCATAAATATTTTTCATCAGTGAAAATAAACCTACACTAAAGGTAGTAACAACAATTACCTACTAAGCAAGTTAAAAAAAAACCCCAAAAGTAAAATCAGACAAGGCATACACAAAAGATGTAGACTATGACATTTTATACACAAAGTGTGGAGGAGGAAAAATAAAAAGGTAGTACTTTTAGACTGTGTTTGAAATAGAGCAACTACCAACTTAATATACTCTGTTAAATATTAGGAAACTATCTGAACCTTATGGTAACCAAAAACATAAAGCCTATAATAGATACACACACACACACACACAAGAAATCCAATCACAACACTAAAGACCACCATCAAATAACAAGAGTATAAGAGAGCAAGAAAAGAAATATAAAAACAACCAGACAACAATTACTAAAATGACAATAAGTACATAACTATCAATAATTACCTTAAATGTAAATGGACTAAACACATCTATCAAATGACACAGGGTAGCATTAGACCCTTCTATATGCTGCCTGCAAGAGACTCATTTAAGACTTAAGGACATTCATAGACTAAAAGTGAAGGGATGTTAAAAGGTATTTCAAGCAAATAAAAGGGAGAAAAAAGCAGGAGTAGCAGTACTTATATGAGAAAAAATAGACTTCAAAACAAAGAAAGTAACAAGAGACAAAGAAGGACATTACATAATGATAAAGGGTTAGTCCAACAAGAGGATGTAACAATTGTAAATACCTATGCACCCAACATAGGAGCACCTAAATATATAAAACAAATACTAACAGACCTAAAGAGGGAAAAAGACAGCAACACAATCATATTAGAAGACTAACACCCCACTTATATCAATGGACAGATCATCTTGACAAAATAAATAAGGAAACAGAGGTGCTGAATGACACATTAGACCAGACGGACTTAACAGATATATACAGAACATTCCACCTAAAGCAACAGGATACAAGTTTTTCTCAAGTGCACATGGAACAGCCTCCAAAATAGATCACATACTAGGATACAAAAAGAGCTCAATAAATTAAAAAAGACTGACATTGCATCAAGAATCTTTTCAGATCACAATGGTATGAAACTAGAAATCAATTATGTGAAGAAAGCAAAAAAACCCACAAACATGTGAAGGCTAAACAACATGTTTCTAACTGATAAATGGGTCAATAAACAAATCAAAGAGGAAATAAAGCAATACACAGAGACAAATGAAAGCAAAAATACAAAAGTTCAAAATATGTGGACTGCCACAAAAGGGCTTCTAAAAGGGAAGTGCATAGCAATACAGGCCTACCTTAAGAAATAACAACAATCCCAAATACACAGTCTAAACTCACAACTAAAGAAACTAATAAAAGAAGAACAAATGAAAACCAAAGTTAGTAGAAGGAAAGACACAATAAAGATCAAAGCAGAAATAAATAAAATAGTAAAACAATAGAAAAAAAATCAGTGAAACCAAGAATTTGTTCTTTCAGAAGATAAACAAAATACATAATCCCTAGCCAGACTTATCAAGAAAAAAACAGAGAGGACACAAATAAACAAAACCATAAACAAAGAAAGGAGAAAGTTATAAGTGACACCACAGACATACAAAGCATTAGAGAATTCTATAAAAAAATTATATGCCAATAAACTGGACAACCTAGAAGAAATGGACAAATTCTTACATACAACCTTCCAAGACTGACCCAGGAAGAAAACAGAAAACCTGAAGAGACCAATTACCAGTAATGAAACTGAACTGGTAATCTAAACACTCACAAAAAACAAAAGTACAGAGCCAGATGGCTTCACAACTGAATTATACCAAACTTTTAAAGAAGAGCTAACACCCATCCTTCTTAAAGAATTCCAAAAAAACAGAAGAGGCAGGAAAACTTCCAAACTCATTCTATGAGGCCAGCATCACTCTAATACCCAAACCAGACAAAGACACTACAAAAAAAGAAAACTATAGACCACTATCCTTGATAACATAGATGTAAAAATCCTCAACAAAGTATTAGCAAACCAAATTAAAAAATACATCAAAAGGATTATCCATCATGACCAAGTAAGATTTATTCCAGGGATGCAAGGATGGTATAATATTCATAAATCAATCAATATCATACACCACATTAAAAAAAGTAAGGATAAAAACCATAGGATCATCTCAATAGATGCTTTAAAAGCATTTGACAAAATTCAACATCCATTTGTGATAAAAACTCTCAGCAAAATGGGTATAGAGGGAACATACCTCAAAACAATGAAGGCCATATTCAGCAAACCCACAATTAACATCATACTCAATGGCAAGAAGCTGAAAGCTTTTCCTCTAAGATCAGGAACAAGATTAGGATGTCCACTCTCACCACTTTTATTCAACATAGTACTGGAGGCCCTAGCCAGGGCAATCAGACAAGATAAGGAGATAAACCTCATTCAAATTGGCAAGGAAGAAGTAAAACTGTCACTATTTGTAGATGACATGATACTATATATAGAAAACCCTAAAGACACCACCAAAAAAACTACTAGAATAACTGAATTCAGCAATGTTGCAGGACACAAAAACAATAACCAGAAATTTGTTGAAGCCCTATATACTAACCATGAACTAGCAAAACAAGAAATCAGGAAAACAATTCCATTTACAATTGCATCAAAAGAATAAAATACCTAGAATAAAACTAACCAAGGAGATGAAAGATCTACTGTACTCTGAAAACTATAAGACACTTATGAGGGAAAGTAAAGAAGACACAAATAGATGGAAATCTATCCTGTGCTCACGGATAAGAAGAATTAATATTGTCAAAATGGCCATACTGCCCAAAGCATTTCACAGATCCAATGCAATCTTTATCAAAATACCAACGATATTCAATGAACAAAAAAATCCTAAAATTCATATGGAACCACAAAAGATCCTGAATAGCCAAAGCAATCTTGAGAAAGAAGAACAAAGCTCGGGGTATTGAATTAATATTAATTCAAGATATACTACAAAGCTATAGTAATCAAAACAGTATGGTACTGGCAAAGAACAGATCTGTAGATTAATGGAACAGGAGAGCCCAAATATAAACTCATGCACATATGGTTAATTAATATATGATAAAGGAGTCATGAATACATAATGGGGAAAAGACAGTCTCTTCAATAAATGGTGTTGGGAAAACTGGACAGCTACATGCAAAGGAATGAGACTGGATTACTATCTAATTCAATACATAAAAGTAAATTTGAAATGGATTAAAACCTAAATATAAGACATGAAACCATAAAAATCTCACAAGAAAATATAGGCAAAAATCTCTTGAACATAAGGATGAGCAATCTTTTTTCTGGACATGTTTGTTTCCCAGGCAAGGGAAACAAAAGCAAAAATGAACTGGGACATACCAAATTAAAAATTTCTGTACAGCAA
The DNA here is from genome assembly GCA_032199065.1 of Smutsia gigantea. Lineage (NCBI taxonomy): Eukaryota > Metazoa > Chordata > Mammalia > Pholidota > Manidae > Smutsia > Smutsia gigantea. The sequence continues at coordinate 9,565 of JAVSCE010013738.1, read as the reverse complement.
AGGACACCATCAGCAGAACAAAAAAGCAACCTACAGTATTGGAGAATGTACTTGTAAATAATTTAGCCAGTAAGGGGTTAAAGTCCAAAATATATAAAGGACTCATACACCTCAACACGAAAAAAACAAAATAACCTAATTAAAAAATGGTCAGAGGACCTGAACAGACATTTCTCCAAAGAAGAAATACAGATGGCCAATAGGCACATAAAAAGATGCTCCACATCACCGATCATCAACGAAATGCAAATCAGAACCACAATGAGATATCACTTCACACCTGTTAGAATGGCCCCTATCCAAAAGACAAGAAATAACAAATGTTGGCAAGGAAGGGGAGAGAAGGGAACCCTTCTACACTGTTGGTGGGAATGTAAATTGGTGTAGATACTATGGAAAGAAGTATGGAGGTTCCTCAAAAAACTAAAAATAGAAATACCATTATGACCCAGTAACTCCACTCCTAGGAATTTACCTGAAGAAAACAAAATCTCTGATTTAAAAAGATACATGCACCCCTATGTTTATCATCTCATTACTTACAATAGCCAAGTTATGGAAGCAAGCTAAGTGTCCATCAATAAATGGAATGGATAAAGAAGATGTGGTATATATATACAATGGAATATTATTCAGCCATAGAAAAGAATGGAATATTGCCATTTGTGACAACATGAATGGTCCTAGAGGGTATTAGGCCAAGTGAAATAAGCCATGTGGAGAAAGACAAATACACTGTATGATTTCACTTGTATGTGGAATCTAAAAACAAAACAAAATGAACAAAACAGTAGTAGATTCAAAAGACTCTGAGAAGTGATTGGTGGTTACCATGGGTGGGGGGATTGGGCTGGGGTGGGAGAAGGGAATAAAGAGGCACAAAATATCAATCATGATATAAATTAGTTACGGCTATGGAAGTCTGACATGGAAAATGGAGTCTGGTTCTGTAACATCTTTCTACATTGGCAGATAGTAAATGCACTAGTTGGGGTGAAAATTTAATAATGTGGGTAACCGTTAAACCACTGTGTTGCATACTTGAAACCAATATAATATTGCATATGAACTATTCTTCAATAAAAGAGTTTTATGGTTACAACAGTTGAAAAATTTCTAGGGAAATACTTAAATTTTAAATAGGCTGAGAAGGAGCAAACTAAACTTAAAACCATGCAGAAAAAAGAAATAATAATGATTAGAGCAGAAAACAATAAAATAGTAAATAGAAAAGACGACAGCAATGAAATCAGAGTTTGTTTGAAAAGATGAAGAAAATTTAAAAACCTTCAACTAGACTGAACAAGAAAAATAGGAGACACAAATCACCAAGATTACAAACCAAAGAGGGTATATCACTGTCAACTCTACAGAAATAAAAAAGATTATAGGTAATGTTACAAACAACTTTATGCCAACAAATTAGACAGCTTAGATGAAATGGATAAATTTCTAAAAGACACAAATGGTCAAAACTGATTAAGAAATAGGAAATCTAAATAGACCTATAATATGTAAGGAAATTGAATTAGTAATTAAACATCTTCTCATATGGAAAAGCTCAGTCCCTCGTGACATCACTGGTGAATTCTATCAAATATATGAAGAAGAAATAATAGTATTCATTTACAAACTCTATCAGAAAATTAGGGAAGAAGTTGGGACTGGATCAAATGACCTAGAAAAACAGTTTACTTTAGGTACATAGGATTAGATTTTATTTCAAGGTCTAAGAAAGCTATAATGCTATTTATTTGATTTATGAATTTAATCTATTCTCATTTAATATAATCATTTGAATATTATGCTTTGACTCATTCTAAAAATCAGTTAATATACCAAAAAAGTTTAAAAACTAAGTTTTTTCTAACATTACATCTATTGATGACAATTTTCTCATAGAGGTTTATAAAGTTATCATTTTGCTCTGACCTTATTTGGTAATTCAAAGCAGAATGAAATATAAGAAAATGTTTATAAAAGAGCATTTCAATAGTAGGGAAATATGCTCAAAGTTAGCTCTTGAAATATCAGTGGGAAGTAATTCTCTTTGTGACTTGTATAGTCTCCTTTGTTAAGTTAGTGAAACTAACTTCTTGCTAGAGCCCAATTCTAATGCTAGGTACATGGCTATGAAAACAAAATTCATTTTCAAAAAAGCTATGTAACAATCAATACAATTGCAGCCATCATTTGTATAACAGTTTATTTTATTCTTTTATTTACATTTTTACTGAACTCACTTGACCTTCATAATTTTTCTGTGAGGAACATATTAACCCTGTTTTGCAGATGGGAAAAGAGAATTAGAAGATCTCTTGCAATCTAAGTGGCAGATTACAATCTCATATCCAGGCCTTTTGATTTAGAATAGTGTATTGTTTCATTTATAATGTTGTTTTTCAAAGTATGGGACTCATTTTAGGAAGAGATGATTTTAAATTATCTATAAAAATGGCAGTAAATCACACTGAATTACATAGTATGGTAGACTTCACTAGTGCCTGCCAATACCCTTGTCTCCATTCCTTTCTAAGCACTGGGTTGACTACAATTGCCAGCTCCTGTGACGTTTAGAAAGAGCTGTGTGGCTGGTTCTGGCTTACAAAATGAGGACAGAGGTTGACATAGCCCCTGCATGATTCTGTAGTCTGTCTCCTCCTCTGGCACAAAAATCAGAGAGGCCTCATGTTGAGATGGTAGAGATACAAGATTGAAGCAGCCTGAATTGCTCTGTTACTGCATAAAAGACTGGAGAGTTGCCCAGGTTTGCTGGGTAAACTAGAAATAGACCTTTGTCGTGGTAAAGCCCTGAGATTTTTGAGATTTTCTTTTATGACAGCACAGTCTAGTTTATTATGACTAATAAAATAGCTACAGTGTTATTCCCTTTTTAATTATCTTGCCATCCTTCCAAATATGTCAGAAAAAATTTTAATGTAGTGCTAATACTAGCTAATCCTTTTTAACACAGGGAGAAGAGTGTAGCTTCAGTGTCATTTGAAGATAAAATATTTAGCTAGAAATAATTTTCTAGTTAATCATACAGCACAATACAGATTTTTCAGTTTGACTAATGATGTAACATTTCTTTTAAAGTAAATCTATTTAAAAAAAGCATGAAATTCAAACAAAACATTGGGAAAAAAGTATGCAGGTATGGCAAAAATCATGAAGATGCTTATGCCAATTAATTAAATTTGAGAAACAGTACCCTGTACCAAATTGTATCTTAATAGGGTAACTTGATTAATTCTCTATCTTCTGTCCATTCTGCATTAGAGCAAATGTTTACACAACTTCATTTAAATTGATATCTAATACAAAGGGCTAGAGCTGATAAAGTATTTTTAGGTAATTAAGAAAAATCTATTATAGTCATGATTGGGATATTGCTTAGGCATTAAAAATAAGAGAATCAGGAGATAATAGGTATAAATGGGGAAAATAAGTAAGCAAAAAAAAGGTTTCTAATATGAATGGACTTATGGTCATATGAGCACTACAGTCATTTGATAAGATAATCAGAGCAGTCTGCTCTTAAAAATTTTTTGCTATCTTTTCAGGAAAGTCAATCCAGTTCTAAATACTTATCACAGCCATTGATGGAATAGTCAGAGGCCAAAGTGGGGAAAGAGGAAGCAGAGTGAATCAGTTGTAGAAACATTTTAAGAACCTATATACAGGTTATATTGTGGCATCCTTAGACAAGTGTGGTATGTAATATAGAAAAGTTTCAGTTACTTTGTTAAGCTGAGAGAAATCATGAGGCTGTTCTTATATGTGAATGGTACTAACACTCATAGTTACTAAATTGTGCTACCACACTTCAAAATAGGTAAAGGGTCTCATCATGCTCACTCACAAAACTTGCCACAGAAAGAAAAATTTTTGAAAAATTTGCCTCTGATCATGATGAAAGAGAAAAGTAAAGATAGATAAGATGGAGAAGAGAAAGCATTTATTTCAGGGAGATGGAAGGAAAGATACAGGTTGGCAGAGAGGTCAACACAGGATGTAGGTGCACAGATCAAAGCAGCCTTTCCAACAGCTGAAGCAGAGTGAGAGCCAGTGCAAGAGCCAAAAGGAAGAGGGCAGTGTTTCCATCTTAACGAACTGGTGCTCATTCAAGCTGGCTGAGAAAGACTGAAGTCTCTCAAGGCACTTTTAGACTTAGGTATTTGTAAAAATTACAGTAATCTCCCATGGACATATCACCACAGTACAGTATAATCATGTATCAGGGTAGGCCAAGAGCTAAAACAAACAACCCTAAAATCTCAATGGCTTAATACAATATAAGAGAGTTCCCACTCAGTCTGAGTGGTTCAGTAGGAAGCTCCTTATCTTAGAGCCTCAGACTCTCTGGTGGATTCTCTCCATCATGCTAAAGACCAGGGAAGAAAAGGGTAGAACTGCATATGTGAAGTTTCTATAGCCTAGCCTGGAATTGGTATACATTATTTACACTATTATTCAAAATTCAGTCATGATACACTCATCTGCAAGGAAACACTGAAATACATAGTTTATTTGTGTGCCCAGGAAGAAAGGGGAATACTTTGGTGAAAGCATGGCATTCTTTGCCATATTCTATATGATAGCTTGGACATTCAGCGAGATGCAGAACTAATGAACAAAGCAGCAAATTCTGTATAAATTTAGCCCTCTTTTACCTCATCAAAATTAGGGCTGAACAAACATCATAAAAAATGAGGATCAGCCTAAATCTATATTTTTTTCATTCAAATATAATGCTTTAGATTATAATGCCTGGAATAGTGTCTGGCAAATGGGAGCTGGTTAATAATCATTTGCTAAATGAATAAATAGTATACAGTAGAATATCAAAGCAAAAACAGGCATTACAAATAAGTTTTAAAACAAATGTTTTAAAAGGTGAGTTTTACAAAGCACTCAATGAGTAATATAAATGTTAATCACACTATAAATCACCTCAAACATTGTATAAAATCATCATCATAATCAGACTATAATCATTTAATTTCTAGCTTTGATGACGGGATTATTTTCCATAAAAAATATCCAACAAAATATGCCGAGAAAACAGTTAAAAGGGAAACACACTTTGGCCGTGTCCAAGCCCACATTCAGGGATATTTGAAGACACATTAAGAAAGGAAGTCCTCTCTCCTCTTGAGTTTCACCAGAAGGCTAAGCAGCTGCTTTCTGACCCTCTAAGGCATGTTAAGTCAGTGACAGATCAGTCTCTTCTTTTTTGGCCTTTTAAAGAGAGCTTTGTTTAGGCAGGTCTGGAGTAACTTTTTACTCTAAGGCTAGTTTAGTCCTACTACCAAAGTGTGTCCTTCCTTGGATCTCTAATGAATGTTCCAGATTTTCACAAGATCTCCACACTCTGGCTGGTGAAAATGAAAAAAAAAATCCCATTCCTGTGGAAACTCCAGGAATTGTTCAGTTTATAGGTCCCTGGTATTTATTCTTACCCTAGCCTCATGAAGTCTCATCCCACCTATGTGGTGGGATTAAGTTAAAGTATTACTATTTAAGTTAAAGACTCAAAGGTACTGCTATATAGAGTTTTGTAGTTCTGTTTCTGCATAGTTCCCTATTCTTCAGAACTCTGTAATTCTGTTGCCTTGGCTTCCCCAATTTCTGATCTCTTTCCTCAGTTCAGGAACTCTGAGTTCTCCATTATTAGTAGAATACCTTTAGGCAAAAAGCTGGAGTTCACCTTGTTTCCTCTCCCACCCTTTCTCTCAGGGACCACTTTACAATGTGCCAATTGTCCGATATCTGAAAACAGCTGTTTCTAGTGGGGGCAAGTCCAGCACTGGTTGTTCCATCAGAGTGGGAAGAAGAAGTATCTCATGCTGTTTTTATTTGCATGTTCCAGATGTTTATTATTCACAATGTGGCTAACAAGAGGCAGAACCTTGGTCTTATATACTGCTGTAACCTTAGTACTGCTTATAACAGTGCAGGGGACAGAGCAAGTACCATTATTTGTTAAATGAATTAATTATTTGTGTTTATCCACATATTTTGTGGATGTATAAATGTCCTTCATCTATTTAGTGATTAAGGCCTAAGAAAACTGGTGATTCTAAATGGTACCTAAGATAACTCAAAGAGTTAAGCCTGTTTTCATGCAGTTATATCATGCTACACAAAGCATATACTAGATAGGCCATACAAGGAATGAATATGGAAATGACATGGTGCTCCAAAGAAACAGTTACTCCATATTGATCGCAGTAACTTTTAGCACATTCCTACAAGACTTTTACTTCAATGGAATTGAGTAAATTAAATAGAAATTATCATTTCAAGAATAAACCATGATTTAAATCTTTATTTACCCAAATATGTTATTACAAAGAAAGAGGCAAATTACTGCAGCATACTACTCATTGTAAATGTCATTTCTTTACAGCAGCGAATGGCAAAACAGGGTGTATGAGATAAAATATGGCAATGTAGATTTTAATTAATTATTTTAATATCTTTTCATATACAGATCAATAATCTGAGTGCAGAAAAGCCTTTTAAATATCTAACACAGTACTCAAACGCCAATTAGTTTAATAGAATTAGGTTTCATTTCCACACATCTGAAAAAACCCAGGTTTTTGGTAATATAAAAAGGAGTTCCAAACTTAAAAATTTCAGGTATGTTGGCTTATAAGTAATTACTGGTTTATTGATATAAGCAATTCTATATATTTGTCAAGCCAACTTCTGAGTTTTAAAATAGCTATGCAGACGTTCGGGAAGATGGCGGTGTGAGCAGGGCGGTAGAAATCTCCTCCCAACACTATATTTATCTACGAAAACACAGAAAATACATCTATTCCTAAAAGAGAGACGAGAATACACAGGAAAGCGCACAGGGTGCAGCTACACCAAGAGCACTCGGCACCCCAAGAGGCGGGTAAGATACAGAGCCGCGACCAGGCGGGACACGAGCCCTCCCCAACCCCAGCGCACCAGCGGGAGGAGAGGATTCAGAGCCGGGAGGGAGTGGAAGTGCACCCCGCGAAGTAGCCAGCCCCGGTGATCTGCGCGGGAAGCGCTGACCTACATTGCGCAGTGCAGCGGAGATTGGAGAGACGGAGGGGCAGGATCTGAGCGGGGAACGTGCCAGGGTGCTTGCAGCCTGCTCCCGGGAAGGAAAAAAAAAAAGCGCGCGCTTTCTTCAGCGGTCTTAAAGAGACAGGAGCCCAGCGGAGGAGCCGGATCGCCCCAGCACACTCAGCCCAGCAGGCTGGGAGTCCTGGGGAGTTTCAGACGCCTTAGCTGGCGACTGAGGAAGCGTAGCCATACTTAACACTTCTCACTGAGATCAACAGCCTCCTACTCGTTCCCACCCCTGCCAGAGCGATAAAGGGCCCTGCGGAGCGGCACAGTCACAGCTGTGGAATAGTGGGGCAATAGCGCCACCTAGAGCATTCCAACAGAATCTACGCCGGTGGGCATTTTTTTTTGTTTTTTCTGTTTTGTTCTGTTTTTCGTTTTGTTTTTGTTTTTTCTTTTCTTTCTTTTTTTTTCTTTTTTTCTTTCTTTCTTTCTTTTTTTTCTTTTTTTATCTTTTTTCTCTCTCTTTTTTTTTCTTCTCTTTTTAAAGTCTTAAAGAGCCCAGCTGACATACGTGGCAACTATCAGTGACCAAATTATACAGCCATGAAAAGACAGAGGAATATGGGTCAGACCAAAATCAACCAGACAACCCCAGAGAGGGAGTCTGAAGGGATGGAAATGCACAGCCTCCCTGAAAAAGAATTCAGAATAAAAGTCATAACCATGCTGATGGACCTACAGAGAAATGTGCAAGAGCTGAGGGAGGAAGTGAGGGAACTGAGGAAAGACAATACAGAAATCAGACAAGTGATCGACGGGCTTAACAGCAGAATGGATGAGAAGCAAGAGACTGTTAATGGAATAGAAAACAGAGAACAGGAGTACAGAGCAGCTGAGGCAGAGAGAGATAAAAGGATTTCTAGGAAGGAAAGAATATTAAGAGAACTGTGTGACCAATCCAAACGGAACAATATTCGCATTATAGGAATACCAGAGGAAGAAGAGAGAGAAAAAGGGATAGAAAGTGTCTTTGAAGAAATAATTGCTGAAAACTTTCCCTCGCTGGGGAAGGAAGTAGTCTCGCAGTCCACCGAAGCTCATGTATCTCCCAACACAAGGGACCCAAGGAAGACAACACAAGACACATAATAATTAAGATGGCAAAGATCAAAGATAAAGACAGGGTATTAAAGGCAGCTAGAGAGAGAAAAAGATCACCTACAAAGGAAAACCCATCAGACTATCATCAGACTTCTCAACAGAAACCTTACAGGCCAGAAAAGAATGGCATGATATATTTAACGTTATGAAACAGAAGGGCCTCGAACCAAGAATATTGTATCCAGCACGATTTTCATTTAAATATGATGGAGGGATTAAACAATTTCCAGATAAATGAAAGTTAAGAGAGTTTGCCTCTCATAAACCACCACTACAGGATATCTTAAATGGACTGCTCTAGATGGAAGCACACCTAAGGCTAAAAAGATGTCACCATAGAAAATAAAATCATAGCAAAGAAAGCAGACTATCCAAATACCAACTAAAGGCAAAGACACCTATTATAGAAAGAATGGAGGAGGAGGAATAAGAAGGGAGAGAAATAAAGAAACATCAGACTGTGTTTACAATAACTTAACAAGAAAGTTAAGTTAGATTGTTAGATAATAAAAACAGCCCTTGAACCCTTGGTAACCACGAATCTAAAGCCAGCAATGGCAATAAAGTTACATATCTATCAATAATCACCCTAAATGTAAATGGACTAGATACACCAATCAAAAGACACAGAAGAGAAGCAAATGGATAAAAAAAGCAAGACCCATCTATATGCTGCCTACAAGAAATAACCTCAAATCCAAAGATATACACAGACTAAAAGTGAAGGGATGGAAAAAGATATTTCATGCAAACAACAAAGAGAAAAGCCGGTGATGCAGTACTTGTATCAGACAAAATAGACAAAATGAAGAAAGTAGCAAGAGATAAAGAAGGACGACCATAATGATAAAGAGGTCAGTCCAACAAGAAGATATAACCATTATAAATATATATGCACCCAGCACAGGAGCGCCAGCATATGTGAAACAAATACTAACAGAATTAAAGGAGGAAATAGACAGCAATGCATTCATTTTAGGAAACTTCAACACACCACTCACTCCAAAGGACAGATCAACCAGACAGAAAATAAGTAAAGACACAGAGGCACTGAATAACACACTAGAACAGATGGACCTAACAGACATATACAGAACTCTACACCCAAAAGCAACAGGATACACATTCTTCTCAAGTGCACATGGAACATTTTCCAGAATAGACCACATACTAGGCCACAAAAAGAACCTCAATAATTTCAAAAATATTGAAATCCTACCAACCAACTTCTCAGATCACCAAGGTATAAAACTAGAAATAAATTTTAGAAAGAAATCAAAAAGGCTCACAAATACATGGTGCTTTCAACACTCTCCTAATTAATCAGTGGGTTAATAAAGCCAAA
>JAVSCE010013737.1:0-65650 GCA_032199065.1 Smutsia gigantea | reverse complement strand
CTGATATGTAATTATCCATAAAAAAGCTGGGTCTCCTTTACAATTTTGACTCTTACAGTAAGATAACATAAAGGTAATCTAAAGTTACAAAATAGCCCATATTTCATATTACTCTCATTATATAGGTTATTATTTTTCTGTAATTTTTTACCACAACAATTTACTATCTTTAGGGATTATTAATGGTACTTTATGACAAATAGGCTTGTAATACCATCTTACAAATAAATGTTTACACTATCTTACCTCTGTGGAGGAGGGACACTGGGTGACCATGATCTAGTCCTTCCTATAACATCTACTTGGTGAGGAGACCCCGATGGTGAACAATGGTTTGATGACATTACTTGTTCTGGCACTGACAATGTTGAACTTTGAAGATCTCGACCATTGTGTCGATAATCTAAAGGTAGAAAAATTAAGAGTACAGTTATCTATATACTGAGCCCTCTTGTATTTTGTACTTTACTGAAAAAAACAAAATGTGGTAAAGTTGAAAGATTTTGAATATATTAAATGTAAAGTATAATGAATAAAGCATATACTAAGATAAAATAATATTTTATAAATACTTTAAAAAGTTATGACAAATATTCAAATATATAGATAGCTACTATACCCACAGCATTGTATTAGGTACAGTAAAACTGCTATGTATTTTTGCAGTCCTAGTAAATAAAATATTGCTCATTCTTATTGTAAAAATTAAGGGATAAAAGATAGTTATTGAATTTTTAAACAGTGGTACACGGAGAGCATGCTAATTAACCCATACTCTAACAAAATTTGACAAACAAAATTTATCAGTCACTGATACAGCTGCAGCATGACTTATATACAATAGAACATAAACTGTCCAGGGTAAAATTTGTCACATTTATGAAATTTGTTAGGCTAATTAACATTTAAGAAAATCAAACATTTTAATTATATTAATAATGTGTATATTATTAATATACACACACATATATATACACACATATATAAACATGTTTTCCAGAATTTACTTTAAAATGCTACTTAACTAAAATATACAACTACAGATAAATTTCTGACAATAAATTAGACAATATTTTAAACTACAATAATTTAAGTTCAAAATGAAGTTATACTTGATATTAATCAACATAGCAACAATGAAAAACTTTCAAAAATGCTCATTCAAGTATTTGACATATTTGGGTATACTGGTGATGTCAAAAAGATTTTTTATTTTTTCACTGTTAATTTCACTGTTACCTTCGATTTCACTGTTAATGCAGTTATAACTCTTCAAATTTACAGCAAAGTCCTTATTATTGAGCAGTTTAAAAAGAAAATTTATAAATATTCACTTACCTGACATCTTTCAATAAGAACATTCAATCTAACAATTGGTACAGATGGTCCAGCAACCAGAATTATTCAGTTTATATTTCCATAAAGTTGATTTGGGGAGGATAAAGAGGCAAGTTTCTCATTTAATTAATTAATTAATTATCTATTTATTTATTGGTAAATAATGAATTATACTTCCTTCTTATCACTATGAAATAACTCTGAAATTCTTACCTGATACTATACCAATTCCATCATCACAGTCATAGTCAGAGACTTCACTGTCACTTATTCTCTTTGATCCTATGAAGCAAACAATAGCAATAATTAGAATTACTGATAATTAAGGGGAAAAAATAACCTCACAGACCTAAAAATAAAAAATGGAAAGATTTTGAATGGGACACTTCAGAATAAAATAATATAGAGAGAAGGAAAGTCATTATGCGCATACAAACATTTATTTTCATATTTCATGATGTGAGGATATTATTCTTGAAATGTATAAGATAAAGTTCCTAAATGGCTTAAAGCTTGAAATAATATTAAATACTAAATAACATACATGTGATTTGATGCTTATTGATAAAAATCTACTAGACCAAAAGCTAAGTCAAAATAGTTAAGTCAGTCAGTTTTAGATGATTTTAGACAAAGGTGTTTAAGTCTAGGTAAATTTAAAAACAAAAATATTTCATTTTTTAAAAATTTGTATTCTTTAATTAATTTCTTAAATTTCAGTTGACATACAGTATTATATTAGCTTCAAAAAAGTTCACCACATAAGTGTAGTTACTGTATGTCACCATAAAAGTATTATTGACTATATTTCCTATGCTGTACGTTACATCTCTGTGACTTACTTTTTTATAATTTAAGTACTATACCTCTTTATCTCCTTTACCTATTTTATTCATCCCACATGGCCCTCTCCTCTGGCAACACTTTGTTCTCTGTATTTATGAATCTATTTGTTTTGTTTGCTCATTTGTATTTTAGATTCCACAAATCAGTGAAATCATACGGTTCTTTGTCTTTCAAAAGCATTCATGTTTCTTTTTCTAATATGCATGACTCATAAATTAAATATACCCAATTTTTTATTTTTTACACCATGAAGAGGAAGCATAATTTAAGACATCTTAAACATCCTTCTTCTACTATTAGTTTAGCTATTTCTCTATTGCTTTGAGAAGTGAGAAATAAATCATTCACAAACTAATACTTTTAAACTGTTAACTGCTATTCTTTCTAATAAACAGCCAAAGACAGAGCAGTAATAATTACTATAATTCAAGCTCCATGTGCGTTTCCATGACAAAGCATATTTGTAACAAAATTTTTAAATGTTAATCATGCTATGGCAAAAATAGCATTGAACTGAATTAAGCAGAGTTTTAATGGCTAACATATTATGTCTTCACATTTAATTATGAAATATATCACACATACATGTTATAATTTGTTTTTTAATATATCTTTTTCCTACATGTTTCTCAGGAATAAGTACACCCTATAAAATAGAATACTTTATAAAAGCATTTTTCCCTTGATATCAGAAAACAATGACAAATGACAGCAGTGTTGCTGAAAACTGACTTGTTTTATCTGCCTACTCACACTGACATTATTCATTGAGTAGACTAAACAGGTTTACCAGAAAATAAATGCTTTCCTGTAAGGTTTAGAAAACACTGAGAGCCCACATTCTGTAAGGTATCTAAAGTAGCAATAATTAAACATTTAAAAAATGCCCTCCAGTATTTCAACTTTCTCTTAGAAAAAATACCCTGTACATTTTGTTTGTTTGTTTTAATCCCTGCTGTCCTGGAAGAGCGAGAATCTTTGTTGCCAGGAATCGCAGTTCTTGTTTTTGTCCTTTTAATGGTGGGGTAGAAGACATCTACCTGTTTTGAACATGTATTCCTACTGAATGAACTCATTAATATTTTTCCTACAAATCTTTATCAGAAAACTTTAGACCCTATCAAAACTGAGGCTCTTATGGCCCCAGTTGATATGGAAACCACAGTTATCTTACAACATCCTAACAGATTGGGTACAAAAGGATTTATAGTGTTAGGACATACATTACAAGTGGACTTGGGAGAGGGGAGAGAGAATATAGATGAAGCTATTGAGAAACTTAAGAATTGGTACTCAGCTTGCAGCAAGGTTTTACCTTGTAAATGCTCAGGTACAGTGTAATTTGTTTAATGTGCACAGAGATCACATGCTTTGGGTAATGATCAAGAATCAGATCTGCCTCTGGTGTAAAATAAGAAGATACCATCAAAAAACAAAAGTTTATTTTATCAGCTTTTGTGAGGAATCCTCTGAGAGTGTGTGAGTGGATTTGGGAGGAGGTGGTGAATGTGGTTTGTAAATGTGGCTTCTTTGCAAATCCTATGGATTAGTTTCCTGTGGTAGTCTTGACCTATTTTGCTATTAATTCCATAGAGGTTAAACATATTGCAATTATGTTCTGTTTGGATCTTCTCTTTCCACATTCTGATGAATTAAGTACTTATTTAATGTCATTGAATTATCGACCTTCTCTTTCAATAGAAGTGTTTTCAGTCTCTTGTTTAAGAACTCTACTCTGACCTGAAGAGAGAGATCCTATATTTTCTTCTGAAAGTTGAAAATGTTGCTTCTAGAGTTTATGTTCTCATCTATCTTGAACTGAGTTTCTGATATGGATGCTTTTTCCACACGGATAACATGTATCTCAGCACTGTTTATTTAATATTTCCAGTTTTCCCCAATGATTATGATCTCAGCTCTGTCATAAATACATGTAACCTATCCATAGGATCTGTTCAGTGCCCTTTTTTTAAAAACTCATACAGGCTCTCTAGCCATAAATGAAGAAAGAACTCACTATCTTTTTATACATATATTAAAATGCAAATGCATCAGATATTGGATCTTTCTCCTTTGCTCTTTGATTTAAATTCTAGACTCAGGTTATCAAATTGCACAAAAATATCCTAACATCTAAATTTAATTAAATTTAAATCTCACCATTTAAGTTTTTAAGAAGTTTTTCATTTTGGCCATTCAAATTTTCCACATTTCTTGTATTGAGCCTTTATATATTATAATTTCCATTACTATAAGAAATACTGTTAAAATGTTTACTAACCTAGTTGCTCATATACAGAAATACAATTCTATTATAAAATAATGTTAACCAACCACCTTGTTAGCCTTTTTTTATTTCTAATAAATTTATTGTGGTTTAATTTGGATTTTTCTATTCAACACTGTCCTTGCATGACAGTAAAATACAGAAAGGAAAATAAATAAAAGGCACACAGAATTAGAAAGCAACAAGTAAACGTGATCATCTAAATTAAAAATCCTAATGAAGCTAATAAAAACTTACTAAGCTAAGTTTAGCAAGATTTCAGGATGCATAATCAAGATACAAAAAAGAGCTGTATTTCTTAGGGAATAGCAATGAATAATTTCAAAACCACTTTAGAAGACTATCCAAACACAAGAAATACTTAGGAATACATTTAACAAAGATCGTGCAAAACACCTAAAACCCTAAACCACAAAACACTGCTGTTTTAGTTTCTTAGGGCTGCTGTAACAAAGTACGATAAATTGGTGGCTTAAAACAACAGAAATTTATTGTCTCACAGTTGTGAAGGGTAGAAGTCCAAAACTGGGGCGTCTGCAGAGCCATGCTCATTCCCTTGCTCCCCGATGGCTCTATGGAAGAGCCCTTCCTTGTCTCTTCTAGTTTCCGGTGTTTCCTTGGTGTTCTTTCACTTGTGGATGCATCACTCCAGTCACATGTCTTCTTCTACCTGAATGTCTTCATATTGCCTTCTTTCTGTGCATGCCTACCTCTGTCTAAATTTCTCCCTTTTTATAAGGACACCAGTCTTATTGGATTAGAGCCTACCCTAATGAAAACGAAAACTTGACTAACTCTGTTAAGACTATTTTACATCCAAACATCTTGGTAAAATGTAATTTGTCTGTAGATTCTTTCCAGAGTCTGAGAAAAACAATTATATCATCTGCATATAATGATAGTTTTATTTCTTCTTTGAATCCTTAATATTTCTAAAACCTTGGTCTTATTGCCCTAAAATCTGTTACAATCATTCTGTTGTCCACGTATATATTAAAGGAATAAGTCTATAGGCCACTTAAGATGAGATTTCCTGCAGATTTTTAGTAGACATTCTATCAGATTGAGGAAGTCCTCTTTCTAATTTATAATTTGCTGATAGAACTCATCATAAATTCAGAATGCTCTCAAATTTTTAATTCATTATTGAAAAATGAACATAGTTTTTCTCCTTTAACTTGTAATTGTTTTAAATCATGTTTATAGATTTCCTTATAAAATTACTGGATTCGATTTGCCATTTATATTTTCTGTTATTTATATTTATGAGTGAAATAGGCCTATAAATTTCATTCTTTGGAATAGCTCTGTAAACTTTCTGTACAAAAGATATGATTTCCTTGTAAGAGCTTGGAATATTCCCACTTTATGTATATTATGCAAGAGTTTTATTACATTGAGAAAATATGTTAAGATTTAGTATATATTACCTGTAAAAATGTCTGGGTCTAGTGTTTTCTTTGTAAAAAAAAAAGTTTTACTTCAACTTTCAACACATTAATTATAAATGTAGTTATAGAAATGTTCAAACATCTTATTTCCTACTGAGTCCAATTTCATAACTACTATTTTTCTAGGAATTTGTCCATAATTCAGTACTTTCAATTATTGGCATACACTTGTAGATGGAGTTTCATTCACTGAATTGATTTTAATATTGACTTTAACTGAAGTTACCTCTTTTACATTCATATTACTAATGTATGCCTAATATATTTATCATTCATTTTGCATTTCTTAGAATTATATACAAATGGAATCATACAAGATGCATTCCTTCTGTCTCTCTTTCACTCAATATAATTATTCTGAGATTCGTCCATGTTGTCATGTATGTCAATAGTTCATTCTTTTCTATTGTTGAAAAATGCTCCATTTTATGGTCGTACCACAGTTTGTTTATCTATCACCCAACTGAAGGGCATTTGGGGTTGTTTGATTGTCACAAAGCAAGTTAGAATGAACATTCATGTACAAGTTGTTGTGGAGCATGTGCTTTCACCTTCTTTGGTGAACATTTGTAAGAGGAATGGCTGAATTATACAGTAGATGTATGTTTAACTTTTTAAGAAAAACTGTCAAAGTATTTTTCAAATGTAACATTTTACATTACCACCAACAGTGTATGAGAATTTTAGTCACTTCCCATCCTTCCAGTACTTGGTATGGATAGTCTTTTCATTTCAGCCATTCTAATAAGTATCTAAAGATATCTCATTTGCATTTCCCTTAAGACTAATGCTGAACATCTTTTCATGTGTGTATTTTCCATCCCTGTATCTTCTTTAATGGTCTTTCAAATTTTATGTCCATTTTTTACTGGTTATCTCTTATTCATCTTATTCATGAGTTTTGACAGTTCTCTACATATTCTGGACATAAGTCTTTTATCAGATATGTGATTTGTAAATATTTCTTCTGGCCTGTGGTTTGGCTTTTCATTATTTTAACATTGGCCTTTAAGGGGAAAAAAAAAAGATTTATATTTTGAGGTAGTCCAAATTAATCAACCTATTATTTAATGGAACATGATTTTGGTACCCTAAGAAATCTTTGCTTGACCAAAAGTGACAAAGTTTTCTTTTAGGAGTTTTATAATTTTAGGGTTTAAATTGATCTTTTGTATGTAATGTGGTATTCAATTTGCTAAATTTCTCTTCTGCTAAAACTTTCTAAAGTTAATTTCTCAAGTTTTATGAGGTCTATAGATGTCTTTCCTTTAATATATTTTTCAGGTGTATCAGGAAAATGTCTATCTCATAAAATGAGTTGGGAAGTATTCCCAGCTTTACAATTTTCTGGAAAAGTTTATGTAGAACTTCTGTTATATTGTCCTTAAATGTTTGGTACAATTCATTTGTAAAACCACTTGGGCCTTAAATTTTCTTTGTGAGGTTTCAAACCACACATTCAATTTCTTTAATAGATATAGGGCTATTCAAGTTACTTCTTTCTGAGTTAGCCTTAAGTTCCTGTCTTTCAAGGAAATTTTCTATTTCTTCTAAGTTGCCAGATGTATCAGCATAAAATTATTCATAATATTTCATTACTATCTTTAAATATTCATAGAATCTGTAATGATATCTATGAATCTGTAATGATAGCTGATTATTTTCAGACATTGGTAATTTATATCTTCTCTTTTTGGTAATTATTCTGCCTAAAAGTAAATCGATTTTATTGATTGTACAGTTAATCTTTGGATTCATTTTCTTGATTGCTTTTCTGTTTTTATTTCATGAATTTCTGTTCTGAATTTATTACTCCCTTTCTTCTATTTAATGGGTTTAATTTGCTCTGTTTTTATATTTTGTTAAGATGACAACAGGTCATTGATTTGCAATGTTTATTGTTTTGTAATATATGTGTTTAGTGCTGTAAATTTCCTCGTATGTTCTGCTTTAGCTCCATGAATTTTGGTACGTTGTAATTTCATTTCAGACAGTTCAAAATACATTTTAATTTCCCTTTTGAATTCTTCTTTGACTTTTGGTTATTTAAAAGTGTTTTAGTTGGTTTATAAATACTGGAGGATATTCCAGAGATATATCTGTTATTGATTTATAATTTAATTGCATTATGGTCAGCTAATGAATTGTATGACATGAATTCTTTTAAGTGTATTCAGATTTCTTTTTTGGCCAGAATATGGTGTCTTGGTAAATGCTCTGAATACACGTGGCTTAAAGAATGTGTATTCTGCTGTTGCTATGTCAGTGTTTTATAAATGCTAATTAGATCAAGTTAGTTGTTAGTATTGTTCAAGTCCTCTCTAGTATTACTGCTTTTCTATTTGTCCTATGATTTATTGACAAAGTAGTATTAAAGTCTCTGACTCTAATTGTGGTTTTATCTATTTCTTTGCAGTTTCATCACTGTATTTTAAAAATTGACTTATAATTTATCTAAGTGTATAATTTGATAATTTTAAGTATACTTTAAGAGTTGAGTAAACATCACCACAATCCAATTTTAGAACATTTCTATCATCCCCAAAATATTTCTCATACTCATTTCAGTCACTCCTTATTCCTACCACTAGCCACACAGCTATTAATTTAATCTCTGGCTCTACAGACTGCCTTTTCTGTACTTGTTATATAAATGGAATCATATAACATATGACCTTTTTGTATCTGGCATCTCTTATTTAGCATAATACTTTTTAGGTTAAACCATGTAATATATATCAATATTTTGTTCTGTTATTTATAGTAATTCACTGTATGGATACCACATTTTATTTATTCATTCATCCATTGGTGGATATTTGAACTATTTTTACTTTTTGACCATTATGAATAATGTGACTGTAAATACTCCAAGTCTTAGAGTGGATATTCATTTTCATTTTACTTGGGTTTATATTTAGGAGTGTACTGCTGGATCATATGGTAAATTTATTTTTAACCTTTTAACAAACCACCAAACTGTTTACCAAAGGCCTACACTATTTCACATTTCCATTAGCAAATAAATATATGAGGTTCTGATTTCTTAAAATCCTTGATAAAATTTGTATTATCTGTCTGTTTTTTGTAACAGTCATTCTAGTGGATATAAAGTGATGTCTCACTGTTATAATTGGCATTTCACTTGTAACTAATGATATTGGGCATCTTTTCATGTGTTTATGTGCCATCCTGTATCTTCTTCAGTGAAATAACTATTCAAATATTTTGCCCACCTTTTGATTGCATTATTTGCCCTTTCATTGTAGACTTTAAAGAGTTCTTTATATATTCTGGATGCAAGTCTAAGTCTGTGGCTTGTCTTTTACCTTCTTAATGGTGTCTTTGGATTACAAATATCTTAAATTTTGATGAAATCCAATTTATCACTATGTTCTTTTATAGATCCTGCTTTTGCTCTTGTACTGTTTGGGAAGTAAAGATTTTTTTGCCATGTATTCTTCTAAGAGTTTTATAGTTTTAGCTGTTACAGTTAGGTCTATGATCCATTTTAAATTAATTTTTGTGAACAGTGTGAGGTAGGGTCTAAATCAATCTTTTTGCATGTTGATATTCAATTTTTCAAGTGTTAAGCTAGAAAATCTTCCCCCATTAATTGCCATAGCACCTTATTGAAAATTAACTGATCATAAATAGACCATAAATTTATTCTTGAATTCTGAATTAGTTTCCATTTATCTATATATAGCTCTATCATTATGCCAGTACCATAATCTTGTGATTACTGCAGCTTTATAGTAAGTTTTGAAACCAGGAAGTGTTAGTTTTCTAAATTTGTTCTTTTTTGGCTGTTCTGGATCCTATGCATTCCCATAAAAACTTTAGCATCAGCTTATTAATTTCATCAAAATATTCTATTTACATTTTGATATGGATTGCACTGAATCTGTGCAAACTTGGGGGAGAATTGCATCTTAATAATATTGAGTCTTCCAGTTCATGAATTTGGGATATTTATTCATTTATTTAGACCTTCTTTTAATCTCCTTCAGCAATGTTTTGTATTTCTTTAATATGCAAATTTGCACTTGCTTTGTGAAATTTGTTTATAAGTATTTAAAAAATTTGGATACTATTGTGAATGAAAATATTTTTCTTAATCTCCTTTTCCAAATGTTAGTGACTAGTATATAAAATAAAATTGATTTTATATATTGTTTGTGTATCTTGGGAACTTCCTGACATTATTTATTAGTTATAATAGTTTTTTTGCATATTCTTGAGAATTTTTTACATAGAAAATCACCTTGTCTATGAATAAAGACAGTTTCACTCCTTTCATTCAATATTTAATGCCTTTACTTATTATTCTTGCTTCACTACCCTAACTGGACTCTCCAGTGTACTGTTGAATAAAAATAGTAAAAGCAGACATCCTTACCCACTCCCCAATTAAGAGGAAAGCATTCAGTCTTTTAAAACCAAAAATAGTATCATCAGTAGATTTTTGTAGGTCTTCTTTATCAGGTTGAGGAAGTTCCCTTCTATTCCTACTTTAACAATTTTCATTGTGAATGGGTGTCAGATTTTGTCACAGCTTTTTTCTTTATCTCTTCATTTAATCATGTGGCTTTGTCCTTTTTCTACTAATATGTTGAATTATACTTAAATTATTTTTAGTTAGTAAACAAACTCTACATTACTGGGATTTATCAGTTATCATACAGTTGCAATATGTAATCACGTATCTCTGGATTTCATTTACTAATACTTTTTTGAGGATTTCATGATGATATGAGGGATACTGGTCTGCAGTTTTCTTGTGATGTTTATATGGCTTTGGTATCAGGATAATATTGGCTTCATAAAATAAACTGGAGAGTATTTCCTTCTTTTTTCCTCTAAAAGAAATGTGAGGTGGATTGGTATTTCTTTCCATGTATTTGAGAGAATTCATTAGTGAAGCCTCTGGGCCTAGGATTTCCTTGTGGGAAGATCTGCATTACTAATTGAACTTCTTTAAATAGATTTATTCAAATTTTTTATCTTTTCTGGATCCATTTCTGCAATTTGTGGCTGTCTAGAAATTTGTTCACTTCATCTCTGCTGTTTAATTTCATGGCATAAAGATGTTCATTGTATTCCCATAGTAATCCATTTAATTTTTGTTAAGCTGGTAGTGATTTCCAGAGCTTTATTGATTTTGGTAATCTGTGTCTTTTCTCTTTGTCAGACTAGTTAAATGTTTGTCAATGTTGTTGAGCTTTTTAAAACACCATATTGGATCTTGTTTTTTATATTTTTACTCCAGTCTGACAATCTACAAATTTTTCTTCATGTAATTTGAAACTCTATTGTCAAGTGCTTAATGTTTAGGTTTGAGGTGTTCTCTTGATCAGTTAACCCCTTTATTGTTAGAAATGACCTCTTTTAACCCTAGTAATACTCTTTGCACTAAAATGTAATTTGCCTGATTTTGAGATAAGTACTCAATATTTATTTTAATTAGTATTAGTGTGGTATATCCTTTCCATCCTTTTATATTAAACCTCTGTGTTTTTATCTTTAAAACAGGTTTCTTACAGATAGTATATATTTGGTTTCGCCATTAAAAAAAAATCCAACCTAACAAGCTCTGCCTTTTAACTGGTATATTTTGACTATTTACATTTAATGTTATCATTGATTTGGTTAGATCACACCATCAACTTGCTACTTATTTTCAATTTGTCCCCATCTGTTCTTTGTTCTGTTTTCCTCTTTTTCTGTATTCTTTTGGATGAAATGGATATTTTTATGGCTCCATTTTATCTTTTCTGTTGGCTTATTAGTTATAACTCAGCTCCATCTCCTTTTGTGGTTTTAGGGCTTAGAGTATATATATTTAACTTATTCCAATCTCCTTTCAGATGATTATCATACTACTTATCATATTGTATAGTGTAAAACATGTTTTCCCTCTCCTATCCTTTGTGTTGCTATTGCCATATATTTTACATATGTTGCAAACCCTATATTACATTGCTATTTGTTTTAGCAACCAATTATATTTAAAGATATTTAAATAATAATTAATAAGTCATGTATTTAACCATGCAGTCACCATTTCTGAGTTCCCCATGTCTTTACATAAATCTATATCCTGTATTTCCATCTGTTCCTATTATTTTTTTTGCCTGAAGGGCTTCCTTTAACATGGGTTCTGATAATGTCCTTTAAGCAGTTGTTTGTTTGAAAAAGTCTTTATTTTGCTTTCATTTTTGAAGAAATGAATGGGATTCTAGATTGAGATTTTCATCTTTGAGTACTTGCACTGTTCCCAATAAAAAATCTGCAGTCATTTTTATCTTTATTCCTCAACTTATGTACTGAGTCTTTTTCTACGGATGCTTTAAGATTTTCTATTTATTCCTGGTTTTAAATAATTTAATTATGATGCACCTTGGTATATCTTTATTCACGTTTCTTGTGTTTTGAGTTCATTGTGCTTCCTGTATATATGGGTTATATCAAATATGGACAATTGTCAGCCATTATTCTTCAAATATTTTCGTTTTTCCCTCTCTTCTCCCACAGGGACTTAAATTAGCTGGGTATTAGGCAGTTTCAAGTTGTCCATTGCTCACAGATATTCTGTTACTGCTTTAAAATTCTCTTTTCTAGTTATGCTTCATTTTGGGTAGTTTCTATTACTGTACCTCCAAGTTCATTAATGTTTTTCTTTGCATTATTTATTGTCATTAATCCCATTCAGTGTATTTTTATTTCAGATGTTTGATTTGGACCATTTATTGCTTCCATGTCTCCATTACTTATTTAACAAATGGAGTACATTTTTAAACTGTTTAATATCTTTTTCTACTAATTATAACATCTAATTTTAATAGTTGTTTAGTTTTGATTTATATCCTTTTTAATGAGCCTTTTTTTTTCTTTCTCACATGGCTGGGAATTTTTTATTAGATCCCAACCATTGTGAATCTTTTATTGTTATTGGTTGGATATTTTTGTATTCCTTTAAGTATTCTTGACATTTTGTTCTGTTGTATTATTTAGAAACATTTTGATCCTTTCATTTCTTCCTGTTAAGATATTTTTATGTGATACAATGTTCAGTCTAAGGCAAGTTATTCTCCACTACTGAGGCCAGACACTGTTGTGTACTTAAGGCAATGTCTCTTGAAATTTGATGTTTTCCAATCTCACTAAAAAAATTAAAAAAAAAAAACATTATTCTCAGAGATTACAACTTCAAATCCTTTTGTGTGTGTTTTTCCCCAGCTTTGGGTAGATACCTCCATTTATGCACTGATAAATACTCAGCTGAAGACCTGAGATAGACCCTCTGCAGATCATTGGAGTTTCTCTGTATACTTCTCTCCTCTCCAGTAGTCTGTTACAAGAACTGGAGCCACTTTGGTCTCCCTGCACTCAGCTGCATCTCTTCAGCTCAAGGAGTCCACAGGCTTCATGGGTTCTCTCCCCTTGTGTGCAGGAAACTCTGTTAAAGTGGTAGGCGAGGACAACTTATTTGGGGTTCAACTCATTTGTTTCCTTTCTCTTAGTAATGACTATTCTTTGTTGCCTAATTAGCCAGTGTTTTCCAAGCAATTGCTTTGTTATTTGACCATTTTTGCTGTTTAGGGTGGGAAGGTAACTTCAGTCCCTTTTATTCCATCTTAGTTAAAAGTGGTAGCCTTCCTCAGTAGATCTGAAACTTCATGTGCCATTCTTGAGGCTTTTTATAATTACCTCTTAATCTTATTCAAGAAGATAATTATTAAAAATACAAAAGTTCATTAGGCTAAATATACTTTTAAATATTTTCAATTAAAATTATTAAAACTAAGGGAAGTATCAGTTAAAAATTTAACATCAGTTTAAAATATCTTGACATATACTTTGCACTTAAAAGTTATAAATATGTTGAAGTAATTAAATTAAATCTATTCAGATTTCTTTGCAACATATGAGAAAGTGGCTAAAATGATGGAAACTATAACAAACATTGTAGTTTTAATTCAACAAACTTAGAATTTTTAATACTACCCCTCCATAAGTCAAAACATTGAAAATTGTATCCATATAAATTCAAATTTTCTGAAACATACATAATAACAATATACACTAAAACATAATTCATCAATGAAATAGCACCATACTAAAGGAGATGACATTAGACACACTAAAATCACTGTATTTCAACAAATGGTTTTCATAATAATAAAGATGTAAACACTGAGATACTGGAAAAGTACTATAGGCAGAAAAGAAAAGCTATTGACATTTTATTTAAGAATTTAACATATGCACAATAACCAGACAAAGCACAAAACAACAAAACTGATTAAACTGTGCATATGAATACATGCAATAAACATTGCGCATGCTAAAATTTACCTGAATTATATGAACATAAGGCTTTATCTGGAAAAAAATGTTAAAATGATGTCAAAAATACATTTAAAAATCTTTACATATAACAGGGATATTGAAATCTAATATTGCTTTATAACACATTTAATTTTAGGAATTCCTGATTTTGAAAAAGTATAGTTTAAATTTGATTTCTTTTGGAAGAGGAAAACCAAAAATTTATAGGGAACAAGTTATTTTAGCATTCTCATTTGATTAAAAAATATGTATTTATATTTATATATATAAATTGTCACAACTAAGCAGAATAAAAATTAGATTTTTCTATGTATACATACATTTTAAAAGGTAGCAAATATTAAGGTTTTCACGTTGACAGATGAGTAAATGTTATGAATATACACTGTAATTCAAAGAAATGTATGAATTATCATGCTGCAAAAATACAAGAGTAGTGTAAAGATGCCTTAATACCTGAAAAAAATGGAAATATTTACCCTGACATCTCTAAGTTCTTAGCACAGACAATAAATCACAGAAAAATAAAATAATAGGTTCACAGGTTAACAGAAGCTTAGTTTCTGATATTCAATTAAAAGATTTAAAATATGAACAGCATAACTCTGAACTTCATTTAACAAATAAAGAAGTAGTATTTTAGCATTAACTTACATGACTGATCTGTCCCATTAGTAATCTACACAGTGCTGAAATTATGTATTTTAAGGAAAAAAGAACTTTATTTTGGCCATTATATAGGGATTTCATAAGGACATAAGTATAAAATTGCAGAAATTAGAAAAAATAGTAGAGTTGAATAATTTTATAAGCACTGTAACATTATATCCAGTACATATTTTCACAAATTAAATATAAAGAAATCAACTAGATTAAAATAGGATTTTTTTAAAATCACAAATTTCAATAATCAGGTTTTATCAACACTTATTGTTGCTCTAATTATCAGGTTGTCAACTTATGTGTCCAACATTTTCATTTAAAATATATTTAATATATTCATTATATATTTTAAAAATCTATTAATACTCCTATCTGAGTTTCCTTCCATTGCTTTCATAAAGTGCTTGGTCAAATACTCATTTGTATTTCTCTAGCCCTTTAACATTTTAGCTTTTTACATTTAAATTTTATTAAAACCGAAATTAATTTTGGTATATGATAGAAGCCGGTGATGTGCTGATAAAGATTTAACAACTCTCTCAGGGGAAAAAGCCATGATATGTAACATTTAACAATGCTTGCATATATACTTTATATATGTAACAATATATATTAACAATGCTTACAGTACAACAATGTAAATACTTCTATATAGCCAATTTCAAGCTACCAATCAATGTCACTGGATATGAAAGGAAGAGATGTTCACAATTGGCTCTAGCTCCAACATACCACTGGATAAAAGTTATTGACCATACTGAAATTAAAATATAATAGGAAGTAATGATTCCAGTGGAAGTCACAAACACAAACTGAAAATGAAAAGACTGATACTTCAAAATGTCAAAAACTCTTAGAATACCATGAAATAAAGGAAAACAATGTAATAGAAATAAAGAAGCTTGTAATTCAAAAAAACAGAAAAATAACAAAAGAGATAGTTACAATAATCCTTCTAAACAAGAAAAAAGCAGAAGTTAAAAAAGAAATATGAAGAGCAACAATTTGTACCATCAATATAGCACACACGTAAATAGTTGATACTAGAAAACTGTGCTATGAAGAGGTGATCATAATGTATACAGTGCAAAATTGTAGGAGAGAGTAACAGAGGTGTATTACACAGTTAGTAAATTAAAAAATCATTAGTTTAAAAAAGACTTCATTACTTAATGTATATAATTTAAAGTTGCAATATCAGTGAGTCTGTACATATTTCCTTAAGTTAAAACATTGATTATAACTATAAATGTAAGTCAATACAAATACTGAACAATATTTTACATGCTGAAACAAGTAACATTTTTAGCAGTTACACTGTATCATGTTAAATACTTTTATTAAAATATTTAAGATGATCCATATTCATAGCAACTTACCTACATATGCAAATTCATGCTAATATAACACATCCAAACCTTAGAACTTAGACTGGAATATATATGTACTAAAGGAAATATTTGTGTTGTGTTCTTCCTACTTTAGGTCACTCTGCTGTTCATGTTCTTTAATGGTAACTCTGAATCATGAAACTTTATTCTTGGGAAAAATGTTTTCACATATAACAAGGTTTCTTCAGTAATATATGCCCCCAAATTGATATTATAATACATAGAATGCTTGTCTGTTTTAAGAACACTAGGAAAGAAGTATTATTTCACATCCATTTTACCGCTTGAATGATCTAACATTATGGTTTAATGACAGATATAACTGATCTAAGTTTACTATGCGTTTTTTATTTGAAAGGCATTATTTGAGGATTTTCTGCAAAGCACATTGTTGTTAAGCAGACTCCCAGAGTAGTTTTTTGAAATCCATTTTATCACTATATCAATTTTAAATTCAGAGATAACC
The DNA here is from genome assembly GCA_032199065.1 of Smutsia gigantea. NCBI lineage: Eukaryota > Metazoa > Chordata > Mammalia > Pholidota > Manidae > Smutsia > Smutsia gigantea. Next base: position 48,853 of record JAVSCE010013737.1, on the reverse strand, counting down.
TCATGTGACTTTCCTTTTTTAATTACTATTTGCGTAATAGGAAAAGGATATAAAGCAAAATAATCAGTACCATCACCAAGAAGAATAAAATTTAATTCAGCAGTGCAGATATTCACTGCCAAAATTTATAACAAGATATTGTAATAAGTTGAGATTAATAGTCAAAGGATTACACCATTTCTTAAAGCTATATTTCTTAAAACTATAATTAATATAGAATAAAAGACACTAGACTTTTCAAACCATAGCTCTTTCTCCACTGGTATTGTAAAGTGCTTAAAATTTTTAAATGAGATAAGAAAGTGAATATGGATGTTTTCTGTCAAGGATATAATTCCTTTGTCTTTCTAAAATTAAAATTTCTCTTCACTATTAAAAATTTGTCATTTATGAAAACAGTTTTAAATTAGAAAAAAGTTAGCTGTCAAATGTTTCAAGCTATTAATTAAAAGCTTAAATTTTTATTAAAGGGATTGTAACAATAAATATTGAAAATATAGCTCATGATATATATTATATAAAATTTTACATATACAACATTAGAAAAAATAATGTACATATTTTGGTCCAAACTGTGATGGTGAAAATTGTTGAAAGGGATTTTTATGAGGGGAGATAGGGAATTATTTACATACTATGACATTTGCCAATTGGAAACCATTATAGTCATTACTTAATAAAAACTTGTGCTTTAAATGCAAGCAAACCCAGTTCCCCCCTAATTTTTCCCATTTCAGTTTGTTGCTTTCCCTAATATTTGCTACATTTGACTTTCTCCAATTCCAACATACATGAGGCTTCATGTTTAAGCAAGATAGGCAGTTACATATATAGTAAGCTGAAGGAAAACACATCTCTTCAAAACACATTTTTTTTTTAGGTTACAGCACACCAAGGAGAGGTGATATGTTAAGACGTTATTGTGCTATTTCTTTCAGACTTCTATCCTCAGATCCTATTTAAAAATGATAAATCTCCTAATCCTTAGCCTGGCATTCAATGCTTTTGAAAATAAATCTCATCATACTGTTTAGATTTTATATGCTTCTCTCAAACTTACTATTTATTTTTCTCATCTCCATTTGTTGAAATCGTACCTATTCTTTCCAGGCCTAGCTAAAATGCTTATCACAGCTTGTACTAGTCTCTCACACTTCTTCTAAATTACTATAGCATTCCATATAAGCTTACAATTTTAATTTTTACATCTTTTCTTTCTATATATGATTTTGAAAATTATACAAAGTCAAAGATTAAGTATGACTTTATCAGGTACTGGGACATAAACTGTTTTATTATCTTTATATTTCCCTTCCACATTTAGTAGCAAGACTTTTGTGTTTCTTTTAATTAGGGAGATTTACATTTCAAAAATTAAAAGCAAAGTGAGATGTAGACACTTTAGTTTTCTTTCATATTCTAGATTTATTAATGTGATCATGCTAGAGGAGAGAAAGGAGAGAGGAGTACACAGGAGGCAAAAGGAGGAGGCAAGCACTGCTGAAGGTCAAGATTTCCCAGAATTAGTAAAGGGATGATGGTTTGAAAGCCTTGTGAATAATAGGGACCTAGCTTCTAAGAACCTCTGCAGTCCACTGATACTTTAGTATTCCAGGATAGTAGCTCCACGATGCAGTAAGAAGGCTGGATGTTAAGCACCAGAGCAATCAGAATTAGTAAAAACTGGTTTCAACTAACCACTGTATAGTGGGACATGTCAGTGAAGCTTAGAAAGGATTAAAAATTAATAGATCTTCCTTGAAAATTGTCCTTATTTTAGGGCTTCCTAAAAAAGGTGGGAAAAGGTAAGAAGGAAAAATACTGATATTTGACTAAGACAAAAGGTACCTAAAAACCAGATTAAACATGACTTTTGGAAAAAAATGTGTATTTCACATCCAAGTGTGTGAATAAGAGATAAGAGTTTTACTTCCTACTTAAGTATAATGAATCTTTGGATCAATCCCAATATCATCACCATAATGTGATAGGTAACTAATTATTTGTTGATATAATCAAAATAATGTGGATTTCAAAAGAAAGCAAGAAAGGAGAAAAAAGACAAACCAAAACTTAATAGTAATGTGTAAAACATTAAGCAAAATCTGTAAGAAATTACATCAAATGTAAATGTATGAATTACCCCAATAAAAGATATATCTTGTCAGAATGGATTTAAGACCAACTTTACATTGTTTTCAAAAGACAAATGGCACAAAGAGGTAAAAAGTAAAAGGCTTGAGAAAAATACACCACACAAAAAACATTAACCAAAAAAAAAGCAGCTGCAGCAATAGTAACATTAAGCAGAGTATGTCTTAAGGAAAAAACACTCCCAAATATAAAAAGAGATGCTATTTTACTATGCTGATGGACAGCGACTGCAATGGAGTGGAGGGGTGGGGTGGGGAATTGATAATATGGGTGAATGTTGTAATTACAATGTTGCTTATGTGAAACCTTCATAAGATTGTATATCAATGATACCTTAATAAAAAAAATAAAAATAAAAAAAGAGATGCTAAAATTATCAGTCTATTAGAAAAAAATAACAATTCTAGTTTGTATGCACCTAATAACATAATCTCAAAATATTTAAAGCAAACAGTGACAAAATTAAAAGGAAAATGTCTACAACCATACATGGAGATTCCAACATACCTCTCTCTATAACTGATGTAATAATCAGAAAAAAAATCAGCAAAAACAGAAAATTTAAACCAAATTTATAAGCCTGATGAAATTGACATATACAGAACATATACCAAACTATGACAAAATATTCTTTTCAAGAACTTCTACAAAAATCAATTAGATGCATCACCATAAATTGAACAAATAATTTTAAAGATTCCAATTATTCAGAGTATACTCTGACAAGAGGGAAATTATGCCATACAGCAATATCCAAAAAATTTTAAAACCTAGAAATCTCTTTAGTTTGGAAATTTAACATTACCCTCTTGAACAATCCACTGGTAAATGAAACACCACATTAATAATTAACTATCTTTCTGAAGAAATGAGGAAAAACAAAGTAAACCTAAAGAAAGTAGAGAAATATAGTAAAAAATCTAATGGAAAAGAAAAACAAACATACGACCTAGAAAGTAAACAAAAAAATTTTTGTTGTTGAGAACACTAATAAAATGACAGGTTATTAGCAAGTCTAACCAAAGGGGAAGAAAAAGAGAAGGAACAAATTAGCAATATTCCAGAAAAGAGGACATCACTGCAGACTAACAATTAAATGGATAATAAGATGTTACAATGAACAATTTTATTTAAATATTTTTTAAATTAGGAGAAATGTTTAAATTCCAAGAAAAAATCCAATTTAATGAAGCTGACACAAGAAGATATAATATTCTGAGTAGTTCTATATCTAGTAGACCAATTAAAATTACAGTTTAAAATCTACAGTTTAAATGGTGAATGCTTCTAAACATTGAAGGAAGAAATAATACCAGTAGTGTGCAAATTCTTTCAAACAACAGAAAATGAGGGCATACTTCCAAACACTATTTATAAGGCCAGCATAATACTGAAATCAAAACTTAAAAAGATTACTACAATAAAGGAAAATAAAAGACATTAAACAGAAAAGAAGAAACATATCCTATACTTTTTATGTTTATGAAGCCAGTATAACATTGATAACAGAAGCTAATGAAAAACAATCTTTCTCTATCTCATGAATATAAATGCAAAAATTCTACATGTAACTTTAGCAAAGTCAATCCAGAGATGGATAAAATCAAGAGCTAGCTGAGTTTATTACAGGAATGATAGATTTCCCTAACATTTGAAAATCAATGCATTTATCATATTAATAGAATAAAAGAGAAATATCATATGGTTACTATCCATATACACATTTAAAAATTGGCATAATGAAACATCAATTCATGATTAAAAACTTTTATCAAACCAGAAATAAAACAGAATTTCCTGAATCTCATAGTAGCACAAAAATCTTAAAATAAATATCAATTATAATGGGGAAATATTTAAATATTTAAAACTTTTCCCAAGGAATGGGGGACAAAACTTGGACATCAACTTCTACTCAACAATATCACTTTCATTCAGCATTGTATTATAGGACCAAGCCAGAGCAGTAAGAAAAAGAAAAGCAATGTATAACAATTTGAAAGAGGAGAAATTGTCATTATTCACAGATGACATAATATTGTACATCAGAATTCAAAATAATGTATGGATGTTAGGATTCACTGAATAATAATAAATAACTTATTTCTGTATGTTAGCATCAATTTAAATCAAATTTCTAGTTGTAGATCTAATAAAGATACAGAACGTCTGCACTGAAACCTATTAAAATATTATTTGGAGATATATCAGATTCATGGATGGACTTCTCATTCCATGGAGAGATTTCTGTTCTACCCAAATTAATCAATGTAATTTGAATCAAAGCCCCAAAGGCTGTTTGTGGAAAATGATCATTTGATACTTAATTTGTTTGTAAGAGAAAAATGTCAAGAATAGTAATAACCATCTTAGAGAACAAAGTTGGGCTAATTATATTAGTGGATATCACAATTTAGTATAAGCTACAATAATTAAGACACTTTGGTATTGGCACAAAAATAGCAAAGTCTAATTGAAAGGAATAGAGTTCAGAAACTTAACCACATAGATGTGATTTTTTTCAGTAAATGTGCTGGGTCAAGTGAAAAACCAAAAGATTAAGAATGAATTTTGATCTCTACGTTGCAAAATATAAAAAAATTAATTCCAAATCAATTTTAGATTTAGTAAGAGTAAGTAGATAGTGACAAGACTGACATAGTACAACATGGAGCTGTTATATTACCCATAGGTAAATCAATACTGTTAATGATTAAGTAACAGAAGAGTCATTTGGGGAATGGAAAATATTAAAAGCTGTAAAGTTGATTAAATTAATTTCATGAAAATCCATGATACATATAGCTAACTAGAAAGTACTCTATTTTCATTGTTCCTGGCATACTCTATTAATTATCTAGGCAGAAAAAAACAATGAGAATTGTTGGTAGACTTAAGAGTTTCATACATGGAGAGTCGTGAAACCTACTCCTTATTGTAATAACAATTGAAGTAAATGGGGAGAAGGCCAATCCTGTAAGAGAGGGCAATGGTGGCTAGCATTATTAGCCAATAAATGTAAACTATAAGAATTACTACATCATGAATTATATTAGTAACCTTCATGTGGTAACCCATTATACTACACTGTGATTTAGAGAGAATGTACTGAGTAGATTACAGTGGCCAGATAGAGAAAACACTCTAAAATGAGTCCACATAAAATTCATGGCAATATAATTATTACAATAAAGGATGTTGTAACGGCAATGGTAACAGTGGATGGTGTTTACTCCTGGGAGGGCTGAAAGAAGTGAGTTCTATAAAATGAGTGTTCAGTTAATACCATCCAAGTGTAAAAGACTATATCTAGTAGAAATAAAATTCCAGTCATTAGAGAGATTATTTTTAAAAGGAGTGACAGTAATTCTCTAGGCTTCCCTATGACTAAATCCCCACAGGACCAATTCTTTGCTCTAATTCTCTGTCAAACAGCCTTCTGATACACAATTTAATTGTCTATTCAGTAGGAAGCATATAACAGTTATATGTTATATTGCCAAATATACTTCCCATGATTGATAAGCAATAGGGCATTTGGGGTATAAATTTACAGTTCTGAAATCTGGTTAATGTCAATCAGTTTGACAATTACTTGACAAAAATGTTGCTAAACCTGGAACATGCTGACTCATGAAGACAAAATTATCCCATGAATACTATTCAAAGCAGTAAGCAGACACCTCACCTTTCAATAATAGCTTAATCAGGAAAACAAACTTGAATTGTAGGAGTAACTACCCAACACCACTTTTCAATCTGCAAAACACTTCTGATTTTCCTTTAAGATTCTCTGAATTGATCTAATTCTCTTTTACAGTTTAGAACTATAAATATTTTAGGGTAAAATGCAAACACTGACAATAATAATAACAACATCAGCTTATATTCCTGAGATTATTTAACTCTTAAAATCACACTGTAACGTAGGTACAACTATTCCCATTTTCTAAATGAGGAAAGTGAAGCATAGAGAGATGACCTACCCGAAGTTATTCAGTTCTTAAGTCAGAGAATAAAACTTAAACTCTGGTTTGTCTGAGTAACGTTCATGGTCATGATTTCAATCACTGTTATACTTGTTATCCTACATATTCATAAAATATTTGCCATAATGAAGGAAAAAAGCACAAGATATCTATAGCTATATGACCAAATTCTATTATATTAGCTATCTCATTCCTACATGTAAGATTCTAAGAGCTAAAATTTAAACATACCTGTGCTTCATTTGGGATCATACTGTGATGAGTGATTTCTGTAAATATAACCTTATCTTAGTGTATCAAACAACTTAAAAGCTTCAACAAATAGCTATGAAAACACCAAAAGACGCTTGCTAATACCCATAATGGCATCTTCAAAGTCTACATTATATATATCACTCAAGATATTTCAATAAAGTTATGATAAAGTTTAATGAAAACTTACTTTGCAACCTTCGTGTTGGGCTCTCTCCGTGGAGGTGTCGTCGCGGCATATACGGAGAAGGATGGGGAAGTGGCAATGAAGAGACGTCATGGGTCTGCAGTTTATACCAGTGTGGCTCATCATCTAATAATGCTGTTTCTAACTCAATTAAAATCTACAAGGCCAAGAGATGAAGGATGGTTATATACCAATAATACAGAAATTTTCTTAAATGGTCTTGTGACTTTTATAAGGCAGTTAAAATAGTAATGTTGTTAGTTCAAAAAAGCAAGGTCATGTTACAAAATTGCCCATAGGTTTTGGACATTACAAAATTGACCATTTGTTTATAACCTCTTGCTGATTTAATAGTTTTAAATATCTAATATATTTATTGTGTAGACCTTTGACCACCCACCTACTAGGCTATTAAATTTGCCACTACAGAAAGAACACTTTTTAATAAAAATTTGTGATAATTAATATTTGTACATCGTTTTATAATTTAAAAAGCATTTTGATTTATACTGATAAATCTAAACTCTACAAAAACTCTTATGATGAGAGAAAAAATAAATTATAAGTATTATAAGTTCTTACTGTGTGTTAAGAACCACAACATATATTATCTTAATTCTCAGAAAAAAATCTACTAATTTGTTCTTATTATTCAACTTTTACAGATAAGGATACCAAAGCTAAAAAAGGTTGAAAGCACTTGTCTAAGCTCACACACCAGCTGGTAAGTGAAAGAGGTATAATCAGTTTGTCTTACTTAAAACTCTGTGTTCAACATATGCTGCTAAGGATTCAAAACAGGAAAGAAAAAAATGAATGGATTTAATAAATGACTTTATTTTCTTTTAGGGTCATGTGGAAATATGAGTGTTTGTTCTTTTTGTATATGAGAAAACTGCTATATGATGATAAATCACTACTTTGCTATGGGATGTAAAGGAGAAACACAGCTAAGTTATTCTTTCATTCTTCCTAAATCTCCCCAGTTATTTTCAAAATTAAAATTCTGTGTGTGTGTTCACACACACACAAACACACACACACACATATTTAACCTTTATATTATCCCTGAGTTGCATACTACTATTTTTCCATTTGTTTGAAGAAAAAACTGAGGCACAAATAGATTAAATAACTTGCTCGAGGATACAAGGCTAGGAGGTGGTAGAGTCAGGAATGCAGACCCAACAGCTGGCACCAGTCTCTGCTCCTAACAGCTATGTTACCTTTCTTTAATTCTTTAGTTAACAACATCAGTTCAGTATTTTTATGGATTGCTGTTTTTCCCATGAGATTACCATTGAATTTCCTCAGGAGAAAACCAAGCACACTGCAAAAGGCTGAAAGCAGGTAATTAGTGTGTTAACAGCTGGAGTACTCTCATCTTGCCCCTTTCCACCTCGTTCTCCACATTATAGCTGGAAATGTTTTTCTCAAGTACAATACAGTCAAACCATTTTCTTTTAAAATATATAATTTGTTCCTATTAACACAGGATAAAATCCAAACTTAATATGATATATTAATGGACATGACCTAATTGGTGTCCGTTTAATCCTCAAGTCTCTTTTCTTACCACTTTCCCTTCCAATTTCAATGCAAGTTGTCCAAAACCCCTTCAACTCTAGTATCTTGTTATACCAGCTGCAGGAACTTCACTCTCCTTGATTTTGCTAAATTCCACTTTCTCTGTGGAGTCTTCCCTGGACCATTTCCCCTCCCCTGCCCAGCATGCATTCCTACTGCTTTTTCCCTGCAACATCACGTGCCATACAATGTTATAATTGCCTATTGATTTGTCTGTATCCCCAGCGGGTTATAAATCCTTGAAGGAAACAACACACCTTATCTACCTTTGAAGCCCTGGTCCTTAGCACATTACAAATGAATTACAGGGCTTAAAAAAATAATCCATGAATGAATGATTAAACTACTAGTGGTACAATTGATTCAGTAAACTAAAATGATGCACAGACACTATAAAACATAGCAATATATTCGTGAAATACAAACCAACCTTTCATCATTCAACACAGATTTCTACAGTAGGAATGAACATGTAAAAACTGTCACAGAGTATTTAGAACCATTATTTTTTATGGTATAAATAAGTTTTGACTTAAAGCAGTAGCTAAACTCATTCTGTTAAGGAATTATGTTTACTCTTTCAGATATCCAAAATGAAATTTTACTAACAGTCTTATAAACAAAAGTACTTAAAATGTCATGGATAGTCTATGCTTTAAAATATAAAATCTAGATACCTCGCCTAAGAATTCACTTTCTTCCTCTCGAACTCGAGCTTGATCCCAAAGGGTAATCTCTAGCATTCGTTCCCGAAATTCTCTTCGGTGGACTGGAGAATAAATGAATGTTTGGTTCCATTTAGGTTCCAGTGTTTTCTTTACTGTTTTAGTTCTTCTCTTGTTTTTATCACTATGATAAAAATAAAAATATGTGAATTTCTATAAACCTTTAAGTTTTGCCCTAAAAATTATAAATTTAAAATTTCTTGGGAAAGAAATCAAGTGAAGTCTTACCACAAATTTACCACACATTAAAAATACCATGATCTTTAAAATTTATAAGATATGTATCACATTATAAAAGCAATACTTCAATAAATCTGAGATCTACCCATGACAGATAATTAAAAACTGAATTAAAAACTTAACTAAAAACTGAAGAATCTTAACTCTAAAATTCTTTTAACATATTGCCCTATTAGAAACCAAAATAGCAGTTAAACAGTAACATTACATATACTATTCACTCAAATTACCGAAAACTGATACCAAAAATCTCCTAAATTGTTATGTTCACAACTTCACATACACATAGTTTAGCTAATGACCAATTGTAACTTCATTTTATCAAGTTATTTTCTTATATATAAGAAACACACACTTGCCCATTTGACAATCATCAGTTCTTTAAAAACACTGCAAAATTATTTCTGTGTGAGGTAGCCACTGTGAAGTAGGCTTGAAATGAAAGCTGCCCATCCTTTAAAGATGGGACTCCCAGCTCAAGTCTTCCATACATTTTTTTCACTGCCTATCTCTATCCAGTAAGTTTTTGACAATGCATTCCATTATATGTACATACATTTATGAATGATAGACATGTATTACTATACTGTTTTCCTAATATATTGTCCCCACTAGTAAACAAAAATGAAAAATAAAAATTTTTTTAAATTCAAATTCTTCATGAACTCTGACAGATTACTCATCTCCTGGGCACACCCATTCTTTATCACTACTCTAGCTTATTAGAGAGGATCAATGGCTGAACAGGAAGCAAATCATCTGGGAAGGAAACGTTAAGCTTGCTGGAGAGCCTATTGGAAGTGATCACTAACAGCATCATTAAATTATTGAGAATGTAGTTAACTTCTCTAAAAAAAAAACCAGAATCTAATGTAAAGCCTTTTCTATTTATTTTAATGTTACCAGTACTTTTGTTAGGTAGAAAGGTACGCATGCAGCCAGGGAAGGAGAAGATAAGGTTCAAGGTAAAAACTGCCCAAACTCTGTCCAGGTAGGGAGTCTATGTGAAGACAACAAAGGCTTTGCAGGAAGATAACTTCTTGCCTATTGGGTTCAGGCCAAAAAAGTCCCAACCAGCTCCCAATGCAGGCACAACTGAACAAAACTAAGAATCACTCAAACCACACCTCATTATAAGTTCACTAAAACAAAATTGTGGTTTTGCTCCCTCCACCACTCGTGGGCTTTTCTGTATGCATTTTGGTAAAAGACATGTGCACCAAGAGGAATGGGTATATAACTAGAACTGTCAACCAAATGACCTCACCCGGCCAATCAAAGAAGTGCCTCCCAGCTAGGCATGATAAATAGACCCTCCTCTAAAAGTTCCCTGCCTTTGTCTACCTTGACTCTGGCCCACTACTCCCTTGGAGTGTATTCAAATAAAAGTTCCACTCTCCTTCACTATTGTGTCTCTGCCTTTCAATTCTTTGTTACACTGGGGACAAAAACAGAGAACAAACTCAACCCGTAACACTTTTGGTTTCCATTTAACTTAACTTAGTAACAGTATGCAAATACCATGTTTTCACTCAAAATGAAAGAAATATATTTTGAATGGTAACCAACTTTACCTCAAGATATAAAAAAAGACTGTAAAGCACACACAGCTATTTTTTAGAGTACACAGTATGTTATTTAGAAAATGATGTTTTGAATGGCTTAAGTAACATGCTAGACTAAATCTCTATGTACCCTCACTTGCCTAAAGGTACTTATCAATAAAAAGGCATCCATTGTTCTTACATTCAGTTAATAAGCAGTTTGTCTCTCAGAAAAATTGTCAAGAAAAATGAAATAATGCATACCAAAAATATTAAAAGTCCTTTATTCATGTGTAAAAACTTGTGTCAACAGCAAAAGAAAAAAAAATTGTTGCAGTGATAATGTATAATTCTGAGTTAACCAAAGAATTATTTTCTCTGTTAAAGATAAAACCTAACCCAACTCTATCAATAAAGTAAGCTACAAACTTGCCTAAATATTCTTCATATTGGTGTTATGAAAAGATTAAAAACACTACATCTGGAATATACAGGAGTGGTTAAGGGGACTTTCTGTTCCATTTAAGATCTATCTACTCAGAAAGTGGGGTGGAGGGATATGTAAAATAAAACTAAACAAAAATAATCAAGAAATAAATTTCATGATTTGAGACTTTTATCATCTTAAGTATTTTTCTTCAAAGGTTTGAATTAGCAGTATATTTAAGATGGAACTGCAGTGTTTCTGAGACATCTGTTATCAACTGAAGTTTAGGTAAGATTTAACAGCTTTATATGGATATTCTCTTCCTTTCTTGCAGTTCAAAGAGTATCTCTCACCAAACGACAGCCTAAGTTGTTAGAGAACAACTTTCTTCAAGCAAACTTTGTAAGATAAAATTATATAGCAAACATTTCTAAGAACTTCAGCTGTTAAGGCACCTTGACCTATTTTCTGAAGAATTTGCTCTGTAAATATGTATCAAATAAAATGTAAGGCCCTTGTTAAGTGTCTGCTTCTTGTCTTTTGTCCTTTTCTTTATTCTGATTGTTCTTCTAATGATATGTTGGCACTCAACTCAACCCAGATGACTTTCAAATTGAACTATGTAAATGAGGGTGCAAAACTAGATAAACATGTTTAAGACATTGTGCCCAGCCACTTCCAACCTTAGAAAAATGACCAGACTTTTTGCGTAGTAGTAGGGAAAGGGTACTTAATGCCATCAACTCTTTCTTTTTTCATGGTGCCTAATTGAATAACCTTTTATATTTTCTGTGCCTGAAATTAAGAGTGAATAGATAGTGTTTGATAAACTATTTTCCCAATCTTAATTCCTCTATTTAAATTAGGCACAATGACATCATTTATATTGATTAGCAAGGACATAAAGCAAATAATACTTGAAGCAGCTGATAAACTGCTTGGCCCAGTGGTAAACTTTCTTTGATGATATGGGGTGATGAAGTATAAAGTACACTTATTTATTTTACAGAATATACAGCAATAATATCTAAGTGAGAGGTAGAACTGGAGAGGAATACATGAGTCTCCAGGGGCATGGGCAGGGACATGGGACAAGCATCAGGATTAACTTCTCCTGCCTATGATGAAAAATGCCAAGATATAGACAGTGTAGTAAGAACAGGAGGGACTCCATCTTAAGGCTAAGATTCCATTTTAAAAACCAGGGAGTTAGGAGGTAAGATTCCCGATGTATTATTTGGTAATCAGACAATAACCCACCCTATCTAAAGGCAGGACAAATAGTCTTAACTGCTATATTCCCAGTGCTTGAAGGAAACCACTATCTTGGAGAACAACAGGATCAATAAATTCCATGTGTTAAGTTTATTTTACAGAATCATCCAGAGGACTCACCACTGACAGACATCATGAGACCACAGTCAAGCCTACGCCCAACAATCTCCTCCACCCTACCCTTTGCCCCATTCTTAAAAGCCTTAAAAGACAGAATCCTAAGCCCTTCAGTGTGCCTACTCTCTGAAGTTGCCCACACTCCCCTTTCTTCAAGTGTGTACCTTTTAAATAAAGCCTTCTCATTGTTCAACTTACTGTGTTTTGTCTCTGCACTCTTCCAATGGTTTAAGTGTCTTTGCACTTTGCTATTTCATTCTATTTTCCAGACTTAAGCACAAGTCTTCACTCTCTCTGTCCTACTTCAGATAAGTAGGGAGGGTCTACTGACAGCTCTGGTTTGGGCTTCCAAGTCCCCATTGCCTGGGTGACCTGGACAGGACTGCAGATGTACATCATGCTTTTTAGTAGCCTGCCTGAAAATCTCATTTCTTTGCCTTTGGGAAGTTCTCAGAACATATTCTCACTCCATCCAGTGCTCTGAGCCTCCCCCAAATCCTGGGGTGGTAAGAGCTTAGTCCCTATGCCTTGCAGATCCAAGTGGACACTGGATGCCAGGTGACCCTGGATTTAGGAGGTGGCAAGAGATTTGCCCTATGCCAAGCAGGAGTTCAATGAGCTTCCCTTTCCTCCCTCTGCCCTTTCTTGCTCTCGGCTAGCACCCTGCAAAGCAGCTGCCATTCCCTACTACTCTTGCTTCAATAAATTCCTTCCTTACCTATTCATCGGACCTACTCAAGAATTCTTCCTCATTCAGAGTCAAGAACCCTCCCCCACCGTCCAGGTCAAGAGTTTGCAGCAAGAGACCTTCCCAGACATAGCTGCCCGGCAACACCTTTATAGTACCATTTCCAGCTTTTTGCCTTTGTGGTTTGTGTTAAAAATGCATTTTACTTAAGCATAATTTTTAGTGATTTTGATAAATGAAAACATACATTATTTAAGAAATAACCCACACAACCTAAAATAAACATTTAATAAAATATACTATGTTTGATGTAAGTTTTAAAACTATTTAAGTATTTACTTACTGTCACTATTTTGATTCCTAAGAATCATTCTGCTTATGTTAAACTTCAGAAGTCTCTGACTGGTATGATATATAAAAATAAGTGATACATAATTGAAATATCCACTGCTGTTAACATTTCTCATTTATTTTCTAGAACATTTATTTTGTTTCATATTCCTACCTTCTGTCTGGAAGAAAGTATATTTTAACATAAGGATTCCTTGGTCTTCCATCTTCCCTGGAAGGGAGACCCTTTGCTCCCAAAATTGTAACTATTAATTGGTGACCAACCTTGTCAAACCATAGTTTTATCTGAAAAGCAAAAATATTAATCTATCAGCTCAAACATTTACTACCACAGCATAATGTTTACATTCCCAATCTTTGCCCCATTCTCTTACACTAGTATTAGCAAAGAACAGAAATTTCACTTAGTAAATTGTGATTAATTAAAATAAAAGGATATGCTATAATAACTTCGATGAATAAAGGAATTAATTCAGATATTTTCATTTGATTCATAAATAATTTGGGCTTTTTGTTATTCTAATTTCATTGTTTATTAATATGCACATAAATAATTACACGACCATAACTAAGGACTTTATATATAATGCTTGCTCTGTGTTGATGTTTATGTAAGAATCACTGTAGTTCATTTTAGTTACCCTACTACAGTGACTTCAGAATAAGTACTCAAAATGAATTAAATAGATAACTCATTTATATGGCATTCATAGGAAACATTTAAGCAAATGTTTGTATTATTCCATAGCAAAAGACATTTTAAGGATTTTATGCAGGGGGGAATTACTAGTAACTTTAGTCAATAGATTCCTTAAATTTGTATTTAAAACTATAGTAAATTCATCTTTTTAAATTTTTCTTACACAAAGTCTCATTTTTGTTTGTGAAGCAAATGTATCACATCTGTAAGAATAATGGGCTATATTTTATAATTTGAGATGAGAAAATGTGAATAATTTCCTTATGCCTTAATTAGGGATGGGAACTTCACATCCAGCTGCTAAATTCATTTGATTTAACAACTGTCACCTCCCACACACATATCTAACACTCCCACACCTACCTAGCTGATTCTACCATGTCAAGATCTATGATAACTATGGCTCTGAACCACTTTTGGTTCAGAACTCAGCACATCGCTAATCACTATCTTGAAACAAAAATGAATCAGAAATTTGAAATTTGGGAATAAAACTGTATTTATATAATATATACATTTGTGGTTTATACAAAATTTATGGTTATATTCTTTTTTAATGGGTTAATTTTTTCCTTTAAATTGGATGTACAACGTTTGCAGCAGTTTAGAACAATTAAATATACATTTCATGTCAGTCCTTCCTTCCCTCTCCTCTCCAAAACAGATGGTCAGGTCTGGGCCATGCTCTGGGATATATAAATAAAACATATAAATAAATATGTATCTACATACGATATATTGGTAGCTCAGTTCCAATTCTAACTTTGTTGAGTCTCACTTCATATCTTAAGAGAATGAGAGGCTAAGTAAGACTTGAGTCAGAAGACAAAGACTGAAGGCCCAGAAGAATATATAAAATTAGGTGTTTTTCTTTTTTGTTAAATGGAATTAGCCCTCTTGTAAAAATAACAGTAATAAATATTTAAATTTTTAAAATTATAATTACTACACTTCATGTTGTGTTAAATCCTCATATTTCAAGCAGGTATTATTTTCCTGTTGTGTAATAAAAAGTTTTCCTAATAGAGTTGCCAAGTACAGTCTCTAGACGAGTACTGGTTCACAAACTTTCTGCATCAGTGTTATCTGGCTTATTTGTTAAAAAGTTACAAATTTCTGTGGCCCAACTCTCATCTGCTGAGTCAGAATGGGCTGTGAATTTGCATTTTAATAAATCTTCCTAGTCATTCTCATGGGCACTGAAGTTTGAGAAACGGGATCAAACTTGAAAAAAAGCCTCTAACATTTGAATGGAAAAAACCTCAAATATTGAATATTGAATGTGTGACAATACTAGAACATAGATACAGATGAAGATAAGTGGAAAAAAGAAACTAAACTATTCTTTTGGCAAAAGACATGAGGGAAAAACAAAAAGTAAGAAATACAAGAGTGTCTCGTATATGAAATGACACAGAGATGTCAGATAACATCATGGTTCTTCTAAAATGTGTAACCAAAACCAGATTAATTCCTGATATTCTCTGTTTTCTATAGCACTAAAAAAAGCATATGGTCTTATTTTCCCATGATATTAACAATCCTTCTCTGAGGATCATGACATGAATATTAGGCACTACAAAAACATAAAGATTCTGAAAGAATAAGAAAATCTTTTTCCAATAAACTTTACACTTAAGAACAGAGAATCAATAATAATTATTATTATTAGACTAAGCTCATCAGTACTGGAGCAAATTATTGATTTTGTGAGTTGTTTATTGAGGGATTATGACTAAGCACTTGTTGCCATCTTCACAGGTAATATTTTTGCTCCTTTAAAATGATTTCAGCAAAACATTTAGATATGTATATCAAGTGCTTGATAAAGAGTATTCTTTTTAGATTTTCTTATGCCATGGAAAACCAAAAATATTACTTATTAATAATATTCATTTCTCTTACAGATATTAGGCATATGGCTTTCATATTTTCACAATAGTTCACAGTTTATTAAGTTATACTTTACAAAAATATAAATGTTTAATATAAATATGAAACAGGCACATTTAATTTTACTGATTTTTTTATCAATATTACACTTTTTAATAAACTGAAATTTGGCATCAATCAATAGCCCTTATGTTCATTTTATAATATAGAACTTGCACTGAAGTTTTTAATAGATATCCAACTCACAATATCAAAACAGAATTATTTTATTAGCTACATTATTTTATCACATTCCCAAATTTCTATCTGTGCTTTTTAAATGGATGGTTAAAAAAATCTGTTGACTCCCTAAAATATAACAAGTGTATTTCCACAATTCTAGATAAGACATACTTATTTTATCTCAATTTCATTAATAAAAATCTTGGCATTATTTTAATTGTTTTAATACAATTATCATTCCAGCTTTACCATGTGGTCACTTTTAAGTTTCCTAAGTAGAACCTAAGTAACACAAGTAAATATTTTACACTATATAATATTAACTGGAACTTTAATTTTTAAAATTTAAGCCAAATTACTGTTATTCAAAACCAACAATAACAACAAAAAACATGCAGCAAAGCAAGGAAAGCATAATACTACTTTGAAAAAACTATATTATTACTTTACTATAGAAGGATTTCTTAATGAAAAGAGGCAAACAACTTGTACTCAAGTATGACAGTAAAATTAAGTGGAATTATAATTACAAAATGTAAACAAAATAAACCCAAAACATTTTATTGGATTGTGATTTTGATCTCTTAAAGTAATATAATATCCAAAATTGAACCTTATGTATAATATACATAAAATTTGTATTTTAGGAAAGGTACAAATTTATTTGCCAATCTCCTCGAGGAGTTATTGCTTGGAAAATGCAAGAGAATGTGGACATTAAGTGATATAATGAATGATTTAAAGAGACAGCAACCTTAGTATAATAAAGGAAAATATCAACAGTATAAAATTAGCTCTTTATCAATGTTACATATATAAATGGAATCTACATGAAATGCCTCTATGAAACCTACAGAGTTTTAGTATTCAGTTCATCACGTAAAATCACTAACAAAGATTGTCTCTTTAAATTTGTATTGTATTTGAATCCCCATGCAGAATTTTACAAGCTGGCTCATAAAATGCTTGGATAGTCAATAATATGGTTTAAAGCAACATACCAAAAAAACTTTTCCTACTATGCATTTTCCAGAAACATACAAATAGGGGTTAAAACACAACTTTAGTTTCTATCAGGCAGACAAGGCCTTTACCTGAACCCTAGGAACAAAAGGCGTTGTTCTTCTACTAAGGCTTTGGCTCTGGTAAGCAAAATTAAAGAAAAAAGCAATAAAACAAAACCAAAAAGGACAACACGCTGGAACTAAAAGACCAAAGTAAAAAACACATACAACTATCCCTTAAATATAATTTTTCCATAACAATATATATGTAAATTAAGTACTTCAATGTAATGAATAAATTAATTTTTCCAAAATGCTAAAATATATAAAACTATATAAAAACTTAGAATTTATAAATCTGATTTTTAAATATAATCAACATAACAGATTAAGGATGAATGTAAAATAACACATTTGGGCTCAAATATTCTGAAAGAGTGAGTGTAAACAAAACCTGAAAGTCAAGAAATGTCAGGTTTCACACTACACAGAAAAAGGCATAGTCCAAGAAGAAGTTAGATGAAAATGCATTATAGAATTATTAATGAAAAATCATTTGTAGAAGTAATTATATGACTTCTCCAAAATGACATGTCTAACAAAAGTCTAAATATCATTAGCCAAGTCAGCGTTAGCATTTCTTAAAAGAATAAACACAGAAAAATAAGTGAATTGGAATGCACTGGATTAATTAGTTGATTCAAACCTTAAGAATCTATACCAGGTTCCAGTATTTAAACACCATTTTCAGACAATTATCATATACCACTCGAGATAACACTGTCTATTGCTAACCACACTTATCAATGACGGTATCTCATTTCTTTTTATTTATACAGTTCTTTGTTTCTCCAAGCCTCTATGGACAGTTTATTTCAAGTGTATTACCTCCAACAACATTAGAAGGTAGTTGCTATATCTCCAGTTTGTGGATGAGGGAACAGTGACATAACAAAAGGCTAGATGCACTTGCCCAAATGCAAACCAAAAGTAAGATGGTATAAAGATAGAAAATAAAGCCCAGTTGTGATTGAATCATTCTATTTCAAATTCTTATAATAAACCCAATTTCCTTTCTTTTCTGACATATTTTGTTTTGATTTTGAAACAGTTTCCAAAAGACACCACAATAATCAGAATTTGGTGCCTTTTTTAAGACATGCCAACAGTTAAATTAGGAGCAAATTCAGAAGCATATCTCTGGGTTTGAGAAAAGATTTCAAAGCATTTAATTCTGCTTCTTTCACCAAGATTCTATCCCATTCCTCATATTTCTCATGATGTTTGTCTTGTTTAATTCAAAGTTATAAATAGTTAAAGGATTCAGACTTTTCCACTGCTATAAGGAAACAGATTATAGGTCCTAGGAGAACAATTGCCCAATTCAACTATTATCAGACAGACACCGTTCAAGACATAAATCTAAAACCCAAAGGAAAGCAGACCTTAAGAGTATCATTCAATCATATGTGTTATCTTTCTCTCTCTCCAAAAATCAAAGTTTCAAAGTTAAGCTGTCTCTTACTTTTTGTGTGGAGAATTTCCAAAGGAGGAAGTATTTAAATAGGGAGTGTGTTATTATTACCTGTCTGCATAACCCTGACGTGGATAATTCTCTAGTAAATGGGGAAAGGATTACCTAGGTATGCTGACGGGACTATCCAGGTACTTTACAAATAGATTTACTTTCCTTGCCCTCTCACCTGTTCCACCTATTTTAAACCCAAAATATCAAGGTAATGGAAGATTTTTACAAGTAGATATTACTTCATAAACTAAAGACTTAGTTGAAAAGGAATAGTACTTTGAAATAAATTAATCCTTTATGGCAAAACGTTTTCCATCTTCTAAAATGATCTCAAACAAGCATTTCGGATTTCTGAAATCAGTTGTCTAAAATCCATGGCAAGTTAAACCTAATCTTCACCTATAAGTTTATACATTAAACTTGCTATAAAAACATACTTTTTTTAATCGAGGTGAAATTCAAGTAACATACAAGTAACCATTTTAAGGTGTACAATTCAGTGGCATGTAGTACACTCACAATGCTGTGCACACCACTTCCCTCGCTTCAGAACTCACCACCCTGAGATCACCCTAGAAAAATACCCTACAAAGGTATTCTTAATCACTCCCCATTCCCTTATTGCCCCAACTCCTGGCAACTACTAAGCTACTTTCTGTCTCTATAAATTCTGGAAATTTTATATAGGAATGGTGAAGTATGATGTTTTTCACTGCAATTTGCACATTTCAATTCATGTATTTTTAGCATGAAATATCTCATAAAATCTATAACACTTCAGCCTCATACAAATGAAGATTTGCATTTGTACACTGCAATTTATTTTGCATTTTTAATGTCACTTCCTACTACATACTGCACTATCTTTAAGACATTCCTTTTATGCAATGCTTCTGGAGTAATAAGTTTGTGACAATGAGGTATAAAAGATAAAAAATTCAAAAATTTCATTTACATAAAGTTTAAAAAAAATCTAGAGTTTCTAAGGATATATAGAAGATACATACCTATTCGTCAGTTACTTATCCCTTTAAATGGGCATATAAAATGGATATGTACAATATTTACAAACTCATCACTAAAAATGGAGCCAGAAAAATATTAAAACAAAGTAATTTAGGAAACATTGCAACCATAAATTAACCATAGGCCCTGAAGTAAAATAAAGTATGATTGTCAAGAATCAGTATGTTCTGAAAGAAAGAATTCTGAGCCATTTATCACTTATAAGAAAGTTGAAGTCTATACTTTATCTTAACATTCTATGAAAAAACTGACCAAAGACTACAAATTAATTTAAAAATATTGAGAGAGTTATAAAAATAATCATCTGAAGAAGGAAACTATTAGATTGTGGAAGAAAGCAAATTTTATAAAGAATCAAAATAAAGGGAGTGCTGACTCTAAAAAGTACAATATATAGTCCAGGCGTTATTAACATGATCTTTTACAAATCTTCTCACTTAGTTTATATTAATTTAATGCATATTAATGGTACTAATTAATGTATTACTAATATATTAATAATGCATTGATATAATAATTAATTTACATTAACTGCATGTTAAATAATTGTACATTAATCACTGGTTAATGTATATTCATGGCACTTTCATAGTTATGCACTAGAATAATAAACAGCAGCACAATTCAAGCATGGAGAGGAAATAAACTGCATGAAATTTTAAAAATCATCAACAGCCTTGAGCATGAAAGTTTAAGTGACAATTTGCATTATACATACATTTATATTTGAGAAAATATCAGTCCAAGAACTGACACAAATATATTAGGAATGTCAGCTCACCTGCTGTACAAATTATCTTTTTTCTCAGGCATTAGGACTCTCATGATTTTGTAAGTCATGGGCCCAGGTAAAATCTCAACAAAACCAAAAATGCCCAAAAGTAAAATGGAAGCACACAAGGATTATAATGTTACCTTGTGACTTCTTAGGGGTTTTCACAAAGGGCGATACATGTGGACACATATTTTCTCAACCTCTACATTATTACAACAAACCAAAATTGTCTCTAGTTGGCAGAAATATGGTTAAATATAAAGGAAAATACTATATCCAGAAAGGTATCTTGCTTATGTTTTTCTGCATGCAAAGAATAAAATTAAAATGAAGTTTCATGAGGGTCACATCCATGTCTATCTCATTCACTGTTGTATTCTCAATGACTAGTATATGACTAACCCGGGGTCAGAACATAGCATGTATTTCTTAAATAGATGATTGAAGTTTAATTTGGTAAAAGTATTTATGGGAAAAATTTTAGAAATAGATTTCAAGAATCTTAAAATTTTTCTTTTTCCTTTCATGTTGTAATTTTACCTCTGGAAGTTATGTCAACAAAAGGATTTTGTCCTAACAAAATATGTAAATTTATATTCAAGGATTTCCATGGCATCATTATTTACAGTAATATAAATCAGAAACAAGATATCCCATCAAAGTAAGCTAAATTAAAATGGAGTAGAAAACAGCTATTACAACCATTTTAAGAAGAATTTTTAAAGAAAAAATGTTTAAGGAAAAAAGTGCACAATGTATTACTAAATGAAAAGCAGGTTTCAAAAAAGCATACACAACTTTATTACAGTGTTGTTTAAAAATTTTATATGTATGTGAATGGTTATATTTTAGTGGCAGGATTATAGATTTTTATTTTTATTTATTTACCTGTAGTTTCCAGATTTACCAAAACAGATTTGCTTTATATTTATAAACATATTCCTGGAACATACCCTTTCCAAGTCATAAGAAAATGATAAAAATTGTGTACATTTAAAATTACAATTATGTGGATTTTAAGTCAACATTATTTATAAATATAAATGGTATAATTTTATACCACTATATATACATTTAGAAGTAAAGCTTTTAAGTTTGTATTTCCCCCAAATATTTAACAGTTTTATCTTTCTACTATATTCATTTGGAACGACGAGGAAAAATACCTGTATTGAAATTTGTCTACATGCCTGCACTATGCTCCTCACCCTTCCCTCCTACTCCAATTTCTTATGGGGTCTTGGGATTTCAAACATGGTAACAAAATGGTACTTACTTATTATGGAAGTCTAACTTCCACTCCCTTCTCTACCAACTGAAGCTAACTACAGACACACACAGATTATTTGTGTGTTGGCATCTTCCAGCCATCCTGAGCACTACTTAAAGATGGAGTATTTAAACAGATCCGTGATCATTAAAAACAAAACAAAACAAAACAAAAAACAGTAGCTAACACTTATTAGCACTTTATAAAATGGTGGAAGAAAATACATATACATTTGTAACCATAAATGACAACATCTGTTCTGTCAATATATGTAAGGGAATAAATAGAAAGATGCTACTTATTGTGGAAAATGGAAAAAAGACCACTGTCCTCAAATGAAAAAGTTCACTCTGTTTATGAAAGAGAAAGAAAAAGAAAATGATAAAGAGAAGAAATTCATTTTAGTAAGACATTTACAATCTCCTAATAGTATCTCATCTTCTTTCTTGCATAACTTTTCTGTTACTGTCACCTTTATGATCAAAATACTCCCAAAACAGACATTTCTAATAACTATTTCAATAATTTTAATGTTTATTTTACTTATGCTCCCTATATCTCCTTTTAATTAATGAAAATTCTTCAGTAAAAATCAAACATCCCCCTGCCCCCAAAAAAGAAAAGGAGAAATTTCATAGCTGATTTAACAAAAAGCTTCTCTATTGGTTTTAAAACAGCAGCCCTAGAATAGTTTAACTTCTAACACTTTTTATCCAAAATTCAATGTCCGGATTTTGAGAATCTGAAATTCAAAAAATTTCAAGTTTCTTAACTTATCAGCCTTATTATAAATATTAACCTGCATGTTTCTAAAATGTGGGTAAATTAAAATATTTAAATATTTTAAACAATTTAAAAAGGGAATAACAACTGAAGAAATTAATAAAGAAGTCAGGGCTTATATTTGCAAAGCTCTTCTAACATGGACATAAAATGAATAATTGTATTTTTAACTTTTATTATAAAATGTTCAAATTATGGATCACTTAACATGAAATCACCCAGTGTACTCAGTAATCTATTATCTATTTCCCCATTTACTTAGTTTTGTCTCATATTCAGAGCAATACTCAAACCCTAATATTACTATGAAATTCACTCCAAACTTCCTTAAATTTGAAAAGCAGGGAAGAATATATAAATATTTACTTTCATCATAAATATATCATCTTTGTATAGTACAGCATTTTTATTTCTCTTAAAAGACTATGACAAATTATAGTCATTTTAAGGTATTGAGCAAAAATCATGACCTTGAATTTTGGAATAATATTACTAAGGTAAAAAAAAGGTTTTAGATATCTTCACAACTTCTAACTCTCATTAAATTACAGAAAGTTTAATTCTAATAAAGAAACACTATACTGAATATTTAATATTGAATTTCAATTAATTAAAATTACTAAGAACAAGAAAATTGATGGTCAAAAACACAATTGTACCATAAGAGTTTTGTTTACAAAAACAAAAACAAAAAAACTTTAGCATAGTGTAGTAAAAATGCTATTTAATATTCCAAAAAGAGAAAATAACTTAGTGATTACATACTGAAAGTTGTCCAGATAAGAACTGGGGAACATCCCTTAACATGCCTGGACTCATGGGAGAGGTGACGGATATAGAAGGACGATCCATTTTCTGAGATTCAAATGAGCTAGAACCTGAAATGATAATTATACATAAAGAATAATAATGATGGTTCTTCATTAGTATTTAATAATATATGTCATATACCTTTTCATTTATTTATTTAAAATGTTCATAAAATGTCATTACATAGAACATTTTCTTAGCCACAGTGCCCCAAATGTTCTCAGAGCTTTTTTGAAGCAGAAATGCAGCTTAGGGGATATCTTAAGACCAAGGATGAATCATTTTCTGAGCCAATTATAGTAGAGACAGATCTCTACCTCAGGACCTAGTTACTTTGTTATGTGTACTAAATTTATATCTTATAAAAACATATTAAGAAACTTTTAAAAGCAAAACCTAAAATCAATAAAGCAGCTTGAAGATGGTCTAAACTTGCAATGCTAAAAACATTAAGTACTAGAATGTTAATTATGAAATGTGTTTAGGACATATTTTCCAATCATATCTGGAAGAATATAATAAATTAGATGGGCAGAAAGGAAGTGAGGGGCTATGAAAAAAGATACAGAATAGCAGAAAAAGCAGAACCACAGTACTCACAAGTCATACACTTGAATTTATTTCTATGGAGAGGAAGGGACAAATTAGAAAGTGAATAAAAATTAAGCTAATGGGATACAGGGGGATTTACATGCCTGGAATTCTGGGCTACACATTATGGCACTAATAATGTATCCACACTAAGCTCTTATGAGCAAGGTAACACAAACTACATTTGAGGATGATGACTTTACCACTAATTTAAAGTGTGGATTGAATTGAGAGAGAAGGAAAACAGTTAAGAACCAGTAGAATTCAATAAAATAATAATAGGAAAGGTTGCAAAAATGAAATGGAAAGAGTCTAGGCAATATCACAAAATAAGAGAATGAGGACCCAGAAAACTAATTAGGTATGAGAGATAAGGGAAAAAAGAGACAAAGTGAAACAAAGATTTCAAGCCTTGTAACCAGATATGAGGTCAAAAAGTCCCCTAGGTGTCTCCCTATTCTCTGCACAGGACAATGCTGATATTCCTTGGGATGCAGAACCCTGGACATGTCCTGTGTTTAAGGGAATGGGTAGAGAAGTTATCTGGGGACATAGCACCCATGTGACACCTCTGAGACATCCAAGGGGAGGTGAAAGCAGGAACCTGGATGTATGGATGGGAATCTGCAAGCCTTGGGATAAGAAGTAACAGTAATAGTTTTTACAGTATTTATATGTAGAAAGAATGATGGCTTTATCGTAAGAAATAAGCTGTTTTCTACATGTTAAGTTTCAAGTAACAGGAAGATACTTAACAACATATTCTTTAAACATCCAGGGATGATGGAACAATGACAGGTCATATTGATTATGTAAACTTAAGAGTCACATGAAGAGAATTAATTGAGGAATTAAGGACAGAGAGTTAAGAATTGTGCCTTGGAGAAACCTATTCTTCAAACTTTAGAATAAAGGACTGAATCTAATCAGACAAATGACATCTATCTCCTCAGGAAGTTTTAAAATTGTAGACGAGGGGATTTTTAAATAGTTATAATAAGATAAAGGGTTACATCCTGCTCACACAGTATCTAAGTGATGTTATATAAGTGAATAAAAATTTAACCTACTTCCTAGGACTTTGTAAGAAATAAATGTAATAATGTAGGTACAACATCAAGCACAGTTCTAGGCACTCAATAAAACAGGAGCAATGATGATGATATCAGTATACATAACAATGGCCATTACATTTGTATTTATTTATTATGTTGTAGTTTATGTGATTGTGATGTTATTTTCGATAAAGTGATCTGGCACCTCACCAAAGGTACTAATGAAATAGGTCATTTGATCATATTTTAAAGTATAGAACCATGCCGTTCCAAAAGGATTGCACTACTCTGGTAAAGATTTTAAAGAAACTTATAACTGTAATATAAAAGTAAAAATATCTCTTTTAATAGTGTATTCTTAGTTATTGTATGTAGAGAATCTGACCACTTCTTGCCACCTTCATTGCTAACATGATGGTCTAAGTCACCAAACAAAATACGAAATACTAAAATAGTTCCCTCACTGGTCCCTCTGCTTTCACCCTTGCATCTATGTAAACTATTTTCAACATAGTAACCAGATTTTAAAAAATAAATCCCTCCTCAAAACCATTGTACGCAGCTACTGATTTCCCTCAGAGTAAAGGCCAAAGTCTTCTCAGTGGCTTATAAAGTCTATGCAATTCGGGTCTCCACCACTACCCCATCCTCCGTCCCACCCTTCCCCCTACACTCGCTCTGTTGCAACCACACTAGCCTCCTTGCTTTTCCTAAATGCATCTTAGGTTTTCCTGCCTTAAAGCCAGCCACTCCACAGTCTGGTCTCTGCACCTAGAAAGCTTTCCCCCCAGACAGCTACTCTTTCAAATCTTTGCTCCAATCTTTTCCTTCTCAATATGGTCTTTACTGATCAACAGTTTGACTTGCAACTCTCCTCCTCTCTTCTTTTACAGTAGCCCTTACTCTTAATCGATCAAAAAAAAAACATAGTTCATTGGAAAAAAAACATTTGTTTAACATCTGAAATAGCATTCAAACACAAGTAATAAAACGTATTTATGTATTTAACATTAAACTTATATGTCTATATTCCATTACTACTCAGATGTTAAATTAGAACTACTATCCCATTTTCTAAAAATATAAATTAGAATATATATAATTATTCAGTAGATTGTCCCAAGCATTTCCCCCACTTATTGAGGGTTAGGTTACAAAGTAGTATATAATTAAATTAGGGGAAATTATGAGGGGGGATAATTTGGGGAGCAATGGGCATGTTCATTATTGTTTTACTGTGATGATAGTTTCATCTGTAAGTCAAAACTTAGCTCTTTGTGTTCTTTAAATAAGTACAGTTTTTTGTATATGTCTTAATAAAGCTATCTAAAAATACATGGTAGTTACACACTGTGGCTTAAAAAACATCTTAAAACACTATAGAATTTAATACTTTTTCCTACAATGTCATGAATACTAAAATTTCCATCTTTATATGATTATAAAATTGATAACAAGATTATTGTATTTCTTACTTTGTATTAATAGATAAAATACTTCTTGAACCCTGATGAATGGCATTAGTAATATTTCTTCTAGAACAAATGAAACTTACTAGATTCCAGTTGTACATGTGTGCTATCAGGTATTCTAGGTATATCTCTGAAATGATAGGAAAAGAAAACAAGACATTGTTTTAACAATTAATGCAATTGCTATTTGGATCATTATTGACCTAAATTATAACAGGACAGTATGAAATGAACAAAACTGTGCATGACAGTGGCATTATATAAATAAGAAAAGAACAAGCCATAGCTCTTTATTTCTAACAAAAATATTCTGAGCTAACCTCAACTACTTAAAAGGAATAATTCATATGCATTTATAGCAGATTTGAAAAAACATACACTTTATTTACTATGTGCCTCACTATGCAATTATCCATTCTAATACATGTCTTATGATACATAATTCTATTATACTGTTATTTTTACCTGCTGTTCTAAATCTGAAATGCAAATAAAATATCAACAGAAGAAAAAATTTTAAATTCAGATTTTGATTGAAATTTTAAAAATGTAATAAATCCATTGAAAAAAATGCAAACATGTTCCTTCTTGGGACTTATAAAATTCTCTTGTAACTTCATTTATACCAAACCTATGTACATTGTTGTTTAAGATTTTCCAGGAGGGGTAGGTATTAATGGTTAAGATCATTCAAAAAGTTACATACAAGAGACTTTAAAATATTAAACACAATTATGATTGGAAGATCCTTCATACTAGGAAATATATTTGACTAATACACTAAGCTGATACACTGCAGTTTTACCATATTGCAAAAACTATGAAAAGACAAATGGAAAACAGAATTTCATGTGCCAGATTCATTACTTTGAAAGGAACATTTTAATAAAACTAAGTTACCAACTTAAGTCATTTTCTCTTTTCATTTCTAGAAAGAGATCAAAATAATATTGTCTGATCATTTCCTACATGAATGAGTGAAAACTGGGCATTAGTATTCTACAACAAAGTAGAATTCATAAAGCCTAACCCTCAAATACTCTTACTCCAAACATGCACGTAATAATTTGCTATTAGTTTATATTTTTCTATTGCTTTTATTTAGTTACATATCTTTTATTTTGGCTTAGAATATAAGCTTCTATAGAGGAAACACTGCTGTGATTATTTAATGAGTAATTCTCATAATACAGACAAAAAGAATTATATTTATTGCCAACCTTTGGGAATTGTTAATTTAATCCATAAGTAACAAATTGCAAACATCAAAGAGTAGTTGGTGCTGATTTATTTTTGTTTGTTTCCTTAAAGATTATGTTTTTCCTTAAATTGTTCTATCGACAAATAGCATGTCCTTATGCCCTTCCTTTCCCATATTGAAATCTCAATTTTGAAAAAATATGTAAAATTTGCTGACCCTCATTTTTACCATGGAGAGGATCATAGTTCATGAAACTTCTTTTTAAAGTAATTGTTAGTATAGTCCCCTTCTCATCCTAATGCCCTGTCTATTAAGCTACTAAGACAATAAAAAAATAAACACTAAATATTTCTTTTTCTATACTTAACTACATATTCTAACATATTTAAATAAAGAGAGTCACAATTTTTGGTGAGGTAATAATTGATTTTTACAAAGCAATCAGACTTTTTTGGATTACACATTACAAATTATTTAATAGTAGTCAACTTTATACATATATAAAGTACTCAAACCAACTCACCCAATAGGTCTTGAAACAACAAGCTCCACTTGTGGTTCAGGTTTGGATTCAAGAATGATATTATATACTTCTTCAAACGTGGCTCCTTGCAATAACCTTCCATTCCATTCTAACACTTCATCACCTATAGTATATACATCAGTAATGATAATCTTAGAAGAAACAGTAATCTTGTAAAATATACTCAAAACAAGAACAATCTTCAACAGCAACAAACTCCATAGCATAAAATCACCATTATAGAATGAAATGCATTCTGAGGATAGCATCAGATGCAAAAAATTTGATGACTAGGGTGATTAATACATTTTACCCAAAAGGGCAGGGGTCAAAGCAAAAAACTTACAAATAAAAGTTATCTCTGGGATTTCTGAATAGAAATTCTAATTCTAGAAACAATCACCAGCAGTTGCCTCTTTGAAGGTTTTATGACACTGTATTGTGGGTTTCTCAATATATATGCAACTGAGCATCTTGTCTAAACTCTCTTGTAAAAAGCTTAATATTTAGCATATTATTGAAACCTCTCTAAGGCACTCAAGGATCTCTTCAATAGTATCCATTACCAAAGAGATAAGGAGTAACACATTTTAGGAAATATGTATTTATCCATGAAGTTTGTTTCTTTAGTTGTTGGGACTTTTTCAAAAGAAAAATGAAAGCTTATGGGAAACAAAATAATTTAATACTAGATATAAAATGGGAAGTTCTATCACAAAGAAATAAGATCATAAACATAAAAATCTTTTTATCTAATGTGACTCAAGAAATCTATTAATAAGTAAAGATTTATATTTAAGTTAAATGAGCTTTGTTACTGTTCAAATCACTTCTAAATGAGAATAACCTTCTATAACTACACAAGTTAACACTTTAAATATAAATAATCAAAGATAGAAACTTACCTGGTCTAAGATGTCCTACAGTATCAGCTAAACTTCCTTTTTTTACTTTGGTAATAAATGCACAGAGCCGACCTGATTCAGTCATCTTTCCTCCTACAACCTGTTTAAAAGAGGAAAATGTTAAACCAAGTGTATTGTTCAAATGAACATAGCTGAAAATTCAAGTAAAAAATAACTAGACAATGTGCAGCCTTTAAAACTATAATTTAATATACTAAAAATAATTTTTAAAATAATACAGTGTTATTATTCGGAACTGAGTACATGTCCCAAGAACTGACTCATTTTACATATTCCAAATGTTTTGCAATTTAATTCATTATTTATTGAAAATATTATTTACCTTAGAAACAATTTGACAATTTGTAAATTACAGAATTCTGACTTTTGTCACTTATAAAAACATGTTATTATAGTACTACATAATTACAGTAACATTTCTAGTTGTAGATTTCAAGTATTATAATCATATATATATATTTTGCCTTTACTATAATTATGATAACCTACCAAAATCTCATTAGTTACTAATCTTTTAGGCACATTGATAATGTGCATCATGATGAGGGATTTTTAGTGGGAAAATTATAAAATTTACTTAATTTCATCAGAATTAATATAAATGCTAAACCATTTGCATCCCAGTTTTTCTATTTTTATGTTTCTATTAATATACATCTTTTAGAAAAAGAAGAAACAAATGTTAGCAATAATGTTGTATCTGTAAGACTGGCACCTCACAAAACTAATACTTTTATTCTGATCAGCTACCATGCAATTACCATATCAACTTTACAGCAAGTTAAGAAAATAGTAATTTCTTGACTAAAATGTTTTTTTTTCCTCTTTTAAATTGTGTGATATTTTAATTTTAAAAATTGTGGATATATCTTATTTTTTGTATTTATTCCAAAATTGCAGTGAATTATACTCAACTGTAGTTCAGTTAATATTAACTAGTTATTCCAGTTTGATTCCGAAAATTAAATGTATAGATACTATGGGCTGACATCCCTATAGTAATATTAAAAAAAACCCTTTCATAGCTTAATATACTTCAATAATAGTAATTATTGGCTATTATTATTATTGAAATCTTACACAGACCCATACTGGCTAAATGTTTGCATGTTGCTTTATTTAGTCTTATTACAACCACTCAATAAGTGATATTATCTCCATTGTACAGATGAGGAATGAAGCTAAGAGTTTAATTGCTCAGTGCCATATTGTTAGTAATTGCTGCAACTAGAATTCAAGCCAAGACTTCCTAACCTTTATTGTATACAGCTCTAATACTATACTGGGTAGATCTGGACTTAAATCCCAGCTTCATCACCATCTTTGTGACAGTAAGTTACAACATTTCTCTAAGCCTATTTCTCATTTGTTGTGTTAAATAAGATGGTAGATATAAAATACTCAAATGAGTGCCAGCCACATGGCAGACACCCAATAAATGTTAGTTGCCCAGTTACGCTTACACCCAAAGTTTTCTACTATTTCTCACTATATTTACAGGACAACTTCTGTGGCAATGGTTTACCTTAAAACATTTACTCTTTTCTCAATTCAGTTTTTAATTCACCATAGAGGTACACACACACACTCACACACACAAAACAGAGTTCTAATTAGTGTACGTACCAAATAATTGCCTGGAATTTTGCAGTAAAATATAAATCAATATTTATATTAAATCTCCTAACAAGTATTTTTGAATATACAGACTTCAAACAGGATTCTCTTTCACACACACACATACACAAATACACACACACATTTTGCTATATTAATACAAAAACTATGTTCCTATGTAAATCATATATTACATATTACATTTCCCAAATTTGCATATTTAGCAGTTGAATAAAACTATCAGTTTAGTAGAATATAAATACAGATATAGACTTAAGGACAAACTGTACAGGTAAAATAAGGTTGAGCAATGTATTTAGGATTCAAGTATATAACTCAAGTTATAGTTTCCAAAATTATATAGAAAGTATCATTGTAGAATGATGGCAACTTCTTAAATAATATTTGGAAAATGAAAAAGTTTTGATTAATGAACACAAATATTTGGAAATTCTTTGTTGGTATAAGCAAAAAGAGTTACCATGTCTTGTTTTCTGATAAACCTGTAAAGTAGTAGAGAGCCAAAATCCCATATATTTCATCATATACCTTCAAGCCAAGCATTGCTCCTGAATCTCGAGGTACGCTTCCATCTTTCAGACGCTTATTTAATAAAATGCGACCAATTAAACGATCTCCATCTTTAGATGGCTGCCACGTCACAGGGTGCTGACATATTGCATCAATAACAACAAAAAAAATTAGTGCTCTTTTATTACAAATGACTCCTTCTACAATCTCTATAAACTTTAGATTTCCAAAGTGCTATGATTACACAAATCTGTTTGCCTTCAGAATATTGATCAAAAGGGCTTAGTACATTATGCTAATAACCACGATTTTATAATCTCGAATTTTTTCAAAATCCAATCACTTCAAATTCTTACAATACCCTGACACAATACTGCAGTTATATTGTGCTACAAAATATGAGAAATCTTGAAAATATATGCAAACTCTATCTACACACTCAAGATTAAAAATTCACAAGCAGAAGACATAAATGGAAATTCCATGTAATTGAATTTTAAAATGAGAATTTAATCTTCAAAGACTTTTGGAAGACTTAATAAGACTTTATTAAGTATCTTTTATTAAAAGTTAAAAGGTCAAATTATATTAAAATATGAAATTTGAACCTATGACAGGGGCTTTCTGAAATAGGTTTCTATGTTAAAATTATAAAAATAACACAAACCCCAGTAACTTTCCAATTGAATATGCATAAGAGAAATAGGCCTAATTCAAAGGTGAGGCTCAATTGTATTTCTCACTTTTTGGAGGTTCACTGATGCTTTGAGGTCTTTGATCTATTTAGTAAATTAATTTTACTAGATAATTCAATGGTATCCATTGTTAAATTAACTTGAAAATGTTAGGAGTTAACTCTTTTTCAGGCCAGAACCATGCCCTTTATAAATCATGACACAATTCCTTAATGAATTACATGTCAAACAACAAAGCAAATTGACTTGTGTAATCAGAGCCTCACAGTCATCAAAAAGTAGCATGCACATCTTCATGCAAAATTTAGCAGGCAAAAGACAAGTTCCACTCAATCACATCTATATGGTAAAAAGATTTCAAAAGTCTCACTATACTAAAAGCAAAAATAATAAATGACAAAGCAGATGGCAATGATTCTATTAATTAATACTACATTAAAATGCTATGACAATGAAACAAAAGAGCAAAATGACAGTGAAAGGGAAAAAAGAAAAACAACTTTTTCTGTGCAAACAGACCCAATTATCTCCCTTTGCCTGGGAGTCAAACTATTAATAATTTAATTTCATCCCAAGGAAAATAAATGCAAGCAATCAAATAAGCCAATCCAAAAATTCTTAACGTTTGTGGTTTATATTAACATTACAAAGTTCTCTCATGCGACCATAGACAAAACATTCCTTTGTTCCTAATTTTTTATTTCATTTACTTATTTTTTGGTATGCCGTCAAACAACAAAAATAGCAAAGCAAGCAAGAAATATTTTGGTTTGTTTGTTTTGGTTTTGTTTTTCTTTTCTGCACCTTAAGAAATGCTACATTCACCCTTGATATGCCCTGTTCTTTTATGTTCTGTTTAAATGAGTGACAAAGAGCAAACAAAGACCAAATGAGCAGGTTAAAAGGCAGGCTCCACAATCTCAGTACCTTATCACTATGGCTATGCTCCTCGTTAAGGGTTGTGCTACTACAGGTATCTACCCCAGAGTCCTTAATCTGAGGCTCAGACCATTCCAAATCCTCTTCCAAAGAGTGGCCACCAAAGTACATCATTTTCTTTTGTCTCTCAGACCTGGTGTTAGAATCCGACAAAACTGCCTGCTCACTAGTTTTTCTTTTTCCCTTTTGACTGTCCCCTACAGGTGCGGGATAAAAAAAAAAATACAAAAAAGAAAACATGCAAAGGTGTAAATAAAAAAAGGAAAAAGTGAAATGATAACGAAAATTAAATAGTAAGGCTCCACATGTCTCACCAAAGACATTGGGGATGCCTCACTGCTATGCCAAGACGTGTGGTCCAACCAGTTGTGATCCACGTCTCCTGTGAGTCAGACAGACAGAACAGTGCGGTAAAGGAGACGGCGAAAAAAAGGACAGACAGAGACATTATAAACATTTTAGCTGTGTGATCCTGTCTGGTTTCAAGAACTTTGTCTGTAGACTCACTTTATATACGAAGAGAAAGCTAAAATTCCAAATGAGTAAAATTTATAGAATGCAGAATATAAAGTTTATGTACTCTAGACAGACCCTACAGAAGAAAATTCCTGCAAGAAAATAATAAACAGGAATAGAAATGAAAAAAATTATATATTCTGAAAAAGAAAAAGATTATCATATATGTCTGTTACACTATTTTTTTCATGCCGGCCTACAGACATGAGTTTGTGTTTAAAGATGAAGGAACATTTTAAAAATTAAACAGTGGTTTGCCAATAACCACTGTAACAAAAAGCCAACCAAATAATGTTGTTCCTGGAATGTAGTAGTATATTCTTTATAATGCTGAAACCTCCTAAAAAATTTGGGTGATTAAAAAAAAAATCAGTTAGACAGAAAGACTAATTTTGTATGAAACAACAAAAACACATTCACTAATTTCTATTAGCAAAAATAAAATAAGCTTTTACCTAAATATCATGGATTATTTAATATTACTTTGAAACAATTTTTCTACCTTTTTTCAGAAATTGCATTCTCATAAAAAGTAAGTTACCTTTTAAAATAATTTTGTCAGACAATTTATGTAATTGGCAACTAAGAATGAATGCCCATTTCCCAAACTTATGTGCTCCTTATTTGCCTTACATGAGAAAGAATTTCTTTTTAGTCTCTATGTGTACATATATCTCTCAAAGCTTTATTTGTGCTTTCAT
This sequence comes from Smutsia gigantea, assembly GCA_032199065.1. NCBI lineage: Eukaryota > Metazoa > Chordata > Mammalia > Pholidota > Manidae > Smutsia > Smutsia gigantea. The sequence continues at coordinate 14,539 of JAVSCE010013737.1, read as the reverse complement.
CTATTGAAAACTATTTATTAAACACCTTCCATTTGCTATGTATTGTGCTAAGCTCTAGTATGAGTAAAACAATGAGACATACAACAGAGTGGAAATAAACAAAATAAATAAGTTATCAGGGTCATACAGGAGAATACACTATGAGAGACTATAGTAAGTACAAGAGGCAGAACTCTCAAAATACTACCAGAGAGTATAATAAGACCTAACTTGGATTTTGGGGTCAGCAACACCTCTAAAGTAGTGATGTTTAAGATGAGAAATATGTGATTTAAAGGATAAGTAAGAAGAGACAGATGGAATATGTTTGAAAGAGCATTTCAGGAAGAAACACCAAGGTACTATAAAAGAACTGATGAAACGTGTCTGAACCAAAAAGAATGAGGGAAAAAATAGAGCTAAATAAGGTGAGGCAGCAAAAACCAGTTTAGAGAGGACTTTTCATGCCATATTCAAGATTACTAATTTCATTCATTGAAAGATTTTAAGCAATATGGTGACATGACCTGATTTACATATTTAAAAGATGAATAAAAGTACTAAATAGAGATTTAGTTGAAAGACACCAAGAGTTAAAAGCTATTTGTTATAATCCATGGGACAGTTATTATGGCATGAACAAAGGTGATGGCAACTGACATGATAAGCAAAGAGAATTGAGAGATGTTCTGAAGATAGAAATAAGAGAGCTAAGAAAGACTAAAGAGTCAAGGATAACTTCTAGGTTGCCAGGATTAATAACTGAATAGAAGGGAAAACCACTTATGAGATGGAGAAAAATAGAGGAACAACACTTTTTATTAGGGAAGGGGTAGGAAGGAATTACTCTGTTTCATAGAATCTTAGATGTCATTGACTATAAGATTCATAGATATTAAAATGATAAAAAATATGCATCTTAGAATTAATTACAGTGATTGATTTTGGGATATATTTATCAAAATACCTGTAAGTCATTCAAGTGGGTATATAAGAAATCAATTGGTTAAGCTGTAATTAAGAAGCAAAATCTGACAGAGAGAGACAAATACCATACACCTTCACTTATGAGTGGAATCTAAAAAACAAAGCAAGCAAGCAAAACAAAACAAACAACTCACAGATACTGAGAACAAACTGATGACTGCCAGAGGGGAGGAGGGTGGAGATATAAACAAAATAAGGTGATCCTGAGCTGGAGACATAAATCGGGAATTATTAGCATACAGATAGGAGTAGGTGGATCATTTAGGAACAGAGGGTAAAGTAAGATATGAAAAGGACCCAGACTGAATTCTGACATTTAGCGTTTGATTTGAAAAAAAAAAGAGACAGGCTGAGAAGGAGCATGAAGAGAAAGAAAAGGAGGAGGAAGAGATGGAAATCTCCAAAACAAATAGAAGAGCTTCCTAAACAGGAGGAGAAATCATCTATAGAATGATTTCTTCACATCAGGTTAAGATATGAAACTGAAAAGTACGCAATATTTGGCAACACAAAGATCAGGAAGGATATATGAAAAAGCACTTTGTTAGAATGATGAAAATTAAAATCTGGTTGAAGCAACTGAAGTCAAAGGAGATGAGGAAGTTCAAAAATTGTACGTAGTGAAATCCCCAAAATACTATAATCAGCATCACTTGGAAACTTACTAGAAATGCAAATTCTTGGTCACAAACCCTAGACTTATTAATCAGAAATTCTGTAGATGACGTTTAGAAAGTTGTGTTTTAACAATCCCAACACGTGATTGAGAACCACTGGAAGCAATTATTTTAAGAAGTTTATTGGTGCAGGATGATGAACTTGTGCTATCTAATACACACAAAATTTAACTTGTAGGAAAAAAAAAAACCCTTCTTTAATTTGTGAACTTGAGAAGTACTTCCCAATCTTTTTCATAGCACAAATTGACAAGTATTATTTTATGGCTACCCAAAAAACTGAGACTATTTTATCTCAGAAAAAGTATAAACCATTCAAAATACTCTATTGTTCCACAACAAAACATTGACAAATCTCTGAATTGGATTAAATATAGCGTGGAGACTGTAAATGAAAATTCTTGGCTGGTTTATGTGAAGGTCTGAGAACTCAGCTTTCAATCTCTCTTCTCTTTCTATGACTGCAGCCTACCAAAAAAAGCAGAAATATAGGTCTTTCCTCTGTAAATAAAGGAAAAAAGCTGTTTAGTCATCTGAAGTTCATGCAAAAAAGAATTTTTGTCCGTTTGACTGATGAAAGAGCAGCCATGTGTGGTAGGCACCAGTAAATATTTGTACATAAAAATTAGTATTACTATAAAAATTAAATACAGTAATCAATGTAAATCATATAGAAAATAGTCCTAAACTACTAGGACTATTAGTAGTTAGATAATAATACTTATCATTTAATATTCTTATTTTGTGTAGTTTCAAAGGGCAGAACTAGGATAATAAAGTATTGTTTCTTTAGTAGCAGTACAAAAAAATGTATTGCTGGGCTTTCCAGTTCCAGAACAAGAAACAGAAGACATAAAAAAGAACCAAATGGAAATTTTAGAACTGAAAAATAAAAGAAATTTAAAAAGCAAATGGATGCAGTTTATTGCAGAATGGAGAGGAGAAAACAACTCAATGAACCTGACAATAGAACAAAAAATATCCAATTTGAAAAACAGAGAGAATACACACTAAAGAATAAAATAAAATAAACAGAGCTTCCAAGGCTTGTGGGACTGTAACAAAAGATCTAAGATTCATATCATTGTAGTCCCAGGAGAGAAGAAGATAGGTTTGAAAATGTATTTGAAGAAAAAAATGACTGAAAACTTCCCAAATTTGCAAAACACGTAAGTTTACTGATTCAAGAAGCTACATAAATCCCAAATAAGAAATACAAAAGAAATCTGTGCCAAGAAACCTCATAATCAAACTAAAAATTAAAGACAAACCATCTTGAAAGCAGCAAGAAAGAAACACCTTACCTAAAGGGAGGAAAACAATTCAAATGACAGTGGATTTCTCTTAGAAACTTTAGGGGCCAGAAGGAAGTGGCATGATATTTTTCAATTGCTGAAATAAAAGTAAAGTCAACTCTGAATTCTAAATATGATAAATTATCTTTCAGGAATTAATGAGAAATAAACATATTCTCAAACAAAAGAAAAACTAACAGAATTTATCACCAGCAGACCTGCACTAAAAGAATGGTTAAAGGAAGTTCTGGAAACAAAAAACAAAAAGAAGGAATCTGGAAATATCAAGGAGGAATAAAGAATGTGGTAAGCCAAAATATGAGTAAATACAATAGACTTTCATTTTCTTCTTGAGTTTTCTAAATTATGTTTGATGATTGAAGCAAAAACTATACATTGACTGATGTGCTTTTCAATATATATAGTTGTGTTTAAGACAATTACCTTATAAATAGGAAAAGGGTAAAGGAACTTGAAGTATGTTAGATTTCAACATTCCACTCTAACTAGTAAAATATCAACACCGGTAGGAAGTGCTAAATTGTGCAAATGTAATATAGTACCTAGAGCAACCACCAAAAAAAAATGCTTTGCAAGGAAATGTACTCAGAAATACTACAGATGATTATTGTATAACTCCATACACAAAAGTAAACTTGAAATAGATCAAAGACCTGAATGTAAGTCAGAAAACCATAAAACTCTTTCAAGAAAACATAGGCAAAAATCTCTCAAACATACGTATGAGCAATTTTTTCCTGGACATATTTCCTCAAGCAAGGAAAACAACATAAAAAATGAACAAATGGGACTACACCAAACTAAAAAGCTTCTGTACAGCAAAGGACACCATCAGGAGAACAAAAAGGCATTGACAGCATGGGAAAATATATTAGTAAATGACTCATCCAATAAAGGGTTAACACCCAAAACACATAAAGAACTCATACACCTCAACACCCCAAAAATATAACCTGGTTAAAAAGCAAATGGAGGACCTGAACAGACATTTCTCCAAAGAAGAAATACAGATGGCCAACAAGCACAAGAAAAGATGCTCCACATGGCTAATCATCAAGAAAATGCAAATCAAAACTACAATGAGACATCACCAAGCACCGTTAGAATGGTCACTATACAAAAAACAAGAAATCACAAATGTTGGTAAGTATGTGGAGAAAACAGAGCTCTCCTGCACTGTTGGTGGGAATGTAAATTGGTGCAGCCACTGTGGAAAGCAGTATGAAAGTTCCTCAAAAAACTAAAAATGGAAATACCATTTGATCTAGTAATTCCATTTCTAGGAATTTACCCCCAAAAAATTAAATCCCTGATTTTAAAAGATATATGCATCTTTTTGTTTACTGCTGCATTATTTACAATATGGAAGCAACTTAAGTGTCCATCAACAGATGAATGGATAAAGATGTGGTACATATACACATGGAGTATTATTTGACCATAAAAAGAAGAGAAATCCTGCCATTTGCAACAACATGGATGGATCTCAAGGGTATTATGCTCAGTGAAATAAGCCAGGTGGAGGAAGACAAATACCATATGATTTCACTTATTTGTGGACTATAAAAAACAAAGCAAAACAGAAGGAACAAAAAAGCAGGGACTCACAGACACTGAGAAGTGATTAGTGGTTACCAAGGGAGAGGGGTTGGAGGTGGGTGGGTGGGAGTACAAAGGGGTACGAAAATTCTCAACCATGATATAAGATGGTTACAGAAATGGTAGTACAGCATGGAGAATACAGTCAATGATTCTGTAACATCTTTTTATGTTGATGGGTACTAAGCACACTAGAGTGGGATAAGATTTAATAATATGGGTAACTGCTGAACCACTATGTTGTACATTTGAAACCAATATAAGATTATATATCAATACATCAATAAAAAATGTAAAAAATACTATAGATGAATCAAAATTAAATTCTAAAGTGTTCAAATAACCCATTGGAAGGCAAGAAAAAGAAAACAAATTAAAAAATGGAGGAAAAACAGAAAACAAAAAGAAAATTGCAAACAGAAAAAATGAAGACCAATATCCCTCAAGAATGAAGACATAGAAATACTTAAAAAGATATTAGCAAATAGAATTCAACAACACGTGAAAAGAATTATACACTCTGACCAAATGGGTGTATAATTCTTAATTGCTGGAATGCATGGCTCGTTGAATATTGAAAATCACTGTAACCTATTATATACACCAATTAAAGGGGAAAAATCACATGATCCTGTTCACTGATACAGAAAATACATTCATGACAATTTTAAAAACCTCTCAGAAAATAAGGAATAGAGAATAACTCACTCAAATAAACAAAGGACATCATTCAAACTAAAGGATATTAACAAAAACCAATAGGTATGATTATATTTAATGGTAAAAGGTGCAATGATTAAAGTGAAGAGAAATTTTACCAAAAAGATTATCTTTATTTGTAATAGCTGAAAAATGGAAACAACCAAAATGTCTTTCAATAGGCAATGGCTAAATCAACTGTGGTATATCCATACCCTGGAATACTACTAAGTAATAAAAAGGAAAAAACTACTGATACATACACCACGGATGAACCTCAAGGGTAACATGTTGAATAGAAAAAAAAAATCACAAAATATCACATTCTATATGATACATTCATATAATATTCTCCAAATAATAGAATTATAGCGATGGAAAGTAAATTAGTGGTTAGCAGAAGTTAGAATAAGGGATGAGTGAGAGGAGGAAAGTGTTATAATAAAGGGGTAGCATAGGGAAGATCTTTGTATAGTAGTTCTCTATCTTTATAATAATGGTGGTTACATGAATCCATATAACAGTAAGATATCATAGAACTATATAAACACATTATTCCAATGTCAATTTCCTGGTTTTGATATTGTGCTACAGTTTTACAAGATGCAATAATTGGGGAAACTAGATGAAGTGCACATGGGATCTTTCTGTATTATCTTTGCAACTTCCTGCAAATCTGTAATCATTTCAAAATTAAAAATAATGTGTTGCTGCCTTCACAGGTCGTAATCACCCCATCACTGAAGTGTCCCCCAAAAAAGTCTAGAATACCACTCGTCAGCATATGTAGAGAAGGACCAATGTTTCAGTTAGGAAGTTACACTGAAAGTGCACTAAATCCTATCTAATTCTGATATCCAATCATTCTTTTAGTGCAAGTTAAGCAGTTAAATATGAAACCTGGTCAAAAATAGTAATCAAGAGATTCTTATTTTAAGCTAAGATTTTTTTCCTTCACTTACATTTATTGTAATGTATAAACTAACCCAATAGTGTGTGTATTTATGTATGTGTGCACAATACACACAGAAAAAAAATTCAGATATTCTAACATTTTTGTACAGTCATTAAATGAATGCAAGAGTTTATTAACTGTTCTATGTCCTTGTTTTTATTATTTTATTCAATAGAGGTTTTGCAATTAAATCACAACTATAAAAAGATATTCTTCAACATCCCCATTTTTAAGTTAACCATGTTTATAAAGTCACAGCACATTGTGACAAAGAGACTTTTATAGCTGGAGCCACAAAGCTTATGTTAGAATATTGGCTCCACTCCTTATTAATTTTATGATTTGGGCAAATCACATAATTAGGCCTCATTTACTGATCTGTATAAAATGAGATTACTTGTGATACCTCACATATTGTTAAAAGTTTTAAGTAAGATAATGGTCATGAAAGGTCTTTGCAAATTGTAGAGTCATCCCAAAGCTGATGGTATCATCAGCTTCATCATTATTAAAATAACATAGTCATAACTTTCATTCTAAAGAGATAGGGAAAATTTACTTAAGACCATTTTATTTTTCCTGTCATTTCTCTTCTTGGCATTTTACCTTATTCAATTTGTGAGGCTATGTATGTTGGCATTTCCCAACATGGGACACTGATTCTGCAAAATATTAATAGGCTGAGTGATATAAAGGTCCTCTAATCAAATAAGATTAGAAAACTCTAGATTAAATATAATTAGATTTCTCCAGTGCAGAATTTTTCATATAAGAATAACAATATGCTTCTTTACAAGAATTATATAACATAGAATTTCCACAAACTTAATTGGAACACTAACCTTTCCCACAGGAAAAGTGTTCCAGGAACTGTACTTAAGACACGATGCTGAAATCTTCCTGGAGGGCCATTTTTCCTCATAAGATAGACATTAAAACTGATAATAAGGCTTAAGTATTTTCTCCACCAAAATGTTCAGTAGTAAAGGAGACTCAAGGCCCAAGTAAAATAAAAAAGGTTATTCCGAGAGAATATTATGTACAGCAATGGTTTTCAAACTATGTTCCAACAGTCTGGAACACAGTTGGGGGTATGTGGAGATCTGATTCTAAGGTGGTACCCCATAATTCCCACTTCATGGTGTTCATGCCTTTGTACAGGACCTGGGATTTGTTCCTAATCAAGATAGTGGGATAGCAAGGTGAATGTTTGTCACTCCCATGATATCGTTAAGACTGCCTAGCTAGTTGACTTGCTCTTGCAAATCTTTTGCTAGCTTGACAAAGTAGCCATGACGGGAAGTCCACATGTAAAGGAACACCAGGCAATCTCTAGGAAATGTGGATACCATCTAGGAACTTTGGGTGACATCCAGTCACAAAGAAATGAATTCTGCCAGCAATCTCATTGAACCTGGAATCTGATTCTTCCCCATTCAAGCCCCCAGATAAGAAAAAGCCCAGCCAACACCTTGATTGTAGCTCTGAAACTCTAAGCAGAGTACCTAACCAAGCCATGCTGTGACTGCTAAACAATAGAAATTGTGAGACAGTAAATGTGTAGAAGTTCTGAAAGCAGCAGATTTTTAAAGATAGAAACCAAAACACAAGTCAGTAGATCTAAAGGGCTGGATAGAATAGAACCTTAGGCCATGTCTCAACCTCCAAAACCAAACCAAGGATACCCAAAGTAATAACATTTGAAATAGGGTGATAAAACATTAGGCATAATTAGCTTATGCTTTTAAAAAACCATGCTTCATTGGTATTACCAATGTATTCTTAATAACATGTAATTGATTAAATGTTTATATATATTACATATATTATAATTCATTTTAATAATTACACAGTATGAAACTGTTTTAGGTTCAGTGGGTACAAATAGGACCTCACAAAAAAATCACATTCTAGAAAGGTAGATAGGTAAAATATGTAACATAGCATAGCATAGTATACATACCTTAATATAACATACACCCATACTATCTTATTTCATTACATCAAAGTCACTATCAATTATAATATGTGCATTATTTTATATGTCGCTAGAAAGGAAAAACTGCTGCCATTAAACAATGACAAGCTTTTGATGGTAAGAAGTATCCCTACTTCCAAAATGCTATAATGTGAAAACAATCTGCTTCTTAGGATCAAAAAATTATGGCATTTCATGAAAAAGACACAGATTTTTCAGAAAGGGGACAGACACTTACGAAATGCTTCAAAATGAGGTGATATTTAAACTGTACCTTGAAAGATGCTGTAAAATTTTTCTTACTGGAGGATTTTACTTTCTTAAGAGGACAACAACATGAACATTCCTGGCAGAGAAAAGAGCCTTTATGAAATTATCACTGCCAATGAATGTATATGATATGTTTGGGAAACGGTACATAGTAGAATATTAGCAAATAACCTTTCCCTGGATCTGTAATTGCTATTATTTCATGTCCTGGTTCTCAAACACTATGTTGTAACACAGTAATAAAATACCAGAAGTGATGCTATTACTGATGAAGTAACATAGTTTACAAATTATATAATTTTTAGGATAGAGTATATTTTAAATTGGAATGAAGTTGACTTTGCATCTATGCTAATATCAATCTCAGTTTATTAAATAAGAAGGAAAGGAGAGGTGTAAAGGTACTACAAGAAATTAGAAATTGCCCATATCACTAGGAAAGGAATATGACCTGAGTATGAATTATGTATCATACTGTAAAAATAGCTGGGATTATTGATCTCTATTATTAATTCACATAACTAACTTCATCAGATGTGAGACAACATTGACTGTTTTATATATTACCAAGAGAGAAAAATAAGATGCTGCCAATTATGTTCTAATTTCAGAGATAATAAAACTGGGAGAAAAATGTGTGTCTTCAGTTTGAAGAAATGCTATACTTTGTTCCTCGGGGCTACTCATGGAGCATTATAAATCAGAACACAAGAATCAGAATCCACTTTGACCATGAAATGGATTATGACCTTAAGCCAGTCATTTTACAAAGCAAATCATTTGGGAAAGATCCTTTCCCTTCTAACACAATGTGATTAGTGAATAAATGACTGACTGAACACCTACCTACACATTATAATCTGCTATGATAACCTACCACCATAAGGTAATTACCCTCAATTGAGGCCCCAGTTCAGGTTTTATTTGATAATAATAATGACATTTATTGGGCACTCACTCTGTGCCAGGAACTAGACACATAAACACTAGTGTAGAATATATTTTCCAAAGGTGGCTGCACCATTGCACATCCCATTACACATGTTCTTTTTACAATGTGACAATGACACTCTACTGAGAGGCAGATGTCCATATTCCCTCCTCTTGAACCCAGAAGGATCTAGGACCAAAAGAATGTGGTGGGAGTAACACTTCTGTGCTCTGAAGCTAGGTTTAAAAGGACAGCATGGTTTCCTCCTGACTCTTTCAGGACATGTGTACCTTGGGAGCTATGAACCTATACATAAAAAATCCACTTCCTTGAAACTGCCACGCTAGAGAGATCACATGGGGAGACAGGGGGAGAGGGCGAGAGAGAGAAATACCCAAGGAGGCGCAACTGTTCTAGTTCCCAACTGGAGTCCAAGACATGGAGGAGCACAGCGAGCAGGCCCTGCTGCATTCTGTTCAAATTCCAACTCCCAGATACCGTAAGTATATCCCATGGTTGTTTATGCCACTAAATTTTGGGGTAATTTGTAGTAACTGCAATATGCATGCTACATGAATTTATTATTTAACCCTCTCAGTGACAATTTCAGCTAGATAATAATATTATTTATTTTGCAGGTGAGGAAAGTAAAACTGAGAGATTTAAATAACTTGCCCAAGATCACATTATTAGGATACAATAGAGCCAGGATTAAAATTGATGTAGTCTGTTTCCCAAAATCTACATTTTATAACCTGTGCTAAAAATAAATTCTATTGATTAACCCACAAATTTGATCTTATTCAGTACTCAAAGGTCACATAATCCAAGTCAGCCTTTATAATTTATGACACTAAAAACGATTCTTAATAATTACTATCAATGAATTTTAAAAAATGTAAGGGGCCACTAAAAATGGCTAAAAATAAAATTAATCTAATGCCAGCAAGCAGGTAAAAACTATTAGCAAATCCATTTTTTGAGCTTTAGTAAATATTCCTATTATCAAATGTAATATATTCATTTAATCCAAACTGAAGTAACCTCAATCTCTTACCAGCAGGAAAGTAGGTCTGTGAGAATGTGCTTTCCCAAGTATATGTGAGGTCTACATATTTACTGTTTGCAAGCTGTTTTTATAAATAGTTCGAATTTTGTTGTTTTTACTTAATAGCACTTTCATTTGTTTTACTTAGTATTATTTAGTGTACTCTGAGCTTTATAAACAAAGCAAAAGAATTTTATTAAGCTAAGGTACAACTGACATAAATCACACAATTTTAGAGCAAAAAAGAGATCTTAAAAATACTGTGTCATTCACTCACTAATATATTGCTCCATATATTCACCAATTTATTCAAAAAATACTTGTTGAGAGCCTACCATATGCCAGGTGTCAGGCTAATTTCTGGGATACAATAGTAAAAGACATAGGTAAAATCTCTACCTTCAAGAAGGTTGTAGTCTAACAGTAATGAAAGATAATTAAGTTCATTCCCTGTAGAACACTAATTTAAATAAGCTAACACACTGAGACCTATAACCCATAGATCTCTCCATCTTTTTTTTTTTTTTTGCTTTTCCTCACTTCTCCCCACACACAGTTTAAATCCATGGTCCATTATGAAAATCACACACTTGCAAATACTTTCAATTCCTTTGCCCAGTCTCCTTTCTTGGTACTCACTTGGCAAAACCAAGACACTGGTTAAAATCAGTTTGCCATTTACTCCATGCTATAGTCTGCAAGTTTGTGTCCCCCCACCAAAGCCCCAGATTCACATGTTGAAATCCTAATCCCAAGATGATGCTAATATTATGTGGTGGGGCCTCTGGGACATGATTGGGTCATGAGGGTGGAGCTGTCATCACTGGGATTAGTGCCCTTATAAAAGAGACCCCAGAGAAGTAGCTTGCCTCCTTCTGCCATGTGAGGATACCCTCACCTGACCTTGCTGGCACCTGAGTTCAGACTTGAAGCCTTCAGAGCTGTAAGAAGTAAATTTCTGTTGTCTATAAGCTACCCAAACTGTAGTGTTTTCTTAGAGCAACCCAAATGAACTAAAACATCCATGTTTTGACCCACATAGCTGAATATATCTAGAAAAAAAAAACACAAAACCATACTAGTCTCCATTAAAATTTTTAACCATTAATTCCAGGTCAGTTGTTATTGCTTCCAGGCTATTGTACTGAATTTCCTCAGTTACTCATCTTTCATACTCTCCTAGTTAAGAATTTCAAATTTTCTCTCTCCACAGAATTTTAACCTCCTCCCCAAATCCTGATTCTCAGATGATAGCTCTGCTAATTTTTCCACTTCTAAAAAAGAGGAATAATTAGGAAAGATATTTCCAAACTTTTAGAACCAACCATATTTATCAATCTACATGCTTTCATATATTCTGCCTTCCTTCCTCTAATAATGAACAAATTGCTCCTGCTCCTTTAGCAAGCCATCTATCCCACCGACCAGTGTACTAAATCCCATCTTTACTTAGGATAAGGCTCTAACAATTATCCTTTCTCTCTCACACATCATCAACTTTTCCTCTCTACATGATCATTCCCATAAGAACACAGATAGGGAGACTTCCGGGAAGATGGCGGTGTGAGCAGGGTGGCAGAAATCTCCTGCCAACACTATATTTATCTACAAAAACACAAAAAATACATCTATTCCTAAAAGAGAGACGAGAATACACAGGAAAGCGCACAGCGTGCAGCTACACCCGAGAGGACTCGGCACCCCAAGAGGCGGGTAAGATACGGAGCTGCGACCCGGCGGGACCCAAGCACTCCCCCACACCAGCGCACCGGCTGGAGGAGAGGATTCAGAGCCGGGAGGGAGTGGAAGTACACCCCGCGAAGTAGCCAGCCCCGGTGATCTGCGTGGGGAGCGCTGACCCACATTGCGCAGTGCAGTGGATATTGGAGAGACAGAGCAGCAGGATCTGAGCTGGGAACACGCCAGGGTGCTTGCAGCCGGCTCCCGGAAAGGAAAAAAAAAAAAGTGCGCGCTTTCTTCAGCGTTCTTAAAGAGACAGGAGCCCAGCGGAGGAGCCGGATCGCCCCAGCACACTCAGCCCAGCAGGCTAGGAGTCCTGGGGAGTTTCAGACGCCTTAGCTGGCGACTGAGGAAGTGTAGCCATACTTAACAATTCTCACTGAGATCAACAGCCTCCTATTCGTTCCCACCCCTGCCAGAGCGATAAAGGGCCCTGCGGAGCGGCACAGTCACAGCTGTGGAATACTGGGGCAATAGCGCCACCTAGAGCATTCCCACAGAATCTACGTCCGGTGGGCATTTTTTTGTTTTGTTTTGTTTTGTTTTTGTTTTTTCTTTTCTTTCTTTTTTTCTTTCCTTCTTTCTTTCTTTTTTTTCTTTTTTTTCTCTTTTTTTTTCTTCTCTTTTTAAAGTCTTAAAGAGCCCAGCTGACATACGTGGCAACTATCAGTGAACAATTATATAGCCATGAAAAGACAGAGGAATATGGTTCAGACCAAAATCAACCAGACAACGCCAGAGAGGGAGTCTGAAGGGATGGAAATGCACAGCCTCCCTGAAAAAGAATTCAGAATAAAAGTCATAACCATGCTGATGGACCTACAGAGAAATGTGCAAGAGCTGAGGGAAGAAGTGAGGGAACAGAGGAAAGACAATACAGAAATCAGACAAGCGATCGACGGGCTTAATAGCAGAATGGATGAGATGCAAGAGACTGTTAATGGAATAGAAAACAGAGAACAGGAGTACAGAGCAGCTGAGGCAGAGAGAGATAAAAGGATTTCTAGGAATGAAAGAATATTAAGAGAACTGTGTGACCAATCCAAACGGAACAATATTCGCATTATAGGAGTACCAGAGGAAGAAGAGAGAGAAAAAGGGATAGAAAGTGTCTTTGAAGAAATAATTGCTGAAAACTTTCCCTCGCTGGGGAAGGAAGTAGTCTCGCAGTCCACTGAAGCTCATAGAACTCCCAACACAAGGGACCCAAGGAAGACAACACCAAGACACATAATAATTAAGATGGCAAAGATCAAAGATAAAGACAGGGTATTAAAGGCAGCTAGAGAGAGAAAAAAGATCACCTACAAAGGAAAACCCATCAGACTATCATCAGACTTCTCAACAGAAACCTTACAGGCCAGAAGAAATGGCATGATATATTTAACGTTATAAAACAGAAGGGCCTCGAACCAAGAATATTGTATCCAGCACGATTATCATTTAAATATGATGGAGGGATTAAACAATTTCCAGACAAACGAAAGTTGAGAGAATTTGCCTCTCATAAACCACCACTACAGGATATCTTAAATGGACTGCTCTAGATGGAAACACACCTAAGGCTAAAAAGATGTCACCAGAGAAAATAAAATCATAGCAAAGAAAGCAGACCATCCAAATACTAACTAAAGGCAAAGAATAAAACACCTATTATAGAAAGACTGGAGGAGGAGGAATAAGAAGGGAGAGAAATAAAGAAACATCAGACTGTGTTTACAATAACTTAACAAGAAAGTTAAGTTAGATTGTTAGATAGTAAAGAAGCAACCCTTGAACCCTTGGTAACCACGAATCTAAAGCCAGCAATAGCAATAAGTACATACCTATCAATAATCACCCTAAATGTAAATGGACTGAATGCACCAATCAAAGACACAGAGTAACAGAATGGATAAAAAAGCAAGACCCATCTATATGCTACCTACAAGAAACTCACCTCAAATCCAAAGATATACACAGACTAAAAGTGAAGGGATGGAAAAAGATATTTCATGCAAACAACAAAGAGAAAAAAGCAGGTGTTGCAGTACTTGTATCAGACAAAATAGACTTCAAAACGAAGAAAGTAGCAAAAAGATAAAGAAGGACATTACATAATGATAAAGGGGTCAATCCAACAAGAAGATATAACTATTATAAATATATATGCACCCAACACAGTAGCGCCAGCATATGTGAGACAAATACTAACAGAATTAAAGGAGGAAATAGACAGCAATGCATTCATCTTAGGAGACTTCAACACACCACTCACTCCAGAGGACAGATCAACCAGACAGAAAATAAGTAAAGACACAGAGGCACTGAACAACACACTAGAACAGAGGGACCTAACAGACATCTACAGAACTCTACAC
>JAVSCE010013735.1:0-37589 GCA_032199065.1 Smutsia gigantea | reverse complement strand
AGTTTTTTTGAGGAACCTCCATACTGCTTTCCACAGCGGATGCACCAATTTACATTCTCACCAACAGTGTAGGAAAGTTTCTATTTTCTGCATCCTCACGAGCATTTGTTGTTTCTTGTCTTTTGGATATTGGCTATTCTAACTGGTGTGAGGTAATATCTCATCATGGTTTTAATTAGTGTTTCCCTGATGATTAGTGATGTGGAGCATCTTTTCATGTGCTTGTTGGCCATCTGAATTTCTTTGGGGATGTGTCTGCTCACGTCCTACACCCATTTTTTTTAATGTATTTAAATATATTAAAACACAAAGATGTTCTTGACGGTGATTTTTATGACAGCGCAAGGTTTGTACAAAGCAGAAGTCCAACAATAGGAGACTGTGTTAGTAAATGATGGTTTTGTGTACACATTTCAATGTTATAAAAATTCTTAAGTGATAACATTAAATAAAAAATTAGATACAAAGCATATATGCCCTATGGCCACATAAAAATGCATTTTTTCCCTTCAAAAAACCCAACCTCTAATCATGAATGTTAAAAAGAGAAAAATCCCACATCATTGGTTGTCCTGGACTGGGTAAATTATAGGTAAGGGTTTTAAAAAGCTATGTGGGAGGTTCTTTATTTTGTCTAATGAGCATTTTTTATAGAACCAGACTCTTGTTTCAAAATAAAAATTATACCAACATTTATTATCTCATTTGATCCCCCTAGCAGCCCAGATGAAGCACACTTTTCCATCCCTCATTATATACACAATGCAATGGAGGCGCAGCGATTTTTTTTCTTAACTTGATCCTTCCAGTGAGTGTTGGAGCAGAAATTGATGCTAGATTTCCAGGCTTCTGCACTGGTGTTCTTACACAGCCCCTTAGTCTGATTGGCATTTGCTCTTCAGTTTCTAATGCCTACACCCATTTTTTAATTGGGTCATTTGTTTTTTGGGGTGTCGAGGCTTATAAGTTCTTTATGTATTTTGGATGTTAACCCCTTATCAGATAAGTCATTTACAAATATATTCTCCCATACTGTAGGATGCCTTTTTGTTCTGCTGATGGTGTCCTTTGCCATACAGAAGCTTTTAGCTTGATGTAGTCCCATGTTCATTTTTGCTTTTGTTTCCCTTGCTTGAGGAGATGCATTCAGAAAAAAGTTGCTCATGTTTATATTGAGGATATTTTTGCCTATTTATCTTCTAAGACTTTTATGGTTTCATGACGTACATTCAGGTCTTTGATCCATTTCGAGTTTACTTTTGTGTATGGGGATAGACAATAATCCAGTTTCATTCTCTTGCATGTAACTGTCCAGTTTTGCCAACACCAGCTGTTGAAGAGGCTATCATTCCCCCGTTGTATATCCATGGCTACTTTTTCATATATTAATTGATGATATATGTGTGGGTTTAAATCTGGGACCTCTATTCTGTTCCATTGATCTGTGGGTCTGTTCTTGTGCCAGTACCAAATTGTTTTGATTACTGTAGCTTTGTAGTAGAGCTTGAAGTCAGGGAGAGTAATCCCCCCAATTTTTTTCTTTTTTCTCTGGTTTGCTTTGGCTCTTTGGGGTCTTTTTGGTTCCACATGTATTTTAGAACTATTTGTTTTAGTTCATTGGAGAACAGTGTTGGTATTTTGATAGGGATTGCATTGAATCTGTAAATTGCTTTGGGCAGGATGGCCATTTTGACAATAATAATTCTTCCTATCTGTGAGCATGGGATAGATTTCCACTTATTGGTGTCTGCATTAATTTCTCTCATGAGTGTCTTGTAGCTTGCAGAGTATAGGTCATTCACCTGCTTGCTTAGGCTTATTTCTTGGTATTTTATTCTTTTTGATGCAATTGTAAATGGTGTTGTTTTCCTGATTTCTCTTTCTGTTAGTTTGTTGTTAGTATATAGGAATGCAACTGATTTCTGTGTATTAATTTTGTATCCTGCAACTTTGCTGAATTGAGTTATTGTAATAGTTTTTTTGTAGATTCTTTAGGATTTTCTATGTACAATATCATGTCATCTGCAAATAGTGACAGTTTAACTTCTTACCAATTTGGATGCCTTTTATCTCCTTGTGTTGTCTGATTGCTGTGGCTAAGACCTCCAGTACTATGTTGAATAATAGTGGGGAGAGTGGGCATCCTTGTATTCCCAATCTTAGAGGAGAAGCTTTCAGCTTTTCACTGTTAAGTACGATGTTGGCTATGGGTTTGTCATATATGGTTTTTATTATACTGAGATACGTATCCTATATACACATTTTGTTGGGAGTTTTTATCATGAATGGTTGTTGAATTTTGTCAAATGCTTTTTCATCATCTATTGAGATGATCGTGTGTTTTTTATCCTTTTTGTTAATGTGGTATGTGATATTGATTGATTTACAAATATTGTACCATCCTTGCATCCCTGGAATAAATCCCACTTGATCATGATGGATGATCTTTTTGATGTATATTTTAATTCAGTTTGCTAATATTTTGTTGAGGATTTTTGCATCTATGTTCATCAGTGATATTGGTCCATAATTTTCTTTTTTTGTGGTGTCTTTGTCTGCTTTTGGTAGTAGAATGATGCTGGCATCACAGAATGAGTTTGCAAGTATTCCCTCCTCTTTTGTGTTTTCAAATACTTTAAGAAAGATGGATGTTAGCTCTTCTTTAAACGTGTGGTAAAATTTGGCTGTGAAGCCATCAGGACCTGGAATTTTGTTTTATGGGTGCTTTTTGATTACCAATTTGATTGCTAATTGGTCTGTTCAGATTTTTTGTTTCTTCCTGGGTCATTCTTGGAAGGTTGTATTTTTCTAGGAGGTTGTCCATTTCTTCTAGGTTGTCCAATTTATTGGCATAATTTTTCATACTATTCTCTAATAATTTTTTGTATTTCTATGGTATGGTTGTGATTATTCCTTCATCATTTCTGATTCTGTTTATGTGTGTACATTCTCTTTTTTTCTTGATATGTCTGGTTAGGGGTTTGTCTATTTTTGTTAATTTTCTCAAAGAACCAGCTCTGGTTTCATTTATTTTTTTTCAATTGTTTTATTCCTCTCTATTTATTTATTTCTGCTCGGAACATGATTATGTCCCTCCTCCTACTAACTTTGGGCTTCATTTTTTCTTCTTTTTCTAGTTTCTTTAATTGTGAGTTTAGACTGCTTTTTTGGGATTGTTCTTGTTTCTTGAGGTAAGCCTGTATGTACTTTCTTCTTAGAACTGCCTTTGCCAACTCCCACAGGTTTTGGGCTGTTGTGTTTTTTGGTACTTTTTTTTTCATTTGTCTCCATGTATTGCTTGATTTCTGTTTTAATTTGTTCATTGATCCATTGATTATTTAGAAGCATGTTGTTTAGCCTCC
Organism: Smutsia gigantea; assembly: GCA_032199065.1. Taxonomy (NCBI): domain Eukaryota; kingdom Metazoa; phylum Chordata; class Mammalia; order Pholidota; family Manidae; genus Smutsia; species Smutsia gigantea. The sequence continues at coordinate 34,227 of JAVSCE010013735.1, read as the reverse complement.
ATGTGTTTGTAGGCTTTTTTGTTTTCTTGGTGTAATTTGTTTCTAGTTTTTTGCCATTGTGGTCTGAGAAGCTGCTTGATACGATTTCAATCTTTTCGAATTTATTGAGACTCTTGTGGCCTAGTATGTGATCTATTCTGGAGAAGGTCCCATGTACACTTGGGAAAAATGTGTATCCTATTGCTTTTGGGTGGAATGTTCTGTAGATATCTGTTAAGTCCATTTGATATAATGTATTGTTCAGTGCCTCTGTTCCCTTATTTATTTTCTGTCTGGATGATCTATTGATGTGAGAGGTGTGTTGAAATCTCCTAAAATGAATTTTTGCAATCTATTTCCCCTTTTAATTCTGTTAGTATTTGTTTTACATATTATGGTGCTATGTTTGGTGTATAGATATTTATAATAGTTATATACTCTTGTTGGACTGATCCCTTTATCATTATGTAATGTCCTTCCTTGTCTCTTGTTACTTTCTTTATTTTGAAGTATATTTTATCTGATACAAGTACTGTTACTCCTGCTTTTTTTCTCCCTACTATTTGCATGGAATATCTTTTTCCATCCCTGCACTTTTAGTCTGTGTATGCCTTTTGGTCTGAAATGAGTCTTTTGTAGGCAGCATATAGACGGGTCTTGTTTGTTTATCCATTCTACCTCTCTTTGTCTTTTGATTGGTGCATTCAGTCCATATACATTTAAGGTGATTATTAATAGATATGTACTTACTGCCATTTTATTAATTGTTTTCTGGCTGTTTTTATAGCTCCTTTCTGTTCCTTTCTTCCCCTCCTATACTCTTGTCTTGTTATTGATGATTTTTTTTAGTAATTGGATTTCTCTTTTTTATTTATTTATTTTTGTGTGCATTTTTTGTAGGCTATAGTTTTGTGGTTACCAAAGGTTCAAGGATTGGTTCTCACTATATAATAGTCTATCTTAAATTGATGATTACTCTATTTCAAACACAATCTAATGGTACTTTTTTTTCCCTTTCTCCTCCTCTTCCACATTTTTTGTATTAGATCTCATAATCTGAACTTTTGTGTATCTCTTATCTGATTTTGTGTATAGTTGATTTTTCTTCTTTTGTTTTGTTTGAATTTCGTACTTGCTTGGTAATTAGTTGGTCTACTACCTTTACTGTGGGTTTATTTTCACTGGTGAAAGCTATTTAGCCTCAGGGTCAGTTCCATCTACAGCAGTCTCTTTAACATATCTTGTAAGCCTTGCTTAGTGGTAGCAAATTCTTTCAACTTTTGTTTATCTGGAAATTGTTTAATCCCTGCTTCAAATTTAAATGATAATCTCACCAGTTAGAGTATTCTTGGTTGGAGGTCCTTCTGTTTCATACATTAAATATATCATGCCACTGCCTTCTTGCCTGTAGAGTTTCTGCTGAGAAGTCTGATGACAGCATGATGGGATTTCCTTTATAAGTAATGTTTTTTCTCTCTGGCTGCTTTCAACACTCAATCCTTATCCTTGACCTCTGCCAATTTAATTATTATATGTCTTGGTGTTATCTTGCTGTGGTTCCTTTTGTTACGGTATCTGTGCACTTCCATGACCTGAGTGTCTGTTTCCTTCCCCCGATTGGGGGAATTTTCAACAGTTATTTCCTTAAAGAGACTTTCTATTCATTTGTCTTTCTCTTGTCCTTCTGGTACCCCTATTATGCGAATATTTTTTCATTTGGATCAGTCACATAACTTTCTTATCATTCTTTCATTCCTAGAGATCCTTTTTTCTCTCTGTGACTCAGCTTCTTTGTATTCCTGTTCTCTGTTTTCTATTTCATTTACTCTCTCCTCTGCTTCATCTAATCTGCTTTTAAATCCCTCCATTGTATGTTTCTTTTCAGATACTGTATTCTTCATCTCTGAGGGGCTCTTTTTCAGGTCTTCTATCTCTTTGTTGAAGTCCTCCCTGAGATCTAGAATACTTTCTGTAGCTCCATGAGCATATTTATGACTTTTATTTTGAAATATTTATCAAGAAGATTGGTGATCTCCGTTTCATTTAGCCCTCTTTCTGGGGTTCTGTCATATAGTTTTGCTTGGATCATATTCCTCTGCCTACTCATTTTGTCAGGGTTTCTGTGTATCTTCCTTTGTATCAGATGTCTCTGCTGTGCTTCCTGGCCTATAGAATAATAGCTTTATGAAAAAGGCATCATATGGTACCCAGAAGCTCAAGATTATTTACTCTCTAGTGTCTAGTTCTATTTTGTAGGGGCCCCAGCTTTTGGCATGTAGTGGGCAGGGCATCTTTCTATTTGTGCTGGCTGTTTGCTTCAGCCATTCCTTTGTGAACAGCTCAGGAGTTTATGTTGAGCTCACTGTGGGCAGGGCTGTCCTCTGCCTGGTCTACAGCAATGGCGGGACTGCAGGGAAAGTGGGGTGGGTGGGCTGATGTGCAGCTCTGCCTGGGCCAGAACCGCAGCATCAGGTTTGGACACCTGCAGGGAGGAAGGAGCTCTTGGGGATGGCTCCTGCACACACTTCCCTGGTAGGGCTGAAATGGAGCCAAGGAAGCTGGAAGAATCTCACTCTGCCTGCCAGGCTGTAAAGTCTGGTGCTGCTGGACTAAATGGGTTGGCTCCCAGCAGCGTGCACAGGGTGTAGCCTCAAGGCTGCATTGCCAGCAAGGGGAATGGAGTGTCTGGGGCTCCCAAGAATACCCAATCTGTTGGGCCAAGGAAGGGCTGGGGAGGAGGTATTCTCTACCTGCCCTTTCTCCTGAGGAGAGTTCCATCCAACCCTTACCTCTCTGGCACCCCTCCCACTGCTGGCAGGCCTTTCAAATTGTGCCCTTTGTTTTGGGTCTCAGAACCAGCAGAGCATGCCTGTCCTCCACAATGGCTGGAGTCTCAGCCTCCCAGAGTGTTCTACCTGTCCCCGGTGTCCAGCTCCACTAATCACCAGGACCCAATGTAATGCAGGCTCCTACTCCCAGAGCAGATCTCTAGGGCCAGGTGTGTAGTGCTTCTGGGCTCCTACCCCCTTCCTGCTTCATTCCTTTTTCTACTACCTGTAGGCTGGGGTAGGAAGAGGACTTGGGCCCTACTCTAGCTTGGATCTTCCACTTTATCTTTTTCTGTGTGGTTTTTCTCTTTTTCCTCAGGGGTTGGTGGTCTGTTCTGCAGCCTTCAGATCATCTTCAGGTTTAGTTGTATTTGTTGGATTTTTTTTTTCTTTTATGTGTTTTTAGGAGGAGGTTTGCCTTGCCTTCCTACTCTGCCATCTTTTTCCAGAAATGCAACTATGTATTTTATTGCTGATACACATCGAATCAATGAATAAACAGACCTTTTGAACTGAAGACTGGTATGTTAAATTTAAATATTTTGATTCCTAGATGTCTGCATGCTAATTGCTGCAAAATATGTTTAGATAACTTACTAGTGAGTATTCATTAAAATGTTTTCACTATAAGATATATGTTACATTGCTAGGTAATGATCTGGTCCTGTAGATCATCCAAGAGCATTCTGAAATGGAGAGCTGTTCCTTAATGCAAACATGAGGATGTTGTACAAGATGCAAAATGCCAGCTATGCTTTCTCCACTACATCATAATGATGTCATTGCCCACTACCCAGTAACAGTAATCAGCTTGTCCCTCAAAATTATCATCCTCCGATTCTTTTTCCTGTATTCTAAACACTAAAATCTGTTTCATTAAATCCATGGATATTGGAAGATAGAGACTGAACTAGATCTTTTTGTAAACATAACATAACATAACATAATGTAACATTAGGCCATATGGACCTGCTAAAATTTTGAAATATGTTGGTTACATAATTCCTTCCCAAGAGAGATTTTGGGCAGTTGTTCAGGCACTACAGACACTCTTCTTTATATTTCTATTTGTTGTTCCACTTGTTTTATCTCCTGTAAAACTGTATTCATTATTTAGATAAACTAAGCACATGTGCTGTTCAATAACAAACAATCCATCAGGAAAATAGCCATAAAAATACAAACTAGACCATTTGCATTGATTAAAGAAAAAAAACATTTGGAATAGCAGATGAATTAAAATCAGTTAAAGGACCTAAAATACACATCGTAGCACCAGCTTTTTCTCTATATCATTTTTATAGAAAATTGGGTTTGTAGAAAAATTCTGAGTATATTCATCAAAAACCAATTGTTTACATTATCTTTCTCTAATAATGTGGTGGATGTTGTGATTATTTGACAGCACAGATTCATTAATAGACAAATAAATATTCATTGATCAACTACAATATGCCCAGCACTGCTGGTACCTTTATGAAGCTTATGCTTTGAGTGAAGAAATGATATGGGTAAATATGTAAAAATTAAAGATCAGTTTGAGACACTACAACATTCATAATTGCCAAGTGATCCTTTTAGGAAGTTTTAATGAATATACAAGAGATTGTCTAGAGTTGCAAGGTAAACTTATGTCAGTGGACATGACTGCTCAGGAGGCTATGAAATTTGTGCCATCTCCAGAACAACTTTTGATATATGAAGAAAAGCCCACACCCTAGAAGATATCAAGGCCAGGTCTCTTTGGAGTTGGTGGGCAGGTCATAAAAACAAAGTACCATAGTGAAAACAGCATTGGATTGGGAACCTGAACACGTGGGTTCTAGTTCTTGTTTTATTAAATAATGTGGGGCATGGCATAAATTACTTAATTTTTCTGTGACTTTATTTCCTTATTTGTAAAGAGGTGCTGGGAAAGGGAAAACTATGTTGAAAATAGATTACCTCTTTCTAGAAATAAACTTATGTTGTTCAAAAACACACATAGTGATATTTCTATTACTGCAAATAGATGGCACTAACCAGGGCCATTGTGTACAGCAGCACTGATTATATGCACTGTGCAACAAAAGGAAATCCGTTTACATTGACTGTGATTGATATTTTCTGTGGCTACTCCATAGAACTCGTGTAGATTTCCCCATATTCAAAAATGTAGCTCTGATGTTAACTGATGAAATCATATCACCTGGAAGGTATTAAAAAATGTCTTTCCTACATAATGAAATTTTCTAGAAAGAGCAGGGTGGCTCCCATGCCAGTCTGAATATGGCTTGAGAGAGCAGGAGAAAGAGATTGGCTTGGATTTTTATTGATTAGTAGTTGAGGGTTAGGGTACTTGCAAGCAATACAGTTTCTGTAAACTTCCTGCTGGCATCAAAATGGAGGGAGCATGCAAGCTTTCTTATTAGCTTGCCCAGATGTGGGGTAGAAAGGGAATAGTGGTGGGACTTGAAAGCTCTCAGTGGTGAAACATAAAAATGAAGTCAGTTTCTCTGTTACACACATATATGGTGCTTCCTAATGTCATGCAACTTAGAAGTCTTGAACTTACCATTTTCTGAAAAAAACTTAAATTTCTATAGTACCTTTCAGTTTAAAATATTTCTGCCTATATGTGAACTTCTTAGTCTTATCACCTGATTTCATATATGAGGATACTGAGCCTTTGAGATATACATTTCTTGTCTATAGTCAAAGCTAGTAATGTAAATGTATCAACATATTACTGAAAATGCTCCTTAGCTGTGGAATTACTATGTCTGAGTCTGCAAATATTGTATTGTCCAGCAGAAAAAAGAATACATAATCCCTCATCCAAATGTTTGTACTATGGAGCTAAGGAACATGTTTTTCTACTTTTGCAGTTTATTCCACAGACCATTACTGAGACTCTACTGTATTCAGAGGGCCTTACTAGATGCTGAGGGAATACAGAGATTAACAAAAACTGTTACCACACTTCTTGGAGCTCATCATATGACACCTATAACACATTGACTAATCATGTAGTGATGAATTTGCTTAGTACAGGATGAGAACATAATCGAAGTCCAGAGAAAATATTCTGTTATGTTAATTTACAATAAAATTAGTAAAAATGTTTGCTTATTTTGCTTTCATAGATTCTACTTTAATTGTCTGGGTTGTATTGATTATAAGAGCTATGCCCACAACAAATCAGCAATCAAATTATTGTGAGGTTTGAGTGAAGCCACAGTGAATTAATAGAAATTGTGTTTCATATTACAAATTTTAATGTGGTATTGAGTATAATGCATTCTCAACTTGTATAAGAGAAAGGTATTAACTGATAAATCATTTTAATTACTGCCTGCGTTTTTATGGTAGATGTTAATCCATATTTACAATGACATTTTGATGACAACAGAAGTGCACGAAAACTGTTATTTTTATCATTGTCACTTTATTGCATGCGAACGTGTATGTGTGTGTGTGTATAATTTTTACCAAAACAAAATTTAGGCCAAAGTTAGAATGTTCTTAATTACTTAATTTGGATTTGACATTGGTAAGTTAATATACGGTTATTGCTGTGATACTAAAGAATTTTTCTATCACAGACAATAGAGGACTTTGACTATAAAGGTTGGATCAAATATCATAACTGATGCTTCTGTCTAGTCTATATCTCTTAGAATGTGGATGTGGCATGTCAGTCCTTACACTATATTAGTTTATATGAAAGTTAGAGAATTATACCAATTTAGCTATTGGCTATTCATAAGGAAAGATATTAAAATGAAATCATGATTTCAGGTTTCTGGAAGTTACTAGTGAAGGAAGTTTCTGTTCTTAGAAGCTTTAGTAATTGAAAATAGAAACAAAGCATATATAAATAGGTTCAGTAATAATAAGGTAATAACATGTTATATCTAGGAGGCCATCAGCTATAAGATACATTATAATTTTACATCAACAAAGAAAAAATATTTACCTATTAAAGATAATAGTCAATTTTAAGGAGAATCTTGTTTTCAGAGATTCTAAAATGTGGGGGAAAAGTCAGTGAAATATGGTATCTCCTGAAATTTTCAAATATTTTAAAATTTAGCAACATTCGTGTAAAGGAGTTTTGTACTCAATTCTGTACAAGATCTAATGATTAAAGTACCATATGGATCTTAATAAAGCCAGTATCTCCCATAAATTTGTATGTTTCCAACAATGTTTCAAATGAACTATGTAGCATGAACAGGAAAAACTCAAAATACGTCCTCATTTGTATGTTGAAAATCTCGCTTTTTTCCTCCAATTATCTAATGTTTGTTTTTCATACAATGACTTCTGAATAAATTGCTTGAATTTACTTTAGCCACTTGATTTGGAAATTATCTTTTCTATATTTTCTGTATGAAATCACAGCACATGCTTTTTATGTCCTTAGGCCTTCAAGTACAGGGAGAAGCAAGAGGCACACAGGTTATGTCAAAAGTTCACTCATTATGAAGTGATCATTACACAGGTTAAGGTTGGGATCTAAAGGGAGGAAAACATGATAGAAAGTAATGAGAAAGGTTAAATCTTCTTTTCTCTCAAGAATTCTCAGACTGAATCCCACAGCTGTGATACTTATTGAAGTGCTCTGGAATGGCCACTGGGGAGTATGGCCCCAGAAACATCAAATGTTCCCTGCAAAACAACCAGGGTAGAATCTAAAGCTATTAGGTTATAATCTGTAAGTAAATGACCAGACCTTTTAAAAAATTGAGAACTTGGTATTTAGGTATTCTTGTTTATAGTATGTTTCATAGTTTTTCTAGAGGTAAGTATTGAATCTCCTTGACCTAAACCACAAAGAGAATTTTTCAGAAATAACTGCCTCAGAAATATACTTAGTAGGAAAATATGACAGTATCCACTTCATGTCTTAGGTGTAGGATGCATAGTATTTTCCATGCTTTATTTTTCCCTTTCACAAAAATGTATTCTCATATGACTTTTAGAAAGAAGAAAAATATAATAATAATCCATTCAAATACTAGTTTCCTTGCCTATTACATATGCTATCTTTTTTCTTTGTCATGGTGGTCCATATCCTATATCAGTACCATTTTTATGTCTGTCTTTTCAACCAAATCTACTTGCTGAATTGAAGAGATGAAGGGATGTTAATCAAAACAAACTGTGAGAGGGATAGATCTAGTAGTTGGAGTAGGAAGTTAGTTGAAATTAAAAACAATATGGTCTAGTAGATACTGAGAAATAATTGAGAGGAAGTGAAGGAAATGAAAAGAAGGAAATAAGGAAAATCTTCTCTGAAATAATATAGGAATGCTTCTCTACTGTTTATTTCCTGATGAATAGAAATGCCTTCTTTTGAGGAGGTGAATCATGATACTGCAACAGTGAAATAATTGTCCCTTAATGAATCTTATTTTTAGAGTTTTACTGAAGTGTAGCTTCTACTTCTGCTGTCCCTAAAGCAAGACAAAATCTCTTGCTTTGTTAAAGACAACTAAGTTGGGAGCCTTTTGTTCTCTGGAGTTCAGTTGCCTCTGTGTTCTTTTTTAATAAAACATGCCAAATTGAAAAACAGCATGGCCACAGGAGAAGCATTAGGGAAAGCTGCACAGCTGAAAGTAAATTTTTAAAAAATAAATTATGAGCACAACATGATGTTAATACCTTAGTACCTGTCTCTGTACTCTGCAACATGCCTGCAGGTCAAGGCCAATTTCTTTGTCTGCCTGGTAGGTCCCTCTATTCAAATTAGGAAATGAGTACCCTGTGATACTACCTGGAAATAAAATCACCCTTCACTTGCTTAAAAAAAAATCTTTTTCCTCCAGAAATGCTGTGTTTGCTGTATCTTTTATTACAAATGGGCCATTGATCAGCATGCTATTCTATTATTTGCCTTATCAAAGAGGAACTGGGTGTGTATGTGTGTATGGTGAGTTGTTCTCAAGTAATCATTAAAAAAAATATTCAGAATTAACTATTTCAGAGTGTGTTGAATAAATATAGCAAAAGAACACATATAGGTCCGTTTTTTAGTTTTGTTTTTCCACAATGTTTATGAGAAAAAAATAGACATAGTGTTTCAGACTCACATAAGATGCAATAGACAGCAGCCTTCTTATAATTCAGTTGCACAGAAAGATTTATCTTTCATTTACCTTATACAATTTTCTTTATTAACATTGCTGTGGTATCGTGAAATTTTCACATCATCTGTTTAGGATGAAGCACTGAAAGCTCATGTCCAAACGCAAACCACATCAAATATGGGAAATATTTAAAGCCATTATCAAGCATTAATTTACCTTTAATGAGTTTTGTTTTCTAAAATTGGACAGAAGATAAATCTGTATTGATGGAGCAAGAAATTAAGTATCATATAACCTGAGTCAACTGTTGTTAAGTGAGATTTCTGGAGCAGGGGAAAAGGATTAAAAGAAAAAACGATTAGACGGAAACGACTCCTACTTAACAATGTTGCCCAGGGCTAATCTTAAATGTAAGGTACAGAATTAGCTAATTCCCAAGTTTGCTAGATCATCTATGACATTAACCAGAAAGGGCAGTTAAAGGCCAAAATGCTCCAGGGAAAAATGTGCTCCTCATTATAATGGAAGGCTGAAATTGAGAACTGAGATTACCAGGTAAGTGGGATGGGAATTTCCTACCTGATCATAAACCTATCCTTAACCTACAGGAATACATACTTGAGTATGTAATATGTATTGAAGTTATTTCATGCAAGTTACTTTTGCAGTTATAGTTAATGTGTCTTGAGTTATCACACTGAACTTGGTGTTGTTCTCTTAGTGGGAAAGGAAGTATTTCTTCCTGTGATTCTTGATGGTCAGTAAGCACTCTAGTTTTTTCATTTGGTTAAATATGCATGACAAAAAATTTACCATTTTAACGATTTTTTCTTTATAATTTATTTTAGTATCATTAATCTACAATTATATATGAAATATAATGGTGATTAAACTACCCCCTTCATCACGTCCCCCCCACCAACCCCATTACAGTCACTGTCCATCAGCATAGTGAGATGCTATAGAGTCACTACTTGTCTTCTCTGAGTTGTATAGCCCTCCCCGTGACCCCTTAACATGACATCTGCTAATCTTAATGCCCCCTTTACCCCCTTGTCCCTCCCTTCCGACCCATCCTCCCCAGTCCCTTTATCTTTGGTAACTATTAGTCTGTTCTTGGGTTCTGTGAGTCTGCTGCTGTTTTGTTCCTTCAGTTTTTTTTATTCTTTGTTCTTATACTCCACATATGAATTAAATCTTTTGATACTTGTCTTTTTCGGCTTGGCTTATTTCACTGAGCATAATACTCTCTAGCTCCATCCATGTTGTTGAAATGGTAGGATTTATTTTCTTCTTATGGCTGAATAATATTCCATTGTGTATATGTACCACCTCTTTTTATCCATTCATCTACTGATGGACACTTAGGTTGCTTCCATTTCTTGGCTATTGTAAATAGTGCTGCGATAAACATAGGGGTGCATCTGTCTTTTTCAAACTGTGCTGCTGCATCCTTAGGGTAAATTCCTAGGAGTGGGATTCCTGGGTCAAATGGTATTTCTATTTTGAGTTTTTTGAGGAACCTCCATACTGCTTTCCACAATGGTTGAACTGATTTTCATTCCCACCACCAGTGTAGGAGGGTTCCCTTTTCTCCACATCCTCGCTAACATTTGTTGTTGTTTGTGTTTTGGATGTTGGCCATCCTCACTGGTGTGAGGTGATATCTCATTGTGGTTTTAATCTGCATTTCTCTGATGATTAGTGCTGTGGAACATCTTTTCATGTGCCTGTTGGCCATCTGAATTTCTTCTTTGGAGAAGTGTCTGTTCACGTCCTCTGCCCATTTCTTAATTGGATTATTTACTTTATGTTTCTTGAGATGCGTGAGTTCTTTATATATTTTGGATGTCAACCCCTTATCGGATACGTCATTTATGAATATATTCTCCCATACTGTAGGATGTCTTTTTGTTCTACTGATGGTGTCTTTGCTGTACAGAAGCTTTTCAGCTTGATATATAGTCCCACTTGTTCATTTTTGCTTTTGTATCCCTTGCCTGGGGAGATAAGTTCATAAAAAAGTCGCTCATGTTTAGGTCCAAGAGATTTTTGCCTATGTTTTTTTCTAAGAGTTTTATGGTTTCATGACTTACATTCAGGTCTTTGATCCATTTTGAGTTTACTTTTGTGTATGGGGTTAGATAGTAGTCCAGTTTCATTCTCTTACATGTAGCTGTCCAGTTTTGCCAACACCAGCTGCTGAAGAGGCTGTCATCTCCCCATTGTATATCCAAGGCTCCTTTATCAAATATTAATTGACTGTATATGTTTGGGTTAATGTTTGGATTTTCTATTCTGTTTCACTGGTCTGTATGTCTGTTTTTGTGCCAATACCAAATTGTCTTGATTACTGTGGCTTTGTAGTAGAGCTTGAAGTCAGGGAGCGTAATTCCCCGTTTTATTCCTCCTTCTCAGGATTTCTTTGGCTATTTGGGGTCTTTTGCGGTGCCATATGAATTTTAGAATTATTTGTTCCAGTTCATTGAAGAAAGCTGTTGGTATTATGATAGGATTGCATTGAATCTGTAGATTGCTTTAGGTAGTATAGCCATTTTGACAATATTTATTCTTCCTAGCCAAGAGCATGGGATGCATTTCCATTTGTTAGTGTCCTCTTTAATTTCTCTTAGGAGTGTCTTGTAGTTTTCAGAGTACAGGTCTTCACTTCCTTCGTTAGGTTTATTCCTAGGTATTTTATTCTTTTTGATGCAATTGTGAATGGAATTGTTTTTCTGATTTCTCTTTCTGTTAGTTCATCATTAGTGTATAGGAAAGCAACAGATTTCTGTGTGTTAATTTTGTATCCTGCAACTTTGCTGAATTCAGATATTAGTTCTAGTAGTTTTGGAGTGGAGTCTTTAGGGTTTTTTATGTACAGTATCATGTCATCTGCAAATAGTGACAATTTGACTTCTTCTTTACCAATCTGGATGCCTTGTATGTCTTTGTTTTGTCTCATTGCTGTGGCTAGGACCTCCAGTACTATGTTGAATAACAGTGGAGAGAGTGGGCATCCCTGTCTTGTTTCCAATCTTAGATGAAAAGCTTTCAGCTTCTCGCTGTTAAGTATGATGTTAGCTGTGGGTTTGTCATATATAGCCTTTATGATGTTGAGGTACTTGCCGTCTATACCCATTTTGTTGAGAGTTTTAATCAGGAATGGATTCTGAATTTTGTCAAATGCTTTTTCAGCATCTATGGAGATGATCATGTGGTTTTTGTTCTTCTTTTTGTTGATGTGGTGGATGATGTTGGTGGATTTTCGAATGTTGTACCATCCTTGCATCCCTGGGATGAATCCCACTTGATCATGGTGTATGATCCTCTTGATGTATTTTTGAATTCGGTTTGCTAATATTTTGTTGAGTATTTTTGCATCTACGTTCATCAGGGATATTGGTCTGTGATTTTCTTTTTTGGTGAGGTCTTTGCCAGGTTTTGGTATTAGAGTGATGCTGGCTTCATAGAATGAGTTTGGAAGTATTCCCTCCTCTTCTATTTTTTGGAAAACTTTAAGGAGAATGGGTGTTATTTTTTCTCTATTATGTCTGGTAGAATTCAGAGGTGATTCCATCTGGTCCGGGGGTTTTGTTCTTGGGTAGTTTTTTGATTACCACTTCAATTTCATTCCTGGTGATTGGTCTGTTTAGTTTTTCTGTTTCTTGTTTGGTCAGTTTTGGAAGGTTGTGTTTTTCTAAGAAGTTGTCCATTTCTTCTAGGTTTTCCAGCTTGTTAGCATATAGATTCTCATAATACTCTCTTATAATTCTTTGTATTTCTGTGGGGTCTGTCGTTATTTTTCCTTTCTCATTTCTGATTCTGTTTATGTGTGTAGATTCTCTTTTTCTTTTAATGAGTCTGGCTAGGGATTTATCTATTTTGTTTATTTTTTCAAAGAATCATCTCTTGGTTTCATTGATTTTTTCTATTGTTTTATTCTTCTAAATTTTATTTATTTCTTCTCTGATCTTTATTATGTCCCTCCTTCTGGTGACTTTGGGTCTCATTTGTTCTTCTTTTCCAGTTTCAGTAATTGTGTCTTTAGACTATTCATTTGGGAATGTTCTTCCTTCTTTAAATAGGCCTGGATTGCAATATACTTTTCTCTTAGAACTGCCTTTGCTGCATCCCACAGAAGTTGTGGCTTTGTGTTGTTGTTGTCATTAGTCTCCATATATTGTTTGATTTCTGTTTTGATTTGGTCATTAACCCATTGATTAATTAGGAGAATGTTGTTATGTCTCCATGTATTTGTGAGCCTGTTTGATTTCTTTCTCAAATTTATTTCTACTTTTATACCTTTGTGATTTGTGAAGTTGGTTGGTAGAATTTCAATATCTTTGAATTTACTGAGGTTCTTTTTGTGGCCTAGTATGTGGGCCATTCTGGAAAATGTTCCATGTGCACTTGCAAAGAATGTGTATCTTGCTGCTTGTGGGTGGAATGTTCTATAGATGTCTGTTATGTCATCTGTTCTAATGTGTTGTTCAGTGCCTCTGTGTCCTTACTTATTTTCTGTCTGGTTGATCTGTCCTTTGGAGTGAGTGGTGTGTTGAAGTCTCCTAAAATGAATGCATTGCATTCTATTTCTCCCTTTAATTCTTTTAGTATTAGTTTCACATATGTAGGTGATCGTGGGTTGGATGCATAGATATTTGTAATAGTTATATCCTCTTGTTGGAATGACCCTTTTATCATTATGTAATGTCCTTCTTTGTCTCTTGTGACTTTCTTTGTTTTGAAGTCTATTTTATGTGATAAAAGTATAGCAACTCCTGCTTTTTTCTCCCTATTATTTGCATGAAATATCTTTTTCCATCCCTTCACTTTTTGTCTGTGTATGCCTTTGGGTTTTAGGTGAGTCTCTTGTAGGCAGCCTATATATGGATCTTGTTTTTTTATCCATTCTGCCTCTCTCTGTCTTTTGATTGGTGCTTTCAGTCCATTTACATTTAAGTTGATTATTGATAGGTATGTACTTATTGCCATTGTAGGCTTTACATTTGTTGTTACCAAAGGTTTAAGGATAGTTTCCCTACTATCTATTAGTCTATCTTAAATCACTGATTACTTTATTTCAAACACAATCTAAAGGTACTTTTTTTCTCCTTCTTCTTTCTCTTCCCCCTCCACAGTTTATATATTCGGTGCCATATTCTGAACTTTTTGTGTATTCCTTGACTGATTTTGTGAGTGGTTCATTTAATTTTGTACTTCTATGATAATTAATTCATCTACTTCCTGTACTGTGGATTTCTCTGGTGACCTATTTAATCTTAGGAACATTTCCATCTATAGCAGTCCATTTAACATATCCTATAAGACTAGGTTAGTGGTGGTGAATTCCATCAACTTTCATTTATCTGGAAATTGTTTAATCCCTGCTTCAAATTTAAATGATAATCTTGCCAGGTAGAACATTCTTGGTTGGAGACCCTTCTGTTTCATTACATTAAATATATCATGCCATTCCCTTCTGGACTGTAAGGTTTCTTCTGAGAAGTCTGATGATAGTCTGATGGGGTTTCTTTCATAAGCAGTCTTTTTTCTCTCTTACTGCTTTCAATACTCTCTCCTTGTCATTGATCTTTGCCATTTTATTTATTATATGTGTTGGTGTTATCTTGCTGGGATTGCTTTTATTAGGGACTCTCTGTACTTCCATGACCTGAGTTTCTATTCCTTCCCCTGATTGGGGAAGTTTTCAACAATTATTTCCTCAAAGACATTTTATATCCCTTTGTCTCTCTCTTCTTCTTCTGGTGCCCCTATAATGCGAATATTTTTCCATTTGGATTTGTCACACAACTCTCTTATTAGTCTTTCATTCCTAGAGATCCTTTCTTCTCTCTGTTTTTTTGTTTTCATTGTTTACTTGCTCCCTAATTTGCAAATCACCTACAACATCTTCAACCTGTGTAAGCCTGCGATTAATTCCCTTCATTGTATTTTTCATTTCAAATACTGTATTCTTCAGTTCTGAGTGACTTTTTTGTTGGTCTTCTCTCTTTTTGTTGGTCTTCTCTCTTTTTGTTGAGGTCCTACCTGAGATCTTGAATATTTTTCTGTAGTTCTGTGAGCATGTTTATGACTTTTACTTTGAAGTGTTTATCAAGAAGATTAGTGATTTTAACTTCACTCATCCCTCTTTCTGGTGTTTTGTCTTATAGTGTTGTTTCTACCAAATTCCTGTGCCTCTTCATGTTTTTACTTTCCTATGGCATAGTAGCTTTATGGAGGAGGTGCCCTCTAGTGCTCAGAAGCTCAATTTCCTGTGCGAGAACTCCAGCTGTTGGTGTGCAGTGGGCAGGACACCTTTCTGTCTGGCTTGTAGTGATTTGACTTCAGGTGGGCTGTGTGGGCCTTTGCCTGATTGAGTGAGTAGGGAGAACACTAGGAGCTGTGCTGCTGGAGTTTCTGTGGCCAGAGCTGCTCCTGCCCAGCCTGCATCAATGGTGGGGACCACAGGCGAGTGGGATAGGCACCTGCTGTGAGGAAGGAGCTCCAGGGACTGGCTCTCCTGGTACTTCTGCAGCTGGACCAAAATAGCACTGAGAAAGCTGGAAGGGTTTTCCCTCTGTTTTCCCGGCAGCAACACCAGCCTCCACTGCCAGGTCAAGTGAGCTGAGCACACTGGGAGGTGCCTCAGTACTGTACTGCTGGAGCTGCCATGGGTGGAGCTGCCCTTTGTCTGGCCTGCTGTGATGCCAGGGTCTGCTGGTGAGGACTGGCACCTGCCAGGAGTAAAACTCCCAGCGCTGCCTCCACATGCATCTCCCAGCTGGTCCAAAATAAGGCTGAGAAAACTGGGGGTTCTCCTTCTGCTACTGGGGAACAAAGTCTGATTACACTGCTGGCCTGATGGCCATGTACTGCAGGTGGGAGCCCGGGGGCTCTGTTGTTGGCAAGGGGCATGGAGCATTTGAAGCTCCTGAGGGCTCCCAAGCTGTTGGGCTGAGGGAAGGCTAGGGAGTTATTGTCCACCTGACCTTTCTCCTATGCAGAGATCACTGCGTAATCCTTGCTCCTCTGGCAACTTTCTTGATGTTGGGAGGTTTTTCAAACTGCCCACTGTGCCTTTTTGTCAGGGGCCATTAGAGTGTGCCTGTTCTCCACAAATGGTTGGAGGCACAGCCTCCCTGAGTGTTCTGCCTGTCTCTGTTGTCCAGCCCCACCAATCACCAGGGCACCATGTAATGTGGGTTCATGTTCCTGGAGCAGATTTTCAGGGACAGGTGTTCAGCAGTCCTGGGCTTCTACTCCCTCCCCACTCTGTTCCTTTTCCTCTTGCCTGTGGGCTCAGGTGGGTGGAGGATTTGGGTCCTGCCAGACCACAGCTTTGCCACTTTACCCTTTTCTGTAGGGTCTTCTCCAGATGTAGGTAGTCAGTTCTGCAGTTTTCAGGTCGTTTTTAGGTTTAGTTGTATTTGCTGTATTTTCATGTTCTATGTGATTTGGGGAGGTTTTTGCCTTGACTTCCTACACCACCATCTTTTTCCCCAGAATCCTCCCAGATGATATGACTTTTAACCACTATACTACACTATCTTCAACAATGGATTATAAAAGTGAATAACAGATCTCCTCCTGTCAACAGTATATTGATAAATTATTTTGTAGCCCTTCATGATGCTATTCATGGAAAGATATTAATCAGAAAACATTTATATTTTATACAGATATGTAAGTGATTGATAATTAATTTAAAATTCCTAACAGTGTTCTTCTGCTGTTACAATGAAAGCCAAAAGAATAAATTTCTAATGACAAAGTGTCAGACATTATCACACGATAGTGCATCAGTCAGTGTTGGTGGAAAACCGCTAATAAACTAAAATAATTTGAGGGGATTTTAATAAAGTTTGTTTACAAAGTCCTAAGCATGCCATAGCAAAACCATAAGGGAGAATGCAGGAGTTTGCAGTTAGTATCATGTGGATGGGTGTGGAGGGTCAGTCACCTCCCTAGGTCTAAAGGGGCAAGGGGAGGGAATGGTAAATGGAAATAGGAGAGAGCAGGACCTGTGTGGGGAAAGCATCCTGATAGAAGCTGTGACCTTTAGTCAAAGGCACAGCCAGCCCATGTAGTCTGCAGAGAGAAAGCCAAAAAGAGTAAATATGCCACCCTCATTCTCCCCACTACCAGGGATCCCTATTGATCAGTCCAAAGCCAGAGGACAAGGAGGCCCTGTTCATATTATCCATGTGGGTCACTCTCTGGAACACAGGCAGCAAGAGCATGGATATGAAAGATAAATAGAGAATATCTAATACAGTAACACAGAGAATATTTTTACAAATTTCCATAGTACATATTAAGTCACATCACTCTTTTCCCCTATATAAGGCTAACTCTGCTTCTCAGTAGTGTCAATAAGGACAAGGAAATAAAAAAGAAGGTCATGACTTAGGATTTAGCTTAACTGTGTCCCAATAAATATTCCTACAAATTTCCATTTTCTAAATCTATTGTGACCCACCCCATGCCATAGTTATTTGAATTCCTAGAAGATGAGTGAAACCTCAAGCTTCTTATAAGAAGGGTGCTATTAAATTAAAGGCATTGGACTAGCATCTTAAAACGATGCCTCTGACCTTCTCTCTGATTTCTGACCCAAGGTGCATTGAATATAGACAGGTGAAACGAGTGCTGTGCCTGATTCCCATTACATTTAGTATGTTGTGGACTAGGTCTGATGATACATAACATTCTTCTTAAGCAGAGTTAGAACACAAAGGAAGTTTCAACCTCAAATTCTTAGTAACACACAACAGAAGCTGTTCACTTACCTGGTGAACACAGTAAAACTGGCTTGGCATAAATTAAAGTGTCTTATGCTTTTTGATGCTCTGCTAGATTTCTCTTTGGTATGGGTGCCAGTTTCAACACCTAGAAAATGAGAAAAGATATTATCAAATATTAATGAAAGTTGCACACCTTAAATTCCCAAAGTCCCAATGAATATTTACTCCAGGTCTTCACATACTGGGATCTGAAAAGTCCATCTTAATTAGTTCTCAATTTCTTCTGCTGAATTTTATATTGCTGGAATTAATAATGCCAATAATTACATAATCAAACAAGGATACTAACAATGGCTGTCAGGCATAACATGTTGAGAATATTGACTGAGAAAAGATGAGGATAAAAGACTGTAGAGAGCGGATAAATCAGTCAGACTCCATTTTGTTATAAGACTCCATCTTGTTGTAGTTAGGTTTCAACTGAAGTCTTAAGTTTCCGTTACTCCTTCACCACACCTTCCCACCTGGTGTTCTCATTTAGGTCCACTGCTGACGTCAGGGACAGCTGCGCATGCGCACAACTCGGTGCGTGACTGAACCGTACAAGATACCTTGTTAGCATAGTGGGCAACCAATCAGAAAAGACCACACCCTGTAATGTCTATATATTCTCTGCTCTAACCTGCAATAAACGAGACTTGATCAGAACGCCTGTCTTGTCTCTGTTCTCTGTGTTTTCTGTCCCTCCTCGTTCGTGCACACCCTCCTTAGGTTCCCGTTGTTGACCCTGCGGCGGGGGTTCACGTTGCAGACCTGCGGGCCGGGTCAAAAGACAAAAGATATAAAGCTGTTGTAATAGAGCCTTGGAGAAAATTGAACATGGCTTTAGAAATTACTTCAAATGAGGGAGCTTTTGGAAAAGAAATCTCAAAAATCCAAAGCCTTTTCAATCAGTGAATCTTATTATTGATAGTTTAGTTATATCTAATTTTACTCTGTTGGGCACTGGACCGTCTACATTTAAAACAAATGCCTGAGAAACTCAGTGTTTCAGAACCAGAAGATATGATGTTTTCCTGATAAATCATCTAGAGAAAGAATTCATATTGTTTATTTTGTTTACCTTTCTAGTGAATAAAGCAGAAAACTAAATAAAATAATGACTAATTATTTAGGAATTAGACACTCTCAAGTTTCTGTTATTAATGCCTGTGTTACCTTGGCAAGTTATTCAATTCCCTTGAGTTTCTGTTTCCTTACCTGTAGTACTAGGATGACAATACTTACCCCCTTAAAAAATAATTGCAGATTAGGAGAGATCATGTAAAATGCTTAGCCTGGTGTCTGACACATAGCGAGTACTCAGTAGTTTGCTATTATCATGTTTTGATGCTTATATAATTCAGTACCTAGAATTACTATATAAGTAGAAAGAATAATGGCTTTCTTTTGTGCTCCAGTTTAATGGATTATCAAGAAGTCTCCTGAATTCAAAAGATTTCTTTAAACTAGAAGTTTCAACAAAATAATTTTTTTTTTGAGTAAGTCTTCTGGAGTAATATTTAAGAATATAAATATATCAATATGGATAACATATGAAGATGTTATCAGACACTGCTCTTCTCCCAACGGAGGCACCTTGAGATAAGAGGTTTGCAAAAAGCTGCTCACTTATCTGGTGAACATAGTAAAACTGGCTTGTCATAAATTAAGGTGGCTGATGCTTTTTAATGCTCTGCCAGATCACTCAAGATCATTTCATTATGGGTACCAATTTCAATGCCTGGAGAAAGCAATGGAAGTGGAGAGAGGGCTAATGCAAACTGCTTACTTCACCGGTCTTCCCAGGACTGGGATTTCCATTTAGTTCACCAGCAGATGGTTGATTCTAGGGCTGGAGGATAATTAAGATTCCAGGTGGGCTGAAATCTTCTGGCCCCTCCAGGAGGGCTTGGTTTGCCACTAGAAGATATCGGAAAGGGCGACATACTTCCTGAAGCTTGACCCCCTTCAATTCATTCAAAGCAGCTGATTGTAATCTGCAAATTTCTCCCATTCCCTCTAGTTTACTTCAAAGTTATTAGAATGACCTTAGTTTCTGTTTTACAAGCATCCTTTGAGCATTAGTTTAAGTAATAGATACTGCCTGGAAGCCAGTTATATAGAGAAAAATTAGACGCACTTTCAGCCCTCAATGAGCATGTGGTCATTTAAAACAGGCAAAAACACTTAAGCTCTTAATTTCAATACGTTGTGCAAAGTACAAGGATAAGGATGTTGAGTCCAGGAGACTTCTCAATCATTAAAGCAGAGCACAAAAGAAAGCCATTATTCCCCAGGAGACTTCTCAATCATTAAAGCAGAGCACAAAAGAAAGCCATTATTCTTTCTACTTACATAGGAATTCTAAGTAGTGAATTATATAAGCATCAAAACATGATAATAGCAAACTACTATTTACTGAGTACTTGCTATGTGTTAGATACTAAGTATTTTATATACTTGATTAACTGGGTGTTATATAACTACCAAGAAGCCACATAAAACTTTGACTGGTTATATAGAAAGAAAGGGGAATAAGAGACTGTTTCAGAGAGAAACCTGAGCCAGAGGGATAGGGTGATAGAAGTGGGATGAAAACTGAGGTTTTTCACTTTTGCTGGAGTGCTATTGGCATACATCTTGCCTGATTCAAAGATCTCAGATGTTAATACTAAAAAATATGACAGATTTGCAGTTTGATTGGATCCTCCTAAAGATATGCACGTAAATGATTATACTGAAGTACGTTAACTTTAAATGAGAATGCTTGCAATCTCTTAAGTTTGAAATCTATAGCTAGAGCAACTTCTTAAAACTATTACAGAGTATCTATCAAATCAGTATTTTAATCTGTGTATACTAGATAGACATATGTGTAACAGGTTTAAGTTAAGCTTTCTTAAAAATAATACTTGGTTGTTCAATAAATAGATCATGAATTTTGTTTTGTGTTGCTCCTGCGGAGATTTGGAGATAAAGCTGTCTCTTCTAAGGACACTACTTACTGTGGGAGTTAGTTCCTGGCCTCTTATTTCATTCTTCTACACAAGCTATTCCAATTTTTATTTGTTTTTCAAGGAAATAACTAATTTAGTCACATTTGTGTGTGGTGACAGTGACAATTCTTCACTAGTAAAATTAGGTAGAATAAGAGTATTTGTAAAGGGTCAGTTCATGTATTTGTGCTCAAAGAGAATACCCTTAGAGCATTTTTAAGAAAGTTACCCTCAAAAATGGATATTTTGGATAATACAGTTTCAACTGCTTTTGCAACTTCTCTTATGGGAGACACAAAGTGATCATCCAAGTAGTCACTGATAATAAATTGCTTGCTAGAACAAGCTAATTAATTATTTTTTAATAATTTAAAATTTTGTACAGAATGTTATAAATTAAAGATGTTTTTGATATGCACACTAACTAGGAAACTACAAGCATCTTTGTGAAGGTTTAAAAGCACTTTTAAGAATGAGCTTATAGAATGTTTTTCAAGATCCTAAATCACTTTTAATATATCTATAGGAAATAGCTTAATGAAAAAAAAAAGTACAATACAGGACCAAAAGATACCCATTCATGATTTCTAAAAACCCCAAAACTAAGAAGAGATGGGAATTTTTTTAAACAAATAAAAGTTTTCTTCTCTTGCCACTCCTACTTAACCTTGTACTGAAACTCTTAGCTAGAAAAATAAAGGAAGAAAAACATCTGACAGGCATATATTTGGAAAGGAAGAAATAAAACTGCCTTTACTCACAGACAGCTTGACTGTATATATAGAAAATCCCAAAGAATCTACAGAAACATTTCTGGAAATAATAAATAAGTTTAGCAAGGTTGCAGGATGCAAAATCAATATTGTAAAAGTCAGATGCTTTCTTATATACCAACAGTGAAAATTTTGAATTTGAAATAATAAAGAAAAAAATTCCATTGGCAATAGCACACACACAAAATATTTATGTATAACTCTAAAACATGTTCATGGAATCTGCATGTGGAAGAGTATAAAGAACTGATAAAAAAGTAAGAGATCTAACTAAATAGAGAAATATATTGATGAAATGGAAGGTACCACATTGTTAAGATGTCAATTTGCCCCAATTTCTTCACAGATTCTACACAATCTCAATCAAAATCTCAGCAAGCTTTTTTGTAGATAGTGATGAGCTGATTCTAAAACTTACATTGGATTCAAAGGTACTAGGATAGTAAAAAAGATTCTGAAAATAAGAAAAAAGTTGGATTACTCATTTACATTACTCAATTTCAATACTTATTATGAAGCTATAGTAATCAACAGTGTGGTATTAGCAAAAAGATACATATAGATCAGTTGAATAGAATAAAAATTGCAGAAACAGACTCACATACATAGAGCAAATTGATTTTTGAAATAGAAAAAAGCAAAAGAAATTCAATGGGAAAAAATATAGTCCTTTTAATAAATGTTGCCGAAAAATTTAGAGGATCATATGCAAAAACAAAAAGAAAGAAACCCTCTTATACCTACACTTTAAACCTTTCACAGAAATTAACTCAAAATGGATTATAGACCAAATCGTAAAAATGAAAAAATATAAAATTTCTAGGAGAAACTCTGCATGACCTTGTGTTTGGCAATAAGCTTTTTGATACATTGAAGTTTTACTCATGTTGTTGCATGAGTTAACTCCTAGTTCCCTTTTATCACTGAATAATATCAAAAGTATGAACCGTGAAGGGAAAAAACTAACATATTGGACATAACCAAATCTAAAAACTTTTGATTTGCAAAATATATCAGTAAGAGAATGATAACTAGCCACAGACTAGCAGAAAATATTTCCAAGTCACATATTTGATGAAAACAATTGTTAGTTTCCAGACTATATAAGGAACTGTTAAAATTTAACGAAAGAAGAACATGAAACAATGGATAAACCACCTAAACAGACACTTCACCAAAGAAAATATACTACTGGCAAATAAGTGCATGAGACTATGCTCAACATCACATGTCATTTTATAAATGCAAATTTAAAAATAAAACTGACAACATCAAATGCAAGGTTGTGGAGCAACAGAAACTCTTATTCATTGTAGGTAGGAATTTAAAGTGTACAGCCAATTTGAAGACAGTTTGGTAGTCACTTATGAAGTAAAATCATACTACTGTCCCAACAGTCACACCAGTAAGTATTTCCCCAAGTGAACCAAAAGCTTATGTTCACACAAACCAACTGTGGTGCAATTGCAAAGGGCATATTATTCAGTAATAAAAGGGAACTAGGAGTTAACTCATGCAACAACATAAGTAAAACTTCAATGCATTTTGTTAAGTGAAAATGCCAGGTCAAAAAGGCTACATATTAAGTGATTCCATTCATATGACATTCTGGAAAAGGCAAACATATTCGGACAGAAAACAAACATGTAGTTTCCAGGGGCTTGGAGGGGGAGTGGTTGATTACAAGGGGTTGCACAAGGGATTTTTTATGGTGATGGAACCTTTCTGTGTGGTGCTGGAGTGGTAGATATACGATGCTCTGCATTCATCAAGGCACATAGTGCTATACATCACCAAGAGTAAATGTCAATGTAGGCAAGTTAAAAAAAAAATTAAAACAGTAGATCAGGAATCCAAGGATGGAATGCAGACTCTAACTGTATTACAACAGTATGAACTCACTGAAGGGGACACGGAAATAAAAGCTGATCTAAGTAACTTCCAAAAATGGCGGTTTGGCTAGAAACTTGAAGGCTTCATACAAAACAAACTGTGTATAAACATTGTACTCTGGTTAGGAAAATTGTTTCTCACAGAGGTAAGCATAAAAATTGTATAACTGCTTTACATGAATACTGGGGCTGAACTAATAAGTGAATGGAAAGTAGATAGTGGGAGCTAGGAATTTCATGGCTGGAGAAGGAAGTTCTAGATAAGCAACTGGAGAAAGGGTAGAATGAACCATGTTATTCTACATTATGATTGGAGGCATCAGTATGATTATGTGTATAGCCTAATACAGATACAGATGGAAAGATATTGGAATAAGTATAGATATATATGTATACATGGGTTAGTATGCATACATTTCCCTAACTCTTGTCACTAAGAGGACTTCGAGGCAATGACTCCAGTAGCACAGAGCACACCAGCAACCAAAAATGGCACAACCAAAGAGAAACCTAAAGACACATGATGATTAAATGTGATGTGGTATCTTGGATGGGAGTCTGGAGCAAAAAAAGGACTTCAGATAAATCTAAGATGTCTGCACGATGTATAGTCTTTATATAATAACAGTTTATCAACACTGGTTTAATAGTTGTGACAAATGTACTATACTAATATGAGATGCTAACAACAGGGGAAGTTAGTCCTGAGGTTTACATGGACTCTCTGTACTACCCTTGCAACTTTTCTGTACCTCTAAAACTATCCTAAAATTTAGAAAAAAAATTTAAAAAATTTGGGGACATCTTGTTTCTGGTCCAGCATGCAAGAAGCTTAGAAGTCACCACTCTGTCCTAACAAATATAAAGCAGAACAAACTGAAGAAAACAATTGTTAGATTCACCAAGAAGTGAGATGACAGGGCAAACCAATGCACCAAAACTGCAGAGACAGACAAGCAGATACGGAGAATCACATTTTACAGAGCAGAAATTCATGAGCAGAAACTTTTGTGGGGACTGGTGTCAGGGCAGGAAAACCTGAACTATAAATGATAAATTACAAGAGGCTCAGTGTGTACAACTCTGAGGGTTAAAAACTCCAGGGGACCCAGTTATACAGGCATCCCCACAATTTTGTGAGATAAACCTTGAAGAGTTCTACCAGGTACTCACAGTGAATATTGGACAAAAATTACCTCATGTTTCTGCCTGGGGGAGGGGAAAAGGAACCATTTTGAAATACGGCAGGGCATCCTCTTCGTAACAAGGCATGTCCTAAGTAGAGACTATTTTACCTGAGTGTAACCTGCTTGGCAGAAGGGAAAAGCTCAACTTCAGGGAGTTCTAGCTTTCCACATGGGAGAAGGAAAACACCCAATTTCAGCCCCCTGCATGCTGGGAAAGTGAAATACATACCAGCCACTTATGCTATCCTGTACCACTGAAGAGCAAAAATGTGGGTTTGGGTGCTGAGGACACTGGTGAAGTCCATAGTCCAGGAGCACAGGCTCACCATTAGACTGAGACCTAATCACAGGACGATGGAACACTTCCCATTCACCCACACCTATGACTACATTGTCAAATGCCTATTTACCGCAATTCCTTTTATTCAGTACATAATCTCCAATGGTGAACAAAAAAATTAAAAGAAATACTAAAAGGTAAGCACACACACACACGCAGCAGTTTGAAGAGACTGAACAAGCATGAGAACCAGAGTCATGTACAGCAGGAATGTTAGAATTATCTGGCTCGGAATTGAAAAAAAACTGATTCATATGTTGAGATATAATGGAAAAAACAGAGAACACACACACACACACACACACACACACACACACACACACATGAACCAATTCTTTATCCATTCATCTGTTGACAGGCACTTAAGTTGTTTCTATGTCTTGGCTATTGTGAATAATGATGCAGTAAACTTGGGAGTGTAGATATCTCTTTGATATCCTGTTTTCATTTCCTTTTGGGATATATTCAGATGTGGAATTGTTGGGTCATATGATAGTTCTATTTTAATTTTTTGAGGAACCATCATAGTGTTTTCACAGTGGCTGTACCAATTTACATTCCCACCAACAGTTCACTAGGGTTCCCTTTTCTTCACATCCATGCCAACACTTGTTACTTTTTGATAATAGCCATTTTGACTGATGCAAGGTAATATTTCATTGTGGTTTTGATTTTCAGTTCCTTGATGATTATTTAGTGGTGTTGGACATGTTTTCATATACCTGCTGGACATTTGAATGTCTTCTTTGGAAAAATATTTGGTTTCTCTACCCGTTTTTAAATCAGATTATTTTGTTGTTGTTGGATTTTATGGGTTCTTTTTATATTTTGGATATTAGCCTCTTATCTGACATATAGTGTGCAAAAAATTGCTTCCACACTGTAGGTGCCTATCCATTTTGTTGATGGTTACTAGTCTGTTCAAAATGTATTCTTTTATGTTTCTAATTTTTATTGATAACCAGATGTGATGTACAAGGTAAAAGGAATTGCTGTAAATCAGCCTGTAGTACTGTGATGGTAAGCTTGGGGTGGGAGAAGAGGAAGTATTCTATGGTCTTATAATCAGGTTTCAATTTTTAGTGAGCCTATGTGTCTAGAATGTGAACTTCACACATTTCTCAGTTTTGTTCCTTTCCTCTTAGGCTGGACAGAATGGGTAGAGTGGTCTAGAGCTGGGTATTTCCCTTCCTGCAGGTCACTTGGGCTCTGACATTCTAGCAGGTTAGGCTCTGGTTAACTAGTTTCCCCTGAAGGCTGACCTTTTTGTGAAAAATAAAGTGCTCTGAATATTTAAAAATGGTTCTTCTCCTCCCACTGCCAGAAAAATTGGTTGATTGTTTTTCTAATACTTACTGTGCAACTTGGCCTAACTCCTAAGTATTGAACCTCAGTTCCTCAAACTATCTGAGTATACCACACTATTTCCTTTAACCTTTTATTTTCTGAGTCTCTTTTATTGTATCAAGGATTACTTAGCTTTCAGCTAACAATAAATGTACTTGAAATCTAGAATCCAATTTTTTTATGTTGTCACTTTGTTTTATTCTTGTATATGAAAAAATGGGACTAGAACTTGATGGATTTCTTATGCTCTAAATAAAAGAAGCAATATTATTTCCTGTGTTACCAATCTTGATGCTTTTGTTGAACCTTTAAATAATTCTACTACTCTAGTCTCAGGAAGTTCTCTTGGTCATGGATATTCCAATTTTCAAGGCACATTAAGATCATCTACATTTAAAACCTAGTTCCTGTAGCTTTGGAGAAATATGATGATGTTTGGAATAAAGGTAGAGACCAATACCTATGGTGAGAATACTATGTGTGAGGCATTATACTGGGTGCTTTATTATGATATTTCATTTATTTCTTGTAAGTACCTTATTCCCACTTTTTCAAAAGAGGTGTTTGAGGCTTACAGAGATTTAACAGTTCATTAATCTTCTAAAGGGTGAATTCAAACCCACCTGCTTAGACTCCAAATACTAAGTTCTTTTTACTATATCACATTCCCTTCCAAAATAATTATAAACCTATCCCTCCAAAGATCTGCTAGAATATTGTGGGATTGTTCCCCACAACTATCCATTTTCGAACACAAAATAGCAGAGAATTTAAATAATTGTGGCCAATTTGTATAATCTCATTAGTTAACCTACGTTTTGATGCTACCCAAGTAAGGATTGTGTTTATCATGAAAAGAAAATGATAGCTATAATTATGGCAAGTTTTCACCCATTTGGAAATTTTGCACCATCAGTCAAGTAATAGCATTAATAGCTACTATTTAGTGAATCCCCTATGAATAAGTCATTTTGGTATTCATCAACCCCTGATATCACAACAATCTTCTATGGTAAAGATTGTTCCTGACATTTTACAGCTGGGCCAGCAGAAGTTATATATATTGCCAAAGTCATACAGCTAGTAAGGTGAAAAAAGTCAGGATTAAAACACAGATCACTCTAACTTCAACGTCTTTGTGCTTTGTCCACTATGTCATAGTGATGGCACCACTCATCACTCAGTAGCACTAATCACTCCGTCTCTCTGAATTATCTTCCCCCAGTTCTAATTTCTCCATCAGTGACATCTTTGTTTATTAGATTAACTCATTTATCATCATTTTCTTCACTTGTCAACCATGATTTGTTTATACCTCTTGCTAGATCTTTTTAAACCATCCTCTTCTCTGATGAAGTAGACCAAGAAACTTATCACTTTACCATACAACATGACCTCTCACACCACTCCATTATAAGTGAATATCTGCAATATTTGGAGTGCCCCATAAGGGAATAAAATTAATGTATCTTCTCTGCCCCATTGTACAGTGACTAGCCATTCTGCAATTCTGAGGCATGAAAAGGCAAATCAAAAAATACTAATCATCTAGTTTTTGGCTGCTTTAAGAAGTATATGCAAATGTGTAGAATTAAGGGAGATAAGTTACTCCATGTACATAGTTACACAGTGAGTTAACTAGTAAAGTTAAGTACAGATCAAACATTCTGAGTTTATTTGACATCAGAGGTAAGTTTCTGAATAGAGAGCATGTGTATATACAACTATCTAGCTATTAATCACTCTACTTTCATACTTTTCCCTTCCTTATTAGAAGAGAGTGAATCACTTATATCTTTTTGTTTGGCAGATAGTTTTCCAAAACCATCTAGCAATATAGAAACAGAATTAGGAAAGACATAGCACCAGGTATTTAATGGTTTAAAAGCACAAGATATTCTCTCTTCCACCCCATCTGAATTTACCTGTTAAAGGAAACCCAACTGAATACCTATTAGAGGCTGCCACAGGTATGTGAATACCAATTCCTTCCCTTCCTGAATTTTAGACTTATTGTAGGACAAAGATATTAAAAAATAAAATGTGTACTTATTTCTTATAAAAACACCTCCATACGTGTGATTACCTCTGTTCTTACCATAAAATGAAAGCAAGCTTTAATATGATAGAATACAAAGACATGCAGTGGAATGCTGAAATGCTCCGTGGTGCTCTAATGTTCTTTTTCAGTCACACTAAACCATTTACAGCTAAATTTTAACACCCGCTGTCATTAAGAAAAATGTGCCATTCCTTCTCCATTTGAAAATTACAGTAGCCAATGAATGGTTATTGATTTGAGCTAACTAAAACACTAAAATGCAGGGATTGAAATTTGAATTAGCTTCTTTTTACTGGGCTTTACTTTAACATTTCCCAAAGCAGAGGTCACAGTGATAGCATCGATCAGATGTAAAGCAAATGACATTTAAGTGATCTTGTTGGGCCAACTGCACTGATGCCTGATTGTCCTTTCTGCATCTGGAAACAAAACATTGTGTGAGGCCAGAGGTGATATTGCTCATTTCCAACTGCTCTCTGTATTTTTCCCAATTTCCCAAAGCACGCAGACATTTATGTGAGAATTCCTGTCAGCCAAGGCACTTATCTCTCTGCATATTATGTGAGAACTGGCTCCTAGGGACTGATGCTATCCATATACAAAGTGTGCAAAACCCCTTTTCCCCCAGGAGGCCCTCACATTCTCAACATTATAGCAATCTCATCACTTTTGTTTGAGACTTCATCACAAATAGCTATTCACGATCTGAATTTACCCAGTTCTCTTACTGTCATCACTAGTACTCCTTTTCACCTCATTTCTATCATGCTAGGAAGGTGGTGCTCATATAAAGCTAATATTAACTAGGGCATTACTGAGTGACTACTCCAACCTAATGCCTTATCCCTCTCAGTGATGCCTACCACTTAAAATAGGATTCTCAGACAGATAAATGTTCTACGTCTAAATGTTATGCTCTTTTGCCAACCATGTTGAAGAAGCACTTTGTTTATAGGGAGTAAAATTTGTTGTGAATTAACATACAAAGATAATGATATACTTGTACAAGAAACCTGGAATGGTAAATTCTTACTATTAATTATAGTTCTCGGGTAGTTTTCTGATTACCGATTCAATTTTGTTGCTGGTAATTGGTCTGTTTAGGTTTTCTGTTTCTTGCTTGGTCAGTCTTGGAAGGTTGTATTTTTCTAAGAAGTTGTCCATTTCTTCTAGGTTTTCCGGCTTGTTAGCATATAGATTTTCATAGTATTCAATAATAATTCTTTGTATTTCTGTGGGGTCTGTCGTGATTTTTCCTTTCTCATTTCTGTTCTGTTTATGTGTGTAGATTCTCTTTTTCTCTTAATAAGTCTGGCTAGGGGTTTATCTATTTTGTTTATTTTTTCAAAGAACCAGCTTTTGCTTTTTACTGATTTTTTCTATTGTTTTATTCTTCTCAATTTTATTTATTTTTTTCTCTGATCTTTATTATGTCCCTCTTTCTGGTGACTTTGGGCCTCATTTTTTCTTCTTTTTCCAATTTCAGTAATTGTGTCTTTAGACTATTCATTTAGGAATGTTCTTCCTTCTTTAAATAGGCCTGGATTGCAATATACTTTCCTCTTAGAACTGCCTTTGCATCCCCCCACAGAAGTTGTGGCTTTGTGTTGTTGTTGTCATTACTCTCCATATATTCTTTGATTTCTGTTTTGATTTGGTCATTAACCCATTGATTACTTAGAATGTTGTTAAGTCTCCATGTATTTGTGAGCCTTTTTGTTTTCTTTGTACAATTTATTTCTAGTTTTATACCTTTGTGATCTGAGAAGTTGGTTGGCAGGATTTCGATATTTTTGACTTTACTGAGGTTCTTTTTGTGGCCTAGTATGTGGTGTATTCTGGAAAATGTTCCATGTGCACTTGAGAAGAATGTGTATCCTGTTGCTTTTGGGTGTAGAGTTCTGTAGATGTCTGTTAGATCCATCTGTTCTAGTGTGTTGTTCTGTGCCTCTGTGTCTTTACTTATTTTCTGTCTGGTTGATCCGTCCTTTGGAGTGAGTGGTGTGTTGAAGTCTCCTAAAATGAATGCATTGCTATTTCCTCCTTTAATTCTGTTAGTATTTGTTTCACATATGCCAGCACTCCTGTGTTGGGTGCATATATATTTATAATGGTTATATCCTCTTGTTGGACTGACCCCTTTATCATTATGTAATGTCCTTCTTTATCTCTTGCTACATTCTTCGTTTTGAAGTCTATTTTGTCTGATACAAGTACTGCATCACCTGCTTTTTTCTCCTTGTTGTTTGCATGAAATATCTTTTTTCATCCCTTCACTTTTAGTCTGTGTATATCTTCGGGTTTGAGGTGAGTCTCTTGTAAGCAGCATATAGATGGGTCTTGCTTTTTTATCCATTCTATTACTCTGTGTCTTTTGATTGGTGCATTCAGTCCATTTACATTTAGGGTGATTATAGATACGTACTTATTGCCATTGCCGGCTTTAGATTCGTGGTTACCAAATGTTCAAGGGTAGCTTCTTTTTTATCTAACAGTCTAAATTAACTCTCTTGTTAAGCTATTATTAACACAGTCTGAGGATTCTTTATTTCTCTCCCTTCTTATTCTTCCTCCTCCATTCTTTATATGCTAGATATTTTATTCTGTACTCTTTTACGTTTCCTTTGACTGTTTTTGTGGATAGTTCATTTTACTTTTTGCCTTTAGTTAGTATTTGGACAGTCTGCTTTCATTGCTATGATTTAATTTTCTCTGGTGACATCTTTTAAGCCTTAGGATTGCTTCCATCTAGAGCAGTCCCTTTAAGATACCCTGTACAGGTGGTTAGTGGGAGGCAAATTCCCTCAACTTTCGCTTGTCTGGGAATTGTTTAACCGTCCCTCAAATTTAAAGGATAATCGTGCTGGATACAGTATTCTTGGTTCGAGGCCCTTCTGTTTCATTGCGTTAAATATATCATGCCATTCTCTTCTGGCCTGTAAGGTTTCTGTTGAGAAGTCTGATGATAGCCTGATGGTTTTTCCTTTGTAGATGATCTTTTTTCTCTCTCTGACTGCCTTTAATACTCTGTTCTTGTCTTTGATCTTTGCCATTTTAATTATCATGTGTCTTGATGTTGTCTTCCTTGGGTCCCTTGTGTTGGGAGATCTGTGGGCTTCCATGGTCTGAGAAACTATTTCCTTCTCCAGCTTGGGGAATTTTTCAGCAATTATTTTTTCAAAGACACTTTGTATCCCTTTTTCTCTCTCTTCTTCCTCTGGTACTCCTATAATGCGAATATTGTTCTGTTTGGATTGGTCACACAGTTCTCTTTATATTCTTTCATTTCTAGAGATCCTTTTATCTCTCTCTGCCTCAGCTTCTCTGTACTCCTATTCTCTGATTTCTATTCCATTAACAGTCTCTCGCACCTCGTCCAGTCTGCTCTCAAGCCCATCAATCGCTTGTCTCATTTCTGCATTGTCTCTCCTCACTTCCTCCCTTAGCTCTTGCATATTTCTCTGTAGATCCATCAGCATGGTTATGACTTTTATTATTAATTCTTTTTCAGGAAGATTGTTTAAATCTATCCCATCATGCTGTCTCTCTGGGATTGTCTGGGTGGTCCTTGTTTGTACCATACTCCTCTGTCTTTTCATGGTGATAGAAGTGGTCGCTGGCAGGTGGCACGTGTGCCTGCTGGGAGAACAAAGTCCCTTCCTGTTTGTTGTTCTCCTTGCCCTTCTCCAGAGCCTGAGCTGTTTACCTGCACCCCGGGAGGCACTCTCTGGGATAATCCCCTGAGCTGCCTGTGTGCAGTGCTGCCCTCAGCCTAGCCTATGACACTGCCAGGTTTGGAGTCATGCCAGGTGCGTTCTGCTCCTCTTGATGCCTTCCAGATCTTGCTCTGGGTTCTGTGGCCCTTCCTGGCTAGCTGCTCACTCACTGGGAGGAGATTCTATGTGGTTGCTGTGAGCTGGGCCGCTCTCCTACTGCTCAGCAGCTGTGGCGTTTCCGCCGGACCCTTTGCGGTGCCGGCCTGGGGGGAACGAATGGCAGGCTCTTATCCCCGTGCGAGGATTTGGGGCTGCTTTACCTGGCAGATGGATAGGGGGCCCAATGTTCCTCAAGAATCCCAGCCTGCTGGATTGAGTGCACTGGGACGATTTTGTTCTGCTGCTGGGCCCTTGTCTCTTTAAGACTTTTTTATTTTTATTTTTATTTTTTATTTTTTTTATTTTATTTTTTATTTTTTAATATAATTTATTTTATTATCATTAATTTACAATTACATGTGCAATATTACGATTATTAAACTACCCCTTCATCAGGTCACCCCCACCAACCCCACTACAGTCACTGTCCATCAGCGTAGTGAAATGCCATAGAATCACCACTTGTCCTCTCTGAGTTATACTGCCCTCCCCGTGCCCCCCCAACACTACATCTGCCAATCGTAATGCCCCTTTTTCCCTCTTATCCCTCCCTTCCCGCCCATTTTCCCCAGTCCCTTTCCCTTTGGCAACCACCAGTCCGTTCTTGGGTTCTGTGAGTCTGCTGCTGTTTTGTTCCTTCAGTTTTTTATTTTGTTCTTATACTCCACATATGAGTGAAATCATTTGATACTTGTCTTTTTCGGCTTGGCTTATTTCACTGAGCATAATACCCTCTAGCTCCATCCATGTTGTTGCAAATGGTAGGATTTGTTTTCTTCTTATGGCTGAATAATATTCCATTGTGTACTTGTACCACATCTTCTTTATCCATTCATCTACTGATGGACACTTAGGTTGCTTCTATTTCTTGGCTATTGTAAATAGTGCTGCAATAAACATAGGGGTGCATCTGTCCTTTTCAAATTGGGCTGCTGCATTCTTAGGGTAAATTCTTAGGAGTGGAATTCCTGGGTCAAATGGTATTTCTATTTTGAGTTTTTTGAGGAACCTCCATACTGCTTTCCACAATGGTTGAACTAATTTGCATTCCCACCAGCAGTGTAGGAGGGTTCCCTTTTCGCCACATCCTCACCAACATTTGTTGTTGTTTGTGTTTTGGATGTTGGCCATCCTCACTGGTGTGAGGTGATATCTCATTGTGGTTTTAATCTGCATTTCTCTGATTATTAGCGATGTGGAGCATCTTTTCATGTGCCTGTTGGCCATCTGAATTTCTTCTTTGGAGAAGTGTCTATTCATCTCCTCTGCCCACTTCTTAATTGGATTATTTGCTTTCTGTTTGTTAAGGTGCATGAGTTCTTTATATATTTTGGATGTCAACCTTTTATCAGATACGTTTTTTATGAATATATTCTCCCATACTGTAGGATGTCTTCTTGTTCTACTGATGGTGTCCTTTGCTGTACAGAAGCTTTGCAGCTTGATATAGTCCCACTTGTTCATTTTTGCTTTTGTTTCCCTTGCCCGGGAGATATGTTCGTGTGAAGA
Organism: Smutsia gigantea; assembly: GCA_032199065.1. Taxonomy (NCBI): domain Eukaryota; kingdom Metazoa; phylum Chordata; class Mammalia; order Pholidota; family Manidae; genus Smutsia; species Smutsia gigantea. The sequence goes on along the minus strand of JAVSCE010013735.1, from coordinate 576 downwards.
AGTTGCTCATGTTTATGTCCAGGAGATTTTTGCCTATGTTTTTTCTAAGAGTTTTATGGTTTCATGTCTTACATTCAAGTCTTTGATCCACCTTTTGAGTTTACCTTTGTGTATGGGGCTAGAGACAGTAGTCCAGTTTATTCTCTACATGTAGCTGTCCAGCTTTTCCAGCACCAGCTGCTGAACAGGCTGTCATCTCCCCATTGTATATCCATGGCTCCTTTATCATATATTAATTGACCATATATGGTTGGGTTCATATCAGGGCTCTCTAGTCTGTTCCATTGGTCTCTGGGTCTGTTCTTGTGCCAGTACCAAATAGTCTTGATTACTGTGGCTTTGTAGTAGAGCTTGAAGTTGGGGAGCATAATCCTCCCAGCTTTATTCTTCCTTCTCAGGATTGCTTTGCCTATTCGGGGTCTTTTTTTGGCTCCATATGAATTTTAGAATGATTTTCTCTAGTTCATTGAAGAATGCTGTTGCTATTTTGATAGGATTTGCATTGAATCTGTAGATTGCTTTAGGCAGGATGGCCATTTTGACAATATTAATTCTTCCTCTCCATGAGCATGGGAT
>JAVSCE010013734.1:0-33145 GCA_032199065.1 Smutsia gigantea | reverse complement strand
CATCTAGAGAGAAGTCCCTTTAAATACACACTGTAGAGAGATTGGATTAAAGATGGCGTGTGAGAGGTGAGAGACAGAGGCTTCCTCCTAAAACCTCATATAATATGAAAATAAAGCTACATCAACTACTCTTGAAAGAGCAATGGAAAAGAGGATGGCAACAAACTGCGTACACCTGGAGACAAGAGCAGCCCTCAGAGAAAAGGGTAACCTACTAAAGCTGTGGTCCTGTGGGATCCAAGCCCTTCCCCCACCCCAGCTCATCAGCAGGAGGAACAGGAATGGAGCAGGGAGGGAGTGGAGATGTAGGACTGCTGAATACCTAACTCTGGAGATCTGCTCTGGGAGCACAAACCTACATTACATGGTGCTTGCATGATACTCTTGTAATTAGGGGGTTGGAAAGCTAAAACAGGCAGAATTCCTGGAGAGACTAAGAATCCAGCTGCTTGTGAAAGCAGGGATCCATACCCAGCTGCTCGGGGACAAAAGAAGGGCCAGCAGTCTCAGAGACTTCCTAACAAAGAAGCCCTTAGCAAGAGAGCTGCTAAAGGGGCAAGGATTGCACGGAGCTTACTGCTCAGGAGAAAGGACAGGCAGACAAAATTGTCCGGGTGCACTCTGCACAGCAGGTTGGGAGCTTTCACGATCTTCAGGTGCTCCAGCTCCCTGGCTGCCTACACAGCTCCAAGAACCCCTTCTGTGACAGGCAGACTTGTGCACCTTTCTTTTGGCCAGCCCCACCATGCTTGCAAACCAGGAAATCCTTCCCTGGTGTTAGGCCAGCCAGAGGGAAGATCTGTCTATAGCAACTAAAAACGCAAAGCACAGACGCTTATACCTGTGTGCTCAGCCCACTGGTTCAGGCAGTGGAGATAGGCATAGCAGCCAGGAGCCAGCAAACACCCCTTTCCTCCCTGGAGGCACCAATACCATTCCCCTACAATCCCCGCATTGCTTCAGGGTCTGAGGAGCTCCAGAGAGTAGAGCTTCTGGGCACTAGAGGGCGCCATACACAAATATGAAACGCCAAAGGAACCTGGTCCAGAGTAAAATTATGAACACAACTCCTGAGAAAGATTTAAATGATATGGACCTTATGACTCTCCCTGAAAGGGAGTTCAAAATAAAAATCATTAACATGCTCATGGAGGTACAGAAAGATATTCAAGAACTCAAGAATGAATTCCGGTCAGAGATCCAATCATTGAAGAACACAATGGATGGTATTAAAAGCAGATTGGATACCGTGGAGGAGACAATAAATGAAATAGGAACTAGAGAAGGGGAATATAAAGAAGCTGAGGCACAGAGAGAAAAAAGGATCTCTAAGAATGAAAGAATTTTGAGAGAACTGTGTGACCAATCCAAACGGAACAATATTCGCATTATAGGGGTACCAGAAGAAGAAGAGAGAGAAAAAGGGATAGAAAGCATCTTTGAGGAGGTGATTGCTGAAAACTTCCTCAATCTGGGGAAGGAGATAGTCTCTCAGGCCATGGAGGTGCGCAGATCTCCCAACACAAGGGACCCAAGAAAGACAACAGCAAGACATATAGTAATTAAAATAGCAAAGATCAAGGATAAGGAAAGACTATTAAAAGCAGCCAGAGAGAGAAAGAGGATCACATACAAAGGAAAACCAATCACGCTATCATCAGAGTTCTCAGCAGAAACCTTACAGGCCAGAAGGGAGTGGCATGATGTATTTAATGCAATGAAGCAGAAGGGCCTTGAACCAAGATTACTTTATCCAGCAAGATTATCATTTAAATTTGAAGGAGGGATTATACAATTCCCAGATAAGCAAAAGCTGAGAGAATTTGCCTACCACAAACCATCTCTACAGTATATTTTGGAGGGACTGCTATAGATGGAAGTGTTTCTACAGATTAATAGCTGTCACCAGAGGTAATAAAACCGCAGTAAAGAAAATAGACCAGCTAATTACTAAGAAAATGCAAAATTAAATTAACTATTCCCAAAGTCAATCAAGGGAGAGACAAGCAGTACAGAATATGATACCTAATATATAAAGAATGGAGTAGAAAGAAAAAGGAGGAAACAAACAAAAAAAGAACCTTTAGATTGTGTTTGTAATAGCATATTAAGTTAGTTGTTAGACTTTTAGATAGTAGGGAAGTTAACCTTGAACCTGTGGTAACCACGAATCTGAAGCCTGCAATGCCAATAAGTACATACCTATCCATAATCACCTTAAATGTAAATGGACTGAATATAAGGTCACTGAATGGATAAAAAAACAAGACCCATCTATATGCTGCCTTAAAGAGACTCACTTTAAACCCAAAGACATACACAGACTAAAAGTGAAGAGATAGAAAAAGATATTTCATGCAAACAAAAAGCAGAAAAAAGCAGGTGTTGCAGTACTTGTATCAGACAAAATAGACTTCAAAACGAAGAAAGTAGCAAGAGATAAAGAAGGACATTACATAATGATAAAGGGGTCAATCCAACAAGAAGATATAACCATTATGAATATATATGCACCCAACACAGGAACGCCAGCATATGTGAAACAAATACTAACAGAATTAAAGGAGGAAATAGATAGCAATGCATTCATTTTAGGAGACTTCAACACACCACTCACTCCAGAGGACAGATCAACCAGACAGAGAATAAGTAAAGATACAGAGGCACTGAACAACACACTAGAACAGATGGACCTAACAGATATCTACAGAACTCTGCACGCAAAAGCAGCAGGATACACATTTTCCTCAGGTGCACATGGAACATTTTCCAGAATAGACCACATACTAGGCCACAAAAAGAACCTCAGTTAATTAAAAAATATTGAAATTCTACCAGCCAACTTCTCAGATCACAAAGGTATAGAACTAGAAATAAATTTTAGAAAGATATCAAAAAAGCTCACAAATACATGGAGACTTAACAACAATCTCCTAACTAATCAATGGGTTAACGACCAAATCAAAACAGAAATGAAAGAATATATGGAGACTAATGATAACAACAACACAAAGCCACAACTTCGGTGGGACGCAGCAAAGGCAGTTCTAAGAGGAATGTATATTGCCATCCAGGCCTATTTAAGAAGGAGGAACATTTCCAAATGAATAGTCTAAAGACACAATTACTGAAATTGGAAAAAGAAGAAGAAATGAGGCCCAAAGTCACCAGAAGGAGGAACATAATAAAGATCAGAGAAAAAATAAATAAAATTGAGAAGAATAAAACAATAGAAAAAATCAATGAAACCAAGAGCTGTTTCTTTGAAAAAATAAACAAAATAGATAAACCCCTAGCCAGACTCATTAAGAGAAAAAGAGAATCTACACACATAAACAGAATCAGAAATGAGAAAGGAAAAATAACGACGGACCCCACAGAAATACAAAGAAGTATAAGAAAATATAAAGAGAATCTATATGCTAACAAGCTGGAGAACATAGAAGAAATGGACGACTTCTTAGAAAAATACATCCTTCCAAGACTGACCAAGCAAGAAACAGAAAAACTAAACAGACCAATCACCAGCAATGAAATTGAATCAGTAATCAAAAAACTACCCAAGAACAAAACCCCCGGACCAGATGGATTCACCTCTGAATTCTACCAGACATATAAAGAAGAAATAACACCCATTCTCCTTAAGTTTTCCAAAAAATAGAAGAGGAGGGAATACGTCCAAACTCATTCTATGAAGCCAGCATCACTCTAATACCAAAAGCGGGCAAAGACCTCACCAAAAAAGAAAATTACAGACCGATATCCCTGATGAACGTAGATGCAAAAATACTCAAGAAAATATTAGCAAACCGAATTCAAAAATACATCAAGAGGATCATACACCATGATCAAGTGGGATTCATCCCAGGGATGCAAGGATGGCACAACATTCGAAAATCCATCAACATCATCCACCACATCAACAAAAAGAAGAACAAAAACCACATGATCATCTCCATAGATGCTGAAAAAGCATTTGACAAAATTCAGCATCCATTCCTGATAAAAACTCTCAACAAAATGGGGATAGAGGGCAAGTACCTCAACATCATAAAGGCCATATATGACAAGCCCACAGCTAACATCATACTTAAGAGCGAGACGCTGAAAGCTTTTTATCTAAGATTGGAAACAAGACAGGGATGCCCACTGTCTCCACTGTTATTCAACATAGTATTGGAGGTCCTAGCCACGGCAATCAGACAAAACAAAGACATACAAGGCATCCAGACTGGTAAAGAAGAAGTCAAATTGTCACTATTTGCAGATGACATGATCTTGTACATAAAAAACCCTAAAGACTCCCCTCCAAAACTACTAGAACTAATATGTGAATTCAGCAAAGTTGCAGGATACAAAATTAACACACAGAAATCTGTTGCTTTCCTATACACTAATGATGAACTAACAGAAAGCGAAATCAGAAAAACAATTCCATTCACAATTGCATCAAAAAGAATTAAATACCTAGGAATAAACCTAACGAAGGAAGTGAAAGCCCTGTACTCTGAAAACTACAAGACACTCCTACGAGAAATTAAAGAGGACACTAACAAATGGAAATGCATCCCATGCTCTTGGCTAGGAAGAATAAATATTGTCAAAATGGCTATAGTACCTAAAGCAATGTACATATTCAATGCAATCCCTATCAAACTACCAACAGCTTTCTTCAATGAACTGGAACAAATAATTCTAAAATTCATATGGAACCACAAAAGACCCCGAATAGCCAAAGCAATCCTGAGAAGGAGGAATAAAACAGGGGGAATTACACTCCCTGACTTCAAGCTCTACTACAAAGCCACAGTAATCAAGACAATTTGGTATTGGCACAAAAACAGACCCACAGACCAGTGGAACAGAATAGAAAATCCAAACATTAACCCAAACATATACAGTCAATTAATATTTGATAAAGGAGCCTTGGATATACAATGGGGAGATGACAGCCTCTTCAGCAGCTGGTGTTGGAAAAACTGGACAGCTACATGTAAGAGAATGAAACTGGACTACAGTCTAACCCCATGCACAAAGGTAAACTCAAGGTGTATCAAAGACCTGAATGTAAGTCATGAAACCATAAAACTCTTAGAAAAAAACATAGGCAAAAATCTCTTGGACATAAACATGAGCGACTTCTTCATGAACATATCTCCCCGGGCAAGGGAAACAAAAGCAAAAATGAACAAATGGGACTATATCAAGCTGAAAAGCTTCTGTACAGCAAAGGACACCATCAGTAGAACAAAAAGACATCCTACAGTATGGGAGAATATATTCATAAGTGACGTATCCGATAAGGGGTTGTCATCCAAAATATGTGGGGAACTCATGCACCTTAAGAAACAGGGAGCAGATGGTCCAGTTGAGAAATGGGCAGGGGACATGAATAGACGCTTCTCTAAGGAAGAAGTTTAGATGGCCAGCGGGCACATGAAAAGATGCTCCGCATCGCTGGTCATCGGAGAAATGCAGATTGGGACCACAATGAGATATCACCTCACACCAGTGAGGATGGCCAACATCCAAAACGCAAACGGCAGCAAATGTTGGCGAGGATGTGGAGAGAAGGGAGCCCTCCTACACTGCTGGTGGGAATTCAGGTTGGTTCAGCCATTGTGGAAAGCAGTATGGAGGTTCCTCAAAAATCTCAAAATAGAAATACCATTTGACCCAGGAATTCCACTCCTAGGAATTTGCCCTGGGAATACAGCAGCCCAGTTTGGGAAAGATAGATGCACCCCTATGTTTATCGCAACACTATTTATAGTAGCCAGGAAGTGGAAGCAACCTGGCTGTCCATCAGTAGATGAATGGATAAAGAAGATGTGGTCCATATACACAATGGAATATTATTCAGCCATAGGAAGAGGACGGATCCTGCCATTTGTAGCAACATGGATGGAGCTAGAAGGTATTATGCTCAGTGAAATAAGCCAAGCCGAAAAAGAGAAGTATCAAATGATTTCACTCATATGTGGAGTATAAGAACAAAGAAAGAAACTGAAGGAACAAAACAGCAGCAGACTCACAGAACCCAAGAACGGACTAGTAGTTACCAAAGGGAAAGGGACTAGGGAAGATGGGTGGGAAGGGATGGATAAGAGGGAAAAAGGGGCAGTATGATTGCAGATGTAATGCTGGGGGACCATGGGGAGGGCTGTACAACTCAGAGAAGACAAGTAGTGAGTCTATAGCATCTCACTATGCTGATGGACAGTGACTGTAATGGGGTTGTTGGGGGGGACTTGATGAAGCGGGTAGTTTAATAATCATAATATTGCACAGGTAATTGTAGATTAATGATTCAAAATAAATTATAAAAAAAAGAATAAGAAAATACACTGTAGAGATGGGTGTGGATGTAAATTCCCTCAACTTTTGCTTATCTGGGAATTGTTTAATCCCTCCTTCAAATTTAAATGATAATCTTGCTGGGTAGAGTATTCTTGGTTCAAGGCCCTTCTGTTTCATTGCATTGAATATATCATGCCATTTTTTTCTGGCCTGTAAGGTTTCTGCTGAGAAGTCTGATGATAGCCTGATGGGTTTTCCTTTGTAGGTGATCTTTTTTCTCTTTCTGGCTGCTTTTAATACTCTGTCCTTGTCTTTGATCTTTGCCATTTTAATTATTACATGTCTTGGTGTTTTCCTCCTTGGATTCCTTATGTTGGGAGATCTGTGGACTTCTATGGTCTGAGAGACTATTTCCTTCTCCAGATTGGGGGAGTTTTCAGCAATTACTTCTTCAAAGATACTTTCTACTCCTTTTTCTCTCACTTCTTTTTCTGGTACCCCTCTAATGCGAATATTGTTCCATTTGGATTGGTCACACAGTTCTTTCAATATTCTTTCATTCCTAGAGATCCTTTTGCTCTCTTTGTCTCAGCTTCTCTGTATTCCTGTTTTCTGATTTCTGTTCCATTCACTGCCTCCTCTACCGCATGTAATCATCTTTAAAATCCCTCCATTGTTTTTTTCATTTCTGTTATCTTCCTCCTGAATTCATCCCTTAGCTCTTGAATATTTTTCTGTAGCTCTATTACCATGCTTATAACTTTTATTTTGAATTCTTTTTTAGTAAGAATGGTGATTTCAGTCTCAGCAAGACTTCTTTCTGGTGTTTGAGGTATTTTGGATTGAACAAGGTTTTTCTACCTTTTCATAGTCCTGGAGCTGTGGGAGTGGTTGCCACCGAATTGCAAGGGTGTCAGCTGGGAGGACAACATCCCTTCCTACTTGCAGTCACTGTGACTGTCTCTGCTCTCTGTGCCGGTTAACAGTGTGCCAGCAGTGGCCTCTGGTTTAATCCACTAAACTGCTCTGGGCCGAGTTGCCATTGGCATGGCCTAGAGCGATGACAGGGGTTGCATGCGATCGGCACAGGTTCCTCCACAATAATAAAGCCCCTTTGGGGCTCCTCATCTCAGCACCCAACTCCACTCTCTGTGGTGCTTAACCGTGTGCAGGGAGCAACCTGCGCATTAAGCTGTGTAGTTGCTGTAGGCAGGAATGCCCTCCAACTGTCTGCAGCAATGGCGGGGACAGCTAGTTTGAGCGTAGGTTCTGGCTTGGAGGAAGGAGCAGGAGGCTGCTTATCACGGTGAGGGGCCTCGGGTTTGCACTGCCAACCAGGGGGATAGGGTGCCTGAAGCTCCTTAAAGTTCTGAGCCTGCTGGGCTGAGTCTTCCAGGACTATTTTGTCCTCCTGTTCCTTCTCTCAAACTCTTGCCCCCCTAGTAGCCCTCTGACTGTTGAGAGGTCCCTTAAAATGCCTGCTTTTCTTTTTATCCAGGGCAGCCGGTTGTGGGAACCTGTTCCCGGTCTTAGTCTCAGACTCTGCCTTTTAGCCCCTCCAATCTCCAGAGCACCATGCTGTATGGTTCCATGCTCCTGGGGTAGATTTCTAGGGCTGGATATTTAGCAGTCCTGTACTTCCACTCCCTCCCCACTCTGATTCTTTCCCTCCTGCCACTGAGCTGGGGTGGGGGGAGTGCTTGGGTCCCGCCAAGTAGCGGCTTTTTACCTTACCCTTTTCTGTGAGATTTTCACTTCTTCCAGATGTAGACTGGCTGGTGTACTGTTACTTCTGGTCACTCTTTTAGGAATAATTGTATTTGCTATATTTTCAAATTTTGTATTCTGTAGTCTCAAAATGGTTTTGGGAGGAGATTTCCACCACACTACTCATGCTGCCATCTTTTTCTCTCTCGCATCCCCTAAGTTTTGATATGTTGTATTTTGGGTTTTTTTTGTTCAGCTCTAAATTATTTCCCTTGAGTCTTCCTCTTTCTTCCATGGTTTATTTGCTGGTATGTTGTTTCATTTCCAAGTGTTTTTGAGATTTTTCTTATCTCTTTGTTACTAGGTTGTACTTGAAGTTCATTATGATCAGAGAACATATTTTCAGTGGTTTTGATTCCTCTCCATTTTTTACGGTTGGTTTTACAATGCAGGATATAGTCTATTTTGGTGAATGTTTCCTGTACACTTGAAAAAAATGAATACCCTGTTTTTTTTTTGAGTAGGATGTTGTGTGAATGTCATTTAGATCTAGATATTTGAACGACATTGTTAAGTTATTCAATACCCTTGCTCATTTTCTGTCCGCTACTTCTATTATTTACCGAGAGAAGAATATAGATGGTCCACATGGCTAATCATCAGAGAAATGTACATTAAAACCGCAATGAAATATCACCTCACACCAGTTAGGATGGCCAACATCCAAAACACAAACAACAACAAATGTTGGCGAGGATGTGAAGAAAAGGGAACCCTCCTCCACTGCTGGTGGGAATGCAAACTAGTTCAACCATTGTGGAAAGCAGTATGGAGGTTCCTCAAAAAACTCTAAATAGAAATACCATTTGACCCGGGAATTCCACTCCTAGGAATTTACCCTAAGAATGCAGCAGCCCAATTTGAAAAAGACATATGCACCCCTATGCTTATCGCAGCACTATTTACAATAGCCAAGAAATGGAAGCAACCTAAGTGTCCATCAGTAAATGAATGGATAAAGAAGAAGTGGTACGTATACACAATGGAATATTATTCAGCTATAAGAAGCAAACAAATCCTACCGTTTGCAACAATATGGATGGAGCTAGAGGGTATTATGATCCGTGAAATAAGCCAGGCGGAGAAAAACAAGTATCAAATGATTTCACTCATCCGTGGAGTATAAGAAAAAGGAAAAACTAAAGGAACATAACAGCAGCAGATTCACAGAACCGAAGAATGGACTAACAGTTACCAAAGGGAAAGGGACTGGGGAGGATGGGTGGGAAGCGAGGGATAAGGGGGGGAAAGGGGCATTACAATTAGCACACGTAATGCAGGGGCAGGGGATACGGGAAAGGCAGTATTTATAGAGAAGGCGAGTAATGATTCTAGAGCATGAATTACTACGCTGATGGACAGTGACTCTAGTGGGGTATGTGAGGCGGACTTGATAATAGGGGGTCTAGTAACCATAATGTTGTTCAAGTGATTGTACATTAATCATACCAAAAAAAAAAAGAATATAAATGGCTCCAGTGGATTTTTCTTTCTGCTTTCAGTTCTGTCAGTTTTTGCCTCATACATTTTGAGGTTCTTTTAGTTGCTCACATGTTTAGCATTGTTATGTGTCCTTAGTGAATTGACCCTTTATCATTTTGTAGTATACCTCTTTATTCTTGGTTATTTTTTTTTTTTGCCTTGATGTCTTCTTTGTCTGATATTAAATACCCATTCCATCATTTTTTGGTTAGTGTTTGAATGGGTATATCTTTTTTATCTTTTTACTTTTAACCTGCCAATATTATTACACATGAAGTGAGTTTCTTGGAGTTTATGGTTATTTCATTTCTTTTTAATCCATTCTGGCAATCTCTGTCTTGCATATTTTTTAATATTTAATCTAATAATTGATATGTTTGGATTTTGGCCTACCATATTTTAAGTCTGTTTTCCATTCTGCTTTTTATTCCTTTTCTTCCCATTTCCTACTTTCTTTTCGTTTATTTGAACATATTTTAGTATTCCATTTTAATTTACCTACTATGTTTTTTCTATATCTCTTTATATGTATTTTAATGGTTATTCTAGGGATTAAAATGTACATACTGACCTTTTTAGTTTAATTAACTTTTTTTACTAATTAAGGAGGAGTGTAGAAACCTTACATCTCTTGCTTCTCTATTATTGTCTTACGTGTTACATTTTCGTATATGGAGAATCCATCATACAGTGTTATAATTTTCATTTTTGCTTGAGTTTTGGAACTCAAAAGAAGAATACATTTATCCTGATATCTACCGCTTATGTTGATCTTCCTTCATTCATTTTCTTTCATGTTTCCTATTAATATAATTTCCCTCTATTTGGAAATCTTACTTTAGCTATTCTCTTAGAACAGGTCTATTGGTGACAAATTCTTAACTTTTTTTCATCTGAGAATATATTTTTTCACCTTCATTCCTGAAGGATATTTTTCCTGTATATAGAATTCTGAGTTGATACTTATGTCTTTTAGCTTTTAAAAATTATGATACTACTTCTTTCTGGCTTCTATGGTTTGTGACGTGAAATTCACAGAAATTTGAATCATTGTTTTCTTGTATGAAATGCATTGTTTTTCTCTGGTTGCTTCCAGAAATTTTTCCTTCTCTAATTTTTAGCAGTTTTTATGTTTCATTTTCAGCAACTTACATGTGTAGGCATGAGTTTCTTTTGTTTATTCCTGTTTGGGTTCACCGAGCTTCTTGAATATGTAGATTTATGTCCTTTGCCAAATTTAGCAAGTTTTCAGCTAATATTTTTTCAAATATTTTTTTCTTATCACACTTTTTCTTACTTCCTTTCTGGGAATCTGATGACAAAAATTTTAGGCCTTTTACTTTTGTCTCTTTGGTCCCTTAGTTTTTTCATGTTTATTGCTCAATCTTATTTCTCTTGGTTGTTAAAAGTAAATTTTCTCCTGCCATCTCCGTTCTATTACTGAATCCATCCAAAGAGGTATAAGTGGGTTCTTTTGGCTCTAAAATTTCATTTATGTTCTTCTTTATATCTATTCTTTGCTGAGACTTTGTTTTGTCATTAGTTTCAGTAGTTTTTTTTATTATCTATTTAAGCATTTTATAATGGCTGCTTTAAAGTTTCCACTAGATAATTCCAACATCTGCATCATCCCTGAATTAGTATGTATTGATTGTCTTTTCCCATATGAGTTAAAATTCTCCTTATTCTGTGTATGCCAAGTCATATTGGATTTTATCCTGGACATTTTGAATATTCTGTGACTCTGCTGTTATTTAAAACCCTAGCTAGAATGTTATTTTTATTATAGGAAGTAATTGACCCAGTTATTTTCACCTTATGAGTTCCAACCTATCTTCTGTGGTCTTTTCCAATGTGAGTTCACTTGCATTGCCTCTGTGGTACTTTTTGGATATGTCCCACATGTGGGTCTCCCAGTGGTAAGTCTCAGCCTTGGGCAGTTGACTATTTATCTATTCAGTTCTCATGTCTTTGTTATGCTGAATAGGATCAGATTCATGTATGCGCAGCTCAGTGGTGAGCCCAGGAGTTCAAAAATAATTTTCTTCAGTTCCTCCCTCCCTGCAGTATCTCCAGTACTTTCTGATTCCCAGTGACTCCTTTTTTAGTTTCTCAGCCAGAAATCTGGTATTGTATTTACTCTCCTCTGTTGTGCACATCTACCATTGTACACAGGTCCAGGACCAAATTTTGGGAGGTTAGAGAAATCAGTAAAGCAACGGTGATTGTCCTCACTCTCATGGGACCATAGCTGCACTGATCAGAGAGGAGGGGTCCTCTCTCCCAGTTAGGATTCTATTAGCTTCCATTGTTGCTGTGGACTCTGCCGCCACAGGATTTCTTGGGTCTAGGGGAAAGAATATGGAGAAAAGAAGAAAATGGGAAATTTCTATATAAGAACTTTGGAGGTTCCATTTTCCATTTCTCATGCCAGAAGTAGAGGATTTCCTGTGTACATCTTTCTTTGAATTCCTTGATATGCACTTCCAGGTTAGCCAAGGGGATGCAAGATAGAAAAATTGGTAAACTCGCTGCTGTTTTAATGGTACTTTGAATTTTGGTCTTATTCCTTAGTTACCTGCTACTCTTTACTCTTCAGAATTCTCAAATAGCTGCTGCATGCATTCCATCCAGCTTGTATGGATGGACTAAGTATGTGAAACCTATCTGCCTTACACCATGTAGGCACTGATATGTCTGCTCAGTGTTTTCCCCTAGTTTTTACTTTTATACCTTACTTACTGGGAGTAGCCTGTATATGTACACTGCTTATTGTTCAGCCAGAGATTGGTCAGAGGTACACTCTCAAACACCTCAGGCCAGAAGGGCTTCCACTTTTTGCTGATGGATCTTTGTGTGAGCCAGGAAGGTCATGCAGTCTTCAGACCATTTTCTAGTCTGACACAACTTTTATTTTCCTCTGGGATCTCTCGTGCCTCCTCTTTGCATATTCAGGCTCTGTCAGCCAGTGATGTGTATATGGTTTGGGCCCTCAAGTCTGTGATGTGCATGTGACAATTTTCTAGGCAACCTGAGATATGTGGAGAATTAACCAAGCCTCCTTTGGCTGTCACTTCCCAGCTCTCCCTATTAATGTCAGGTTAATGGAGTTACTGCTCCTAAAACTCCAAACAAAGTGAGTTCTGTGTGGCAGCAGCAGCAAAGCTTAATTGCCTTGCCTTAGATGGATTGCTGGGCAAAAAAAGCAAGGGTGGGTGGGTGGTGGGAACAGCCTTGGGCCAAAACACCACAGATGTCTCAGTACTCACCTGAAGTTAACTAGTTTTTGTGAATAAATGCTTCTGATTTTTCTGTCATATGCCTTTGAATGAATTTCAAATTCCTGAAATGATTGTTTTTGAAAGTTTTGTCCAGTTTTATTAATTCTTTCATGGGGAGAATTTGATAACCTCCTCACTGTGTCATGCTAGAAGCCAGAAATTATTTTTTAGCAGGTAGGAAGCAGAATATCTGACTATTATACTTACATTAAATTAATTAATTAAAATGTTTATGTTGGTTCTTACCCAGACTTAATGCAAAAATATTGTCTCCTTAAATGGGAACTAAATTATCTTTATTTTATCTTTCTTTAAAGAATTCATTGAGGCCAGGCTTGCAAACTGAGGGTGCTCCATACAAACCTAATTATTCTGTTACTTTATTGCCTATCAAGGGAACAGGTGATTTCATATTTCTAGTTTTGACAGCTCTTTTTCAGAGCTTGTTGACATTTCATATTTTTTGCCATTTGCTGAAAATTTATGGACACATTTCTTGGCTTTAGGCACAATATTTCATAAACTGTTAGCAAGGAGTTAATAGCTATTGCAAAGTCAAATGGGAAATGTTGGATTCAATCATATAAAAACTAGTTTCTTCATTGTAGAACATCTTAGATCCTTCAATGTGCTAATATGAATTGAGAATTTCCAAGAAAGGAAATAATATACATTTCCCAAAAGTTTTACCAGAGAACCCACTTTTCATAAAGTACATTTTAAGAAGCACTACCTTAACATATACAAAGATCTACCTCCATCCTTCCCTGCCCACAGTTATACCTGTTTTGTGAGAAATGTGAACTCATGCATGAGCATTGCAATGTCATGGTATCTACAATGTAGCTGTGTAGTTAACTTATTACATGAGCACTGTGCTAAACTATGCACAAAAGATTTAACATAGTAGGCAGAAGACTGCTGTCTTTAGAAAGCAGCTTCCAAGATTGGCCCTTGGCTGTTGTGTTGGAACTTGGTTTCCCTCTCTTCCCTAAATGATAACTGTAGTTCACTTTACCTAGATTGTTGGTACAAATAATATGATTTATGTTGAACACTTACTTTCCTTCTTAAGGAGCCGAGAATTTTGGTACATGCTAGGCAGAACAAAGAAAATGCCTACATGACCAATCCCTAATAAAAACCTTGGGCACTGAGTCTCTAATGGACTTGCCTGGCCAAAAACTTGCACATATGTTGCTGTATTTTTTTGTTACTGAAAGGAACATGCTCAAGTGTGTCCCCTCATATGGTAGGATGAGAGCATAAAGAAGTCTGCATGAATTTCTCTAGATTTCTTTCTCCCTTGCTGATCCTATCATGCATCCTTTTGCTGTAATAAACTTAGCCATGAATACAACTATATTCTGAGTCCTATGAGGCCTTCTATTCAATCACTGAATCTATAAGTGGTCTTGTAAACCCTAAAACATAATCCCATTACATAATCTCAACCTTCAAAAGAACTCTTAAATTACGTGGAAATTAGTGTTTTTCTCTTATGGGCAAGGAGACTAAAGTTAGTGAGGTTAAGCAATACTTCTCTAGGATCTCAGTTCATGTGAGCAAGAATCCACATCTGTCTAACTCCAATGCCTTGGCTCTTCACTGTTAACAGTGCATTGCCGCCCAAAGCCAGAAATTGTGTATGCAATGAGTTGAGAAGGAGGCAATAGAAGATCATTAAGGGCAATAGTGATCTGAGACTGCTTTATACAGGATGGTCATTTGAGATGGTCCTGGAGCAATTTTCCCTAATATATTTCCATTTAACATTTAATCTTCAATCTAAGCTTTCAGTAGTAAAGGGAACTCAGGGAGAATCACAGACTATGTATAAGCAATCATTGAGATTATCATGTTCCTCCTTAGTAAGCAATTTTCTTATATATTTCACAGTTTATTGCATGGGTTGGCACAATTTAAAGTACAATGGAAAGCACACTGCCCTAACCATCAGGATACCTGGGTTCTACCCCAGCATGTAACTCCAGCTGTTTAGCTTCTAGATCCCAGTCTTCCTATCCAAAAATTGTGATACTTGCTGAACCCATACCATAGGCCTATTATGTTTCAAAGAAAATAAAGAGAAGTACTTTGAAAGCGTTAATATGGAGGCTTCTTGCATGACCTTTTGCATTTTCCATATTTTTTAACAATTTTAAAAAGTGGAATAACAAGTTTTCACATTTTGGTAATCTCTGGAAATGTTATTGTGCTTAAATTTCACAACTGTATTTCCTAAAATTCATTTTAGACCCACTCTACAAGTTTTGGCTTGTAAATCAGTCAGAGGAAGTGGAATTTTATGAATTTTTTCTGTGCAAATGATTTAGTAATATGCATGTAAAACAGTACTAAATAATTGAAAGAGTGTGATGTTCAGATTAGGAAACTTTCCACTGATGCAGATATCTGTAATTGATTTCTTTAATCAATTTGAATTCATGAGGCTCACTAACTATCTGCATCCTTGTTTCTCCTTTTAGATACACATTCTTTTTATCATTAAGCAGAAATATTAAAAATATTAAACGAGATTCTACTTTTCTGAAGCTTGTTAAAAGTCAGTATGGTATCCTGAAAAGAAAGCCCTTCCCTAGGCTTCAGAGTTCCAGCCCTGGTTCTGCTGGTAACAACTGCAAGAACTCAGGAATGTCAATTTACTTTTTCTGGGCCTCAATTCCCAATTATAAAACAAGTGGTTTGGATTAGACTTCTAAGGTTCTTTCCACTTTTAATATTCTGTGATTCTTTTTTTTATTAAGGTATCATTGATATACAACCACATGAGCAACACTGTGGTTACTAGATTCCCTCCATTATCAAGTCCCCACCACATACCCCATTATAGTCACTGTCCATCAGCATAGTAAGATGCTATAGAGTCACTACTTGCCTTCTCTGTGCTATACTTCCTTCCCTGTGCCCCCCCTATATTATGTGTGCTAATCAAAATGCCCCTTAATCCCCTTATCCCTCCCTTCCCACGCACCAGCCCCAGTCCCTTTCCCTTTGGTAACTATTAGTCCATTCTTGGGTTCTGTGAGTCTGCTGCTGTTTTGTTCCTTCAGTTTTTTCTTTGTTCTTATACTCCACAGATGAGTGAAATCATTTGGTACTTGTCTTTCTCCGCCTGGCTTATTTCACGGAGCATAATACCCTCTAGCTCCATCCATGTTGTTGCAAATGGTAGGATTTGTTTTCTTCTTATGGCTGAATAATATTCCATTGTGTGTATTTACCACATCTTCTTTATCAATTCATCTACTGATGGACACTTAGGTAGCTTCCATGTCTTGGCTATTGTAAATAGTGCTCCAGTAAACATAGGGGTGCCTATATCTTTTTGAATCTGAAAACTTGTTTTCTTTGGATAAATTCCTAGCAGTGGAATTCCTGGGTCAAATGGTATTTCTATTTTGAGTGTTTTGAGGAACCTCCATACTGCTTTCCACAATGATAGAACTAATTTACATTCCCACCAGAAGTGTAGGAGGGTTCCCCTTTCTCCACATCCTCAACAGCATTTGTTTTTCTTAGTCTTTTCGATGCTGGCTATCCTCACTGGTGTGAGGTGATATCTCATCGTGGTTTTAGTTTGCTTTTCTCTGATAATTAACGATGTGGAGCACCTTTTCATGTGCCTGTTGGCCATCTGAATTTCTTCTTTGGAGAAGTGTCTGTTCAGATCCTCTGCCCATTTTTTAATTGGGTTATTTGCTTCTTGGTTGTTGAGGTGCATGACCTCTTTATATAGTTTGGATGTCAACCCTTTGTTGGATATGTCATTTATGAATATATTCTCCCATACTGTAGGATGCCTTTTTGTTCTACTGATGGTGTCCTTTGATGTGCAGAAGCTTTTTAGTGTGATATAGTCCCACTTCTTCATTTTGCTTTTGTTTCCCTTGCCCGGGGAGATATGTTCATGAAAAAGTTGCTCATGTTTATATTCAAGAGAGTTTTGCCTATGTTTTCTTCTAAGAGTTTTATAGTTTCATGACTTACATTCAGGTCTTTGATCCATTTTGAGTTTACTTCTGTGTATGGAGTTAGACAGTAATCCAGTTTCATTCTCTTGCATGTAGCTGTCCAGTTTTGCCAACACCAGTTGTTGAAGAGGCTGTCATTTCCCCGTTGTATGTCCATGGCTCCTTTATCATATATTAACTGACCATATATGCCTGGGTTAATGTCTAGGCTCTCTAGTCTGTTTCATTGGTCTATGTGTCTGTACCTGTGCCAGTACCAAATTGTCTTGGTTACTGTGGCTTTGTAGTAGAGCTTGAAGTTGGCGAGTGTAATTCCCCCTGCTTTATTCTTCCTTCTCAGGATTGCCTTGGCTATTTGGGGTCTTCTGTGGTTCCATATGAATTTTAGAACTATTTGTTCCAGTTCGTTGAAGAGTGCTGCCAGAATTTTGATAGGGATTGCACTGAATCTGTATATTTCTGTGATTCTTTTTTAACTCTTCTAAGTCTCTGTCTAAAGAAACTGATGAGAAGATTAAGGTTGATACTAATTTTTTTGGAGATACTATTTATTATATTTGATTTATACCTAAGGTGACCATATAATTTGCCATGCAAACAAGAGGAAACTTTTGAGAATGGAAGGGATACCATTAGTAATAACTCCAGGACAATAATTCTAAACCGGGAGTGTACCATATAAACTAGAATGTCTGGTTACCCTCTCTGTGCCCCATATGCAGTTCTGTCAACTGTATTGTTGACCAAAGAAGAGTATTTATCAGTTTAATATCTTTTCATGATTTCTGTGTTTTCCCTTATAGATCCACTGTGTATAGAGACTAATGCAGCATCATGCCAGCAATCTCCAGCTAGTAAAAAAGGGATGTTCACAGATGACCTACACAAACTCGTGGATGACTGGACAAAGGAAACAGTAGGAAATTCTCTTATTAAGCCAAGTTTAAACCAACTTAAACAGAGTCAACACAAACAAGAGACAGACAACTGGAACAGAACATATGAAGTAAGTGGTTTATACACAATCCTCCTTATTTATGAAAATTGAAACCATAAAAATGGATTCATTTAGGCCTATGGTTAGTCACTATGAGAAAGCAGTGTGACTTGACAACCCAGGACTTTTATCCTAGTCTAGATTCATTACAACTTTGAATAAATTATCTTTTAGACCAGAGGTCAGCAAACTTTTTCTGGTAAGGGATCAGTTGGTAAGTATTTTCAAGCCATGTGGTTGCAACTACTCAACTCTGTCATTGTAGTGCAAAAGCAGCAGTAGACAATACATAAGCAAATGGGTGTGGTTTTGTTGCATTAAAACTCGATTTGCAAAGTGAGGTGGCAGGTTGCAGATTGCTGGCTCTTGTTTTAGACTATTGTACCTTAAAAAAACAAATCAAGTTTCAAAAAAGAAAGCATTTGAAATGAGGGTTAATTCAAAACTATGGTGCAAGAAGAGTTTAGGTTTTGAGAAAAAACTTTCATAAATCAGTATTCTTACAGCCAATAAGTTATCTTACTGTTAGGTATATAAAAGGGTTTGAAAGCTCTTTAAGCTAGAATATATAAAAGGGGTCTTCAGTTTATGGAGTCCTAGTTAGTTGCATATGGCCTTAGGGGTACATGTAATTGAAATATAAAAAGCTATCCACAGTGTATTCTGGAGTGGGAATAAGGCAGGCTTATAGAAGATTATATATAGTATTTATATAAAATTGTACACTTTAGATATATTTATATATGCACAGAAATAGGAAAAGCCATTAACAATATGCTGGGTATTGGAATTTGGGCCTTATTTTACTTTGTACTTTTCTGTGTTTGAATTTTTAAAGTTAAGTATTTGTTTTGAAATGAATAAATCTATTAAAATGTGAATCAGGGCTTAGAATCTGAACTTTCATAATTGAAAGAGATATATCTGTGTGTGTCTGTGTGTTTGTGTATATGTATGTTTGTATATATAGTCATTACATATAGCTTGGTAAAGAAAGCCTGAAAATACATTTGATGTTAACATTAAAATTTTTCAGAAGCCTATATTTCTCAAACTAGTAAGCAGTGTAATTGCTTTGGCACTCGGTGTATTTATCTTACTCCTGGCACCAATTTATACACAGATAGTATAACCATTGTAAAAATGGGAAGCCTTTAGAGACAAATTGCAGGACATAAATACATTTGTGCTGCCAGTGAGAGGTCCTCTGAGTAGGGTGTGAATGGAGGCTTTTGTTGACTGGTAGGGGGGGCTTTCTTGCAGTATAATGAGGAATGTTTGGAGGAAGAGTGAATAGAAAATGAAGTAATAAAAGTGGTGAAGGTATTTAAACAGACTTATTCCAGTGTCAGCTCAGTCATTTACTAGTGTGTGACTTTAGACAAGTCATTTGTGCCTCAGTTTTCATGTCTTTAAAACAGGGATAATAGCTATCTGCCTTGCAGGATTGCTGTGAGGATTAAATGAAGTAATTCTTGTCAAGTGCCCTGTATGTGATAACTATTTTTTATTTTTAGGTTCAGTTGATTATATCTCTGTGTTGAGAGCCATCTTACTATCTAATGTTCTTGTAGTTACTGGTCTGTAGCCTTACCTAGAAAATTTTGTCACAATTATGTGCCAGACCCTTTACTGTGTACCAAGCCCTATGCTAGGCACTGGGTTTGATGAACAAAAACAAGCATTTTTCCCTGTTCTCATGGAACTTATACTCTGGTGAGACAGTTGGACATGAGCAGACTTGTATAAATAAATATAAAATTGCGGCTGTTGTAAGAACCACAAAGGAAAGATATAGGACACCGTACAGTAAGGGAAATTTGACCTAGGAAAGGGAAATCAAGGAAAGATTACTTGAGAAAGTGATGGTTGCGCAGAGATCTGAAGGATGAATAGGTGTTAACTAGGTAAAAGGGGAAGGAATATGATTCCAGGAAGAAAGAACAGCATACGCAAAAGCCCCTGTATGATGAAAGCATGAAGGGACTGAAAGTAGGACAGTATGGCTGACTGAAAAGAGCAGAGAGGATTTGGTGCACAGCGAATCTAAGGAGGTAGGTAGGGTCTTAAAAGTGGTAATCACAGGTAACTTCATCTTTATTTTGAGAAAGATGGATGGCCATTGAAGCCATAGAGTTATTAACATGATCAAATTTGCTTTTTGAAAAGATCACTGAGACTTGAGGCAAGAAGAAAGAATTATTGGGGGTTAGGGTAGACATTGGTAAACCAATTAAGAATTAGGCATAGTAGTCCAGATAAAGAGAAGTTGGGATGAAGAGAAGTGAACAGATTCCTGAAAGTGTTTAAGAGAAAAAGTGGACTGGATTTAGATCTGGAATGGTGTATGACAGAGGGGAGGTCTCAAGGCTAGGTTTTAGGCTGGTATAACTGGCTGTCATTCCAGTGTAACAATCACCAAGATGGGAAACATAAGCAGGCACTGTTTTTTGGTAGAGGAAAGATCATGTTTAGTTTTGTCATATGAATTTGAGATGCCTTTGAAATATCCAAGAGAAGACTTAAGTATCACAAGTCCTCTTCTAATTGAGTTTTTAAAAAATAAAAATAGCACTGTTATTGTTTGTAAAATAATAATGTTCATTATAGAATTTAATCAATGCAGAAAAGTACAAATTTTAAAATACCACCTTCAAATCCACCACCCAGAAATAATTGTCACTAACTTTAGATAACATTATTTCAACTATCTTTCTGTATCTGTATATGGATACATGGAAATAACTTTATAAAAATGTGGTAATACTATATGTGCTGTTTTGATTCAGAAATATTAAATTTAATATTATTTAAACAGAGCAGAAACACTGATATGAAGAACGGATAGCTAAAGTCTTAAGTAAATTGGTTTTTCACCTCAAGAGATAGTGTCCTTCATTCTTGAGTCAAGCTAAAAACCTTTATCTTAACTTCAGTTTAAAACTTTAATTGAACGTTTAGTTGAAAGGGTTTGAGCTTGACCATCAATTTAGAAGAATGAAGCATTTGGGACTGATACCAAGCTCTTCTTTAAGGGAGAATTATAAACTTCCATTAGACTTATCATTTCCATTTGCATAAGATTTCAGTAATCTATGTACATATGCATAATCACAATATGAGATGAAAAGAAAAGTTAGGCAGGTATATTTTCTCAATACTGCCAAAAAACATAAATGTCTTAAGTTTAAATTTCCAAAAATATAACAGAAATGTCAGACTTTAAGATATTGAGTAGAAGAGGGTAATGAGGTGACATTTATTGAGCACCTACTATATGCCAGGCTCTTTCCCCTGTGCCACAGTAAATCATGCTTTTCTGTGTCCAAAGAATTATGTAGTAAGATTGGCTATTGTCTGTGGTGCTGAATGAGAGAATGCCTGAGACTGGCAGAAGGAAATAAAAATAGAAGAGTAGTGCTATCATGAGGAAAGGAGACACTAAACTGTGAACAGAGATTTAGCAGGGTTTTGGAATAATTTGCAACTGTGTTGAAATACTCGCCTCCCTATTAACTTGCTTAGTGGTGCTGTGTGTTACCAATTTTGAAAGCATCTACCAAATAAACTGATTTTTTGTTTTTATTTTTCTTTTTGTTAGAATACTACATCTACTATGGGCTACACATCAACATGGATTTCTTCTCTGTCCCAAATACGTGGAGCTGTCCCAACCTCCTTGCCACAAGGACTCTCTGTCCCTTCATTTCCTGGGCCATTATCATCATATGGAATGTCCCATGTTTCTCAGTTTAATGCTGTGGGGGGTCCGGGGTATCCAGTACAGTGGGTAGGAATTTCAGGAACACCACAACAGTCTGTAGTAAATCCTACCCAATCTGGGGGACCATTCCAGCCAGGGATGAATTTGCAGGTGTTTCCAGCTTCCTCAATGCAGAATCCATCCACAATTCCACCTGGTCCCAAATGAATCAGAGTAGATGATAAAGAAAAGGAACATATTTTTCAGAATTATTTCAGGACAGCTAAGATACTAAAGTTTCTTCTTGGGTTCTGCCATATTTTCCCTCATTTGAGTTCACTTTCCACTGTATTTTGTTGTTGTTCCAATGTGGTATTTGATATAGCTCATTATTCTGTTGAACTGTGCAGTTTGTACATAGAACACTGCACACAGAAATGTTTTGTGTTTTTCACTTCAAATCCTATCCTCTTTGATACTTGATTTTTTAAAAATACTGTTCAGAATGCTTTAATAAGCTCAGCTTGAGCATTACCATTTCCAGGACACCTTCCATGAATTGCTGAGAAGGCCCCATTTTTTACTGCTGCTATGTGCAGCTTGATGATACTTTTATTTAGAATGTATAAATACTATTTACATTGGTATTCCCCAAACATGAACAAAATGAGACCCTCCAACAGCCAGAATCTTATGGGATTCTTCACACGTTTATCTTAGATTTACCATTCACAGAAGGTAGGGTAACTTGCTGCAGGAAGCATTTTGGTGTATAAAATTAGAGTAACTTTGTCAACCAATGTAGACCATGAGCCCTTTTTAATGTGATTTTCTTCCCGTCATCACAGCAGGAGTGAAGCGTTGTTTCAGATGAGGGGGAGAGAAAGGAAAAAACAGAACTGTAACAGTTCCTTGACTCTGCAGGTACTGTAGCTGCTTTGGGATTTCGATAGTAATTCAAAGCAGCTATCTCCTTGTTTCTCATGTGCACAATACATTGTTTTTGAGCATCTGAGAGGCATTGGTTTGGCTTGCATTCTTTTGCAAGGGATATACTGCAACTGACATGAATCTCATTTTGGGGGAATCTTTGTATTCCTAACTAAGAGCATTCAAGTTACACCTCTGACCATTCTTCTGAAGTGAAATTTACTTGACACAGTAGGTTTTGCAGGTTTTGAGACTTACACATGAAACACTGGCTTTACAGGGTTCTGAGCAATGTGGGGTATACACTGTCCTGCAGTGAGATAGTAGACCCTTGAAGGATACTATTTAAGTTGCCCTGAACTTTGTTTTTGGATTACCATTTTTTTAGCTGTTATAATTTCTTGCTAATATCTATAGCATCTTAGATGATTTTAGAACTTAGATTATTTTGTCAGCCTCTTTAGAATCTGAGAGAGATCACTGTCAAATTGCACTTTACTGGGTTTTATCCAGTCTTTTGAGGAGGGGAGGCAATGTCAAAATATACACTTTGATTTTCAAAAACATTAACTATAATAATCTTAAAAAGCTGGTCACAGAGTTATCTAATGCTCAGTCTGTGAAACCCAAATAGAATTCTTAAATGGTGTTTATCAACTACCACATATACATGATAAAAATACCTACTTTCCCCTCTGAAGATTTCAAGGTTGTTTCTGGTACACATTTACCTAATAATGAGTTCTGTCTACTGGTAAACATTCCAAATTATCACCCAACATTTCTGTTAACAGAATTTCCTCCTTATTCCTCTAAAACTTTTACCCCATGAGCTTGCCAGGTAATGAGGAAAACTTAATGGGTATACTTTTTTTTTTTTGCACAGTCTACTTTGCGACATTCAGTACCCTTTTTCAAAAAATACGTCTTATATTGCTTACCTAAGGCTCACACTCACCATTGCAAAGATTCTGTTGCTATCATTTGGGGCATCTAGGGCAGCATTTTTGAGAACTGCTGTTGAGAAAGCAACAGTTTCTTTTCATAAAACTTACTCTGTTTTGGACGAGTCTTTCTAAGAATCTTATGTACAGATTCTTCAAATTTCTTCTACAATATTGGTTTGCAAGTTGCAGTGCTTTTAGGATGTTAGTGTAATGCACATTGCTTGCATTTCAGTGTTTCCCATGTGTACAAAAACAATGCACCTAAAATCCATAATTCTTTAAAACTGCTCGTGTTTCATTAAAGTTGGCTTTGTATAATTACATTGAGACTTAACAACCACTGAAGTGAAAATACTGCAGGTCTTAAGATCCCTTCTGCTCTAGTGGCAATCCTTTTAAACAGTGTACCCCCGGATGAATAAAGCCCCATGGATGACATGCACGATTATATTTATTAATGGCTGCTCTGTCCTATGTCCCACATTTTGCCACTATCTCTGTTTTATGTATAATTCATCATTTGTTTGCCTGCAGACTTTTGCAGTGCCTTGTAATATTTAGAATCTTTTCAGATTTTTTGCTGGAAAGAAAAATACTCTTCTAAAGTTTGAAGATGGTGAATAGTGTACTGCTGTCTCCATGCTGACTGCAGTAGTTGGGTTAACATAAGTTATATATACAATATGTCTATGTAATGTGTAAGTTTAAAAATACAGAAAAAGGTGAGTGTGCAGAAATGAAGAAAGCAGTGTTATTCACATCACTGTGGCTTTTTATTTATTTTTTCCCATTAAATGTTTGATTCAGATAATAGTGACTTTGACTGTAAATATTGGCTAGTTTTCTATCTAGGGGTTTTACATTATTTCATGATTTTGCTAACTCATATAATAGTGCTGTTTTCATCGTTGCTGAGGTACTTTTCCTCCCCAGAAATAAATAATTCTTGAGGCAAAGCTCAGAAATTCCCTTCTTACTTAACAAAGAGCCTACTTTATAGCAAGGGCCTTTTAGCCATTTCCCAAAAAATACGCAGACCTGTCCTTTTCATTTTCCTTCTTATGGAAGAGAAAAAGATTGTACTAAACCATCCTGCTTATAAAGTTTATTTGGGGGGTAGTCTGTATGTCCAACCACCATATTTACTTCTCAAAGTGCAAGCTGATGAATAGTACTGTATCTCTGTATGTGGCAATGTGAGCATTTCATCACGAAGTATGTGCTGCTATGTTTGTGAAGTTGGGTGTAACATCATAAGAATATGAAACCAGTACTGATGTAAATCTAATGAAAATAACCCTATGTATATTTGTAGCAGTCTTGAATCTCTATTTAAGGTAATTTGTTGTAATATAACAAATATTGATTCTGTTTTTCATCCTTTTCTTGTCAATTTTATATCAAGCATGAATTCTAATGGTTGGACAGCAAAATTATCTGTGAAAGTTTAAAAGGCACTTTTCCGCTGTGATTTCTGGATTGAGTGTGGAGTGTTTTGTACAATATGATGGGATGTATCATTTTAGAACCCCAGATTTAATTCTGGTCCAATTACTTTTATTTATCTACCTCATTTTCAGTGCTGTTTTGGGGTGCACAAGTAAACACTGACTGTGAAACTTGATTTTTTGCCTTGATTCTCAGTATTCTTTCAGGTTCTAAATCTGGCCTGCCTCCTCATCCCAATGCTAACTGAGTTTGAGATGAGAAGGACCATCAATTTGCCACCAATCTGTTTTAAGTGACGAGAGCCATGTGCCTCTGCAAAATAAGCTTTTTGGGGATGAAGAGCAGAGAAATAAATCCAGCTGGTGGCAATATAGAGCTTAGTTGTAGGATTTATTTGTAAACAAATTGTAAGAAAGTAACCTAAATTAGTCCAGTGCCTGTAACTTTGCATCTTTAATTAGAGATGCATTTCTCATCTGTGTGCCTAAAGGGTTATGGGTTGAAATTGCTTTAACTACTACAGTGAAATATTCAACAAATCCTACAGTAATCTGTCATTCAGCATATTAGCTTACTGCTAAGTATTCACAGTATTTTGTTACCTTAATATGGCTGTATCCTTTTAGCTGAATTGTAGTTGGTGGTAACCATCAATCTCTACAGTTAATTGGAGGCATTAACTCTCTTTGCTGTCTTTCCTTAGTGATAAAAATGATGCATTCCTTTGTTTTCCCAGAAGACTCAGCTAATGCTTGTAAACTACATGTTCCTTATTTCACATGTTTACTGTGTGTAACACTACAGCATATTTAATGTTAGCAAATACTGTATTTCAGGCTTCATGCAAAAGTACATTCCTGAGGTATATTTGCCATCAGTTTGGGGTTCAGTTATTTAATATTCTGTTTGGTTCAGAAAATCTTGAGCTATTTGAGATGGTTTGCAGGCCATTTTCTAGAATAGATTGTTCATTTTTCATTCTGTAGTTTTTGGGAACTTGTTTTTCCCCCTTTGTTTAGGAGATGAAACAGAAAGGGGTTGGGAAGTAGCAAAGGCCACTGATTCGGTAAATGTAATTTCTGGGATTCAAATAAAAATAAATAAATAACCCAGACTGTAAAAAGGTGACACGCAAACTTATAAAATCCTTTGAAATAAAATTAGTATTAAATTTTTATGGAGCCAGATGCTTTCAGGTCACCTTGGGAAGAGTCTTTGTATGTGAAGGATAAATGCAAACATTGGTCAGGGTCCTTGATAGCCAACATAGGCCGGAGGCTGGGATAGTAACTAGGTTACACCAAAGGCATTTTCAAGCAAGATAGCTGGAAGAGTGCACAAACAGCTTCCATTCTAGAAGGTTTTCTTTTAATTAAAAAAACAAACAAAAAGGCTAAAAGTCAAGCAAGAAGGGAAGAGGGAAATTGGGCTTTTGAGAAAAATATGTGCCAGCATAAAATAAACTCCTGAATGTGTGCTTGTCATCCTTCCCAGTTTTTTTTTTAAGTTGCATTTCTTTTCTGCTATAACTTAAGATTTCAGATTGAGGTTTGTGATCCAGAACATACCTTCAGCAGAAATGTGACTGATCGGAAAGTGCAGTTGTTCAAGGTCTGTCATGCTCAATCATTTAAAACTGTCGTTTGTTTGATATGAATATTAAGCATGTAGACCTAGTGCAGCATGGGATCCACTCAGGAAGTTTATGCAATTAATGAACTTTCATGCATAATTTACTATGAAGTAGGCAGAATTTCAGCAACTTCTCTACATTTAACATTTAGTTGTAAATGTGAACTCTCCTTTCTTAATTGGGGAATGTAGCATTATATGGAATGTTGTTAAACTTAATTTTAATCCTTCCTGACATTAACTTTTTGTTGTTGTTGTCTGTTTTTTTGGTTTTTGTTTTTGTTTTTTTGGTAAACCAAGTGATCTGCCTTTAAGCAGTTGTTTGATTTTGGTTCTTTGAAACTGTGATTTTTATTTCATTTGTACCCAACCATTGTATTTCATTTTGTTTTCTGGAATTTTGTTTTGAAACAGAAAATAAAGGCTGTGTTAAAATGAGTATGTAATCTTATTAAAATGCTCTCATAGTCACTGTATAACCATCTGGCTGAAACTGATTCTTTATTTACCAGATGTAATTTAGCAGATTTAAAAAATTTAGTCCCATAGGTGATGCTGACTGA
The DNA here is from genome assembly GCA_032199065.1 of Smutsia gigantea. Classification (NCBI taxonomy): domain Eukaryota; kingdom Metazoa; phylum Chordata; class Mammalia; order Pholidota; family Manidae; genus Smutsia; species Smutsia gigantea. The sequence continues at coordinate 6,099 of JAVSCE010013734.1, read as the reverse complement.
ACAAACTAAGCAAGTTGTGTGTGACCTCTTTTTTGAGTTGGCTCTATTCCCCACACTTGTCAATGAGCCTTAATTATAATATTCACTCTGATTTACTGAGTACCTACTGTGTTAGCTTGGCTTTTACCTATGATATTTTTAATTCACAAAATAATTCTATATCCTATAAGATAGGTCTGTTACTATCTCTACTTTACAGGGAAATTTGAGGATCAGAGTGATTAACACAGCTAGGAAATGTGAAGCCTGAATCCAAACCCACGTCTGCCTGACTTCAAAGCTCATAGGAAAAACCTTGGGACTAATTCTCAGATGTACTGTATGAAAAATAATCAAAATATATTTATAATAGGTTTCATCTGATTTTTAAGATTAGTATGTACTCTTTTTACATAATCTTTCATGAGGTTATTTCCAGTGCTTGTTTCATAATTTCAGGAGTAGAAGTGTGTGTTTATGGTACAAGCAAGGATTCAAAATGTGCCCTCTGCACAAATTTATTAAGAAGTATTTCTTTATCTATTGACAATGTTTATGGTTCACCTTTAGAAAAAAGTGCATTTGGAAATTTCCCTCCCACATCTCTTATTTACCATACTGCAGTGACTTGGGAAACTGTCAAATGAGGTCACATCACTTGTTTATTAATTTTTGTAGAAGAATCATGCATATTTAAGCAAACAGCCCTGGAGGAAGAGTAAAAGGCCTATCAGAAATATTCAACATTAGATGAAAATTTTTTAAGTGTTTTAAAAATCTATTACTTGATTTATTGACCCAGTAACTCTGAGGCATTCTATCTTAGGTGATAGGCAAACGGAGGGTACAAGGTACCTAGTGGAACAAGCATGGTTTCTTGATTTCATACTCTCAAACCTCCATTTTCTCATTTGTGAAATGAGGTGGTTGTATTGAGATGTGTAAAGGCAGCCACCCTTGTCCCTAATTTGCTAATTGTGTTTATTGTTAGACACTGGTGACTTTCACACTAAATATGTATGTGGGAAATCGGGCTGATTTAGAAATGGGTCCTGATTCTTATTATATAGTTTAAATATAGATACTTTTTGGAGTCCAGCAGACCAGATTTGTGTTCTAGTTCGTGAACCTGAAAGATTGCTCAACTTCCCAGCTTCCATTTCCTTATCTGTGAAAAGGATAATGGCCTTAGTGGGGTTGTTTTGAGACTAAATGAAAAAGTATACAAAGGGCTTAGCACTGTGCTTGCCACATAGATTTGCTCATATAATAGTAAGAACTACTGAAGGGACCTTCCATAGCACTAGTGTAAGAGAAGATGAAACAGTCAGACAGGTGACAAAACTGAACCCAACCTGAGTCAATGTGAGGTCTGTTGGTAGCAGAGATTAGGTATTGACCCAAAAGGTGCTAGATGATATATAATAAAGTAAGGTTTAGAGGTGAAAGTGTAAGCTGGGGGATAAGACAATAGACAACCCATTTACAGTGTGTCATTAGTAATGAGCACCACTAGATAAAAGAACGAGATGACTAAAAAGTTAGAAGCAGTGGAAGTAGTAGTTGGAGAAAAGAAGGTGGGTCTTATGACAGGAGCTCAAGACAGAGTGCAGAAGTAGAGCACAGATGGTGGTCCAAATAGGAGCAGGACCCTGGGATGGATAGATGAAGAATTGGAAGGGAATAGCTCGCATGCATGTTCCCTTGCAGAGGAGGAAATAGTCTCAGGATTTAACTAGTTTTTGCAAGTATTCTCCAGTCCAGCTCAGAAGTTCTCAACCCTGTCTGCATATTAAAATCACTTGGGAAGCCATTTTTTAAAAAATTAGTGTCTTGGTTCCACAACAATGTAAATATACTTAACACTACTCAGCTGTACACTTAAAATGGATAAGATGGTAAATTTTATATGTATTTTACCACAATTTAAAAATTAAATTAGTGTCTGGGTTTCATCCCTATAATCAGTATTGTTTTAAAAGCTCCTCAGGTCATAACACTAGTCATACACATTACTGTATAAATATTTTATGTATGCATATTATGTGCATGTAACATACACATACTAATGTAATTAGCACTGAAAACCACTGTCATTGTTTCCTTTACTAATCAACCTCCCTGCTATTAGCCAGTTGCTGGTTCAAGAAATGCAATATTATAGCCCCATTAGACCTTTAATGAATTATTTCCTATAAACATAAGAGCTTATAATAGCCTCTCAACCATGCCCCAAGGATGTGGGCAACAGAGAAAGTTCAGTGGGCCCCTTGCAGAAACTGAACCAGTTACTACTTAAGTACAAGATGTCAGAAGATTGAATCCAATGTGAACTCTCCATGCAACCTCTCTGTGCTTCTCCCCACCCTTTATGATAAGAATTAACACTTATTGGGTGCTTACTGTGCCAGTTACGATGTTAAGCATTTTACTACATCATTTAATCTTCACAAGCTTCTGAGGTATCACTGCCACCTCCCTTCTAAGCTTGACTGTCTTGAAAACTGCATTCTCCTGGTGCCTCGCTTTATTCCAGGTACCAAACAAATCTGTTGAATAAATTAGTGAGTCCCTAGTTCACAGATACAGTAAGGGATCAAGAGGCTAAGTAACTTGTTAAAGCTAATAACTAATAAGGAGTTGAACTGGTATTGGAACCCAAATCTTGGCTCCAAAGCACACCCTTTCAACCAGTATTCTGTGATATCTACTATCTTCTGCTTTCAGGACTTGGCCTCTTATCTCTACCCTCTCTATGGCCTATGTCCAGCATAAAGTTTCTCCTGTACTATACATGTTTAAGACTCTTTTGTGTAAGTAATAGAAACCCAATTTGAATAAGGTTGAGAAAAAAATAAATTTATTATAAAGATGGTTATGTCTCACAAAACCCAGGGATAATGTAGGTGGGCCTTAGGAACAAATAAATGTGGTGCTTGACCGCAGCCAGGATATTTCATCTCTCCACCTCCAGCTCAATCCCAAATTCTCAGGAAAGGTACATATAGGATGGCTCCTGCTGCAATCATGAGGATAAGGTAGAGAAGGTCGCAGAAAAAGGGTGCTGGGGAAACAAAACAATAGATGTTTACCTATAGTCCTCTTCTTTATCGCCCATAAACACATATGCCATTTTCCCCATATCTACAATTCCAAAGATACCCACACCTAACATAATCCATGGACAACTGCAAGTCACACACAACTACTGCATCCAGAAGCAACGACATGGCAAGGACATACCCCTTCTTCATCTAGTGTGGTGACAATCTAAACATGACTCCTCTTGATCATGCAACCTTTGATAAACTTAACTGCCACCAATAGATCTTACATGCAACAGCAGAGAAATAATTAGATTAACTACAATCAAAATTCTCTTTTAGAAAAGGAGAGGGGCACACCATTATCGGTCACCAGATCTAAGGCACCATTTCCTCCCAGACAGGAATAAATGAAATAAATTATGGGCACAGAAAAACTTATGGGAGTCAATTTATTGCTTCTTGTAATAAATCCACCTTCTTGTTTAACCAGTCTCTACTTAGGCCTTAGGGAAGGCTCTAGCAGAGCAGTGATTCTCAGACATGAGAGTGCACTGCAATTGCCTGGAGGTGAGACCTACAAAAACTCTTGACACAACACTTATTCAAACCTCTGCACTAAGAGACTTGACCAAAAAGAGCTTATAATTGTGAATTCTTCCCCTGTCCCTTTAAGAGGTACGGGTGACCCTTGAACAACATGGGGGTTAGGGGCGCTGATCCCCTGTGCAGTCAAAAATCTGTGTATGACTTGACTCCCCCAAAATTTAACTACTAGCAGCCTACTGTTGACCAGAAGCCTTATCAGTAACATAGTTGATTAACACACATATTGTGTTATATGTATTATATAGTCTATTCCTACAATAAAGCTAGAGAAAAGAAATGTTTTTTCAAATTGTCACAAATCTCAAAAAATCTTTCCAATATTCTTATTTTTAAAAATCTGCATTTAAGTGGACTCAAGCAGTTCAAACCCATGTTGTTCAAGGGTCAGCTGTATTTGTATCTCGTACAACTCCGTGGATCTCTCTCAAGGACCAGTCCTCTGGAATGTAATCCCCAGAAAGGCTAGGGCCTCTGTCTCCCAGTCTCTGTGAGAGGATAGCATCCTTACTGCGAAAATTGCCGGCTGAAAGACACAGCTGCCTAATTGCATTTACACTGACCAACTCTTTGTGATTTTTCATTTCCCTGACTCTATTGAACCCCACTTCCTCCTCTCCCTTTAAAACATTAGGTCACCTTTGCACAAATGGGAATAGAGCTCAGTTCTTTCTCCTACTGGCAGTAGTTACTAAAAAGAAATCTGTTTTCACTGCTTTAGCTAATGTCAAGCTTTATCTTTAACACTACTTAAACCAAAGATTTCTGGCCTCACGCCAAGAGTTTCTGACTCTGGAGGTCTGGGGTAAGGCCCAAGAATTTACATTTCTAACACTTTGTAGGTGATGCTGATGTGCTGGTCCAGGAACCAATACTTTGAGAATCACTGCCCTAGCTCCTTGTCTCTGCACCAGATATGACTTTCTAGTGTTAAAACTTCCTCAAAACCTCATTTGACTGCCTGATTTTATTTGAGAGGACTCAGAATGCTAATAACAATTGCCAAGAATCTTGTCAAGTTATGCTCTTTGAGTCTTCAGATTTGCTAAAGGAAATCTATTGCAGCTTCTATTTCCTAGCACTCTACCTAAGGACTTAGTTGCAGCTTCTATTTCTTAGCATTCTACCTAAGGACTTAGTTCATTCTCCCTGGCTCTGCTCTCCCTGCATTTTGCTCAGGGTCTCCAGGTCACAGCTCGGATAGGAAATAATTGGCTGAGTTCAAGGCTGTGAAGCCCTCTTTTCTGATCTGCTCTGGTGTTACACTTACTCCCTGCCTTGCATTCCAGCTGAATGCATTTACAGATGGAGACATTATCACATTTGGAGGAGATGGAGAACAGGGAATACTATGCAGGTTTTTACAGGTAACCTCATTCCAAGTGCCTAGATGCCAGTTGCCTAGTCAGTGAAACATTTAAAGCAAGACAGAGTTAAACTGCTACAAGTCACCAAAACCCATGAATATCTGACCCTCAGCAATTACAGATCTCCTGATGCAGGCAGAAGGGCTGCTCTATTTTGAGTCCCAAGAGCAATAAGGAACTGCTTCACTGCCAAATAAAACACAATTCTAACTTCCCATTAACTGATGCGGAAGATCTCCAATCTCTGCCAGTTCCATACTTTCTTCAGGGTCTGTAATTTGCCACACTCCATTTCTCATACCAGTTCTTGAATTAACGTTTTTTTGGTTATAAGTACTTTCTATCCCAACTATATCTTAAGCAAAAATACTAATAGTAAGGATGTGGGATTGCCTCAGAGAAACCAAGGACAAGAATGCCTCCGAAATTACCTAGAACCTGTGACTTAAACACAGTGAAGACTCCCTGCATCTCATCTCTGCCAGTCTGCATTTTTCTTCTCTTTCTACAGATGAGCATCTTTTACTTCTGTCCCTCTGGTGGGGGAATTGCTGACAGCTTCTAAGTTTTACACTGATCTCTCTGGTCCAATTCCAAATTTCTAGGGAATGAGATTCAAACTGACCCAGCTTGGATTAGTTGTCCATCTTTGACCCAATCAGCTATGGTTACAGGACTATGACAGTTTTTGCTGTAACTTTGTAAATGGGGGGAGGGTCATTCCTAGAAAAGCAGGGCTGAGCAGACAATCCAACAGGTGTCCATTGTACTAGAAAACCTCTATTTCTTCCATACTTCATCCCTTCAAGCCACTGCTCTTTCCTTTCACTGCTTGTTTTCAAAGAGCTACCTAAGTGTACTGCTTCACCATCTACTTATTCTATCTCCACTAATCTTTTATGATGACTTCCTTTATGGAACTTGAAGCTTTTTCAGCTTTTGCATCCTAACAGACTGTTCTCAGACTTCATTAATCTTGACTACTCTTGAGTTCTGCACTTTTACCATTCTAATTGCCTACCACCTTCCATTAAGTTCCAGGCAAGATCTGACTACTACTCACTGTTACAGAACAGAACAGTTCTTTTTTTCTGCCGTCCTCC